>CM076577.1:593870185-594470185 GCA_034641835.2 Pinus albicaulis | reverse complement strand
ATATACAACTAAGATTAGAGAAAGCTTGATCCACATCACTTAGAACATTCTCACCACATGTGTAACTTAATTCACTTTAATTTTTCAATTTCCCTAAGTTAGACTTAGGGTCCTCATTAAAAAATTTAATTATTTGAATAACTTTTACACCAAGTGGAATTTCTCCAAACGATTTATGGGTCTTGGAGATCTCATGTGTCCTAGCCCCTGCACAAAGTTTTGGAGCTAGAGCAAATCCGATGCTACCCAAAATCTCAACACTCCCTTTTAGCGAGGAATGTGCTCTAGCAACACTTCACCACTGAAGCATCACCCTAATCTTTCGCATCGGTCTTTGCGTTGTTGATGCTTGGCCTGCTGCCCTCCATCCACTGCACTGCTACCTTCTGTACTGCTGCCCATGACTCTGCCACATTTGTATTGTTGCTCCCTCTCAAATTGTTGCATCATCTTGCCTATAGCACTACCACTGCTAACTGCTGCACTGCAACTCAATTGCTGAGAAGTAAGCAACTAAAGGAAAATCTCCCAACAACTGATAGACAAGTCAATCTAGTTGCATCTCATCACTGAAGCACCCTCTGTTGCTGCTCTGCATTGTCCCTCTCGAGCCTCTGCGTTATTGCTGCTCTGCACTGCCCCTCTGCGCTGTTGCTTTCACACTGGTGTTGCCACTGCACTGCGGTGCTCCACTCTTCAGCGTCTCAGCTCTGCCTCTGCTTCTCCATGATCCTTTGCCCCCACTGACTCCAGTCATCCTACTACTTTCTTAAGGCACTCATAGCTTGTATGTGATCCAAGAGTTTGGGCACCTCAAGGATCCTGCCCACACCATCTGTAGCTGCTCTGCAAATCTATGTCGCCTCACCTCTTCTCTCGAGGTACATGAGCACTCATGGCCACATCATCTTCGCTGCCATCGTCCCCTTTCGTTGTTCCTGCCTTGGAATCCAAAACTTGCTTGTCCTTCCTCTTAGCACAAGTGCTCATGAAGTGTCCCAATTCGCCACATCTGAAGCACCGCACCTTGGATAGGTCCTTCTTCTTCCCTTGTTGTCGCTATCCCTTAGATGCTAGGGCTGCATCTTCCTCCTCCTTCTTTATCTGGACTCCTCCGCTGCTGAATTGCCTCTTGGTTACTCTTTGTATCTCCTCCTGACGAAGGATTGCCCACATGTCTCCCTAATTTGGGAGTTGTGCTCTGCCCAAGATGCTTTGGACAAAGGTCTCCCACTCATCGGTGACTGCATTCAGGGCAGTCCTCACCATGAGTCCATCATCCGGAGTTGCTCCCATGGCAATCAGCGGGTCTCGGATAGTCTGCAATCTGAAGAGGAAGGGATCGCTCTCCTCTCCCTTGTGCATTTGGAACATTCGCATTTGATTCTCTAGAAGCATCTTCCTCTGGACAAAGCTACCATGATACAGCGTGGTTAATGTTGTCCACACCTTGCTTACCGTCTTCTTCTAGGCCATGTGCGGGACCATGTGATCTTTCACTCCATCCATTATCAAGCGCTTAGCCCACGCCTGATTTTCATTGAACTTCTTCAAAGCATCAGCATCGGTTGGCACAACCAGGACATTCTCTGTGTGATCTTTGATACCGTACTCCTCCAGGACTTTCCGGATTCTAGCTTTCCAGATGGCAAAGTTAGACAGACCGTCTAACCTATCCTAATCTCTCAATCTGTTCGGGGCCATCGCTGCTCAAACAGTCGACGCAGGTGCTCTTCTCCCTTATACTGCCGTTGCACTCAACAAAAGACCAGATTTGGGTTTCTTAGCGATAGAAACCCTTTAGGGAATGTGCTCCCTCTGACAATTGATTTCCCTCTCGGAAATCCTCCGCCAATTCTTGGCAAGAAAATATGTTGAGGGACTATTTCCCCTTACTTTGTCAACTTTTCTAGGCAGTGTTCTACACCGACAGAACCAATGCCCAACCAGCAACTTCGAAGATCAGAAGTTGCACTTCCAGCCCCAGCAACAGGCACAGAGTCACTCCAACTTGGACTGTGTCACCCTCTAGGGCCTGCGTCGGCCCAACGTGAGCCTGACAGGCTCGGCGTCACCCACTAGGGCCTGCGTAAGCCTCTGCGTCAGCTCTGTGTGAGCATACTGGCTCTATGTCACCCTTCTGCTGGGTCTATGTCCCTCCTGGTGCTGTGTTGCCTTCTTCCTGGATTTGTGAGCTTCAGCTACCCTCCTACAACAAAAATTCTTCAGCCTCTTATTGATGGCTTCAGCTTGATCTGCAATGCTCTGATACCATGTGAAAATTTCTTAATACAAAATTACAGAAACCCTACTGCAGTATCTTGATTTACTTCTCCTACTTGTGATTTAATTATACAAGTTATTTTCATAAATATTCAGAAAATAGCGAAGTAAACACAACATGAAGCCTACACATATACAGATCATTCACTGAAACATAGTGCACATGTGAAAAAGGACACACATGATTTTTCAGAAAAATGTCCTCGGAAAAACTAATGTGGGAAAACCGGTGCAACAACTCTTTGAGGTTTTATTATTAAGTAGAATTTGAATACATGATGGTCACCAGTAGTGGTTTTCCCTACAGAGAATTTCACGGCAGTTGTGCCTGATCACTCGGAGACAAAAAATATGGTTGATTCAAACCCTTCAGGATTTATTGAATATGAGTCCTTTCTGGCCCACTGGAACCTTCAGCGCAACTCTTCCAACCTCTGCGCAACACAAGTTGCCCCTGTGTCACCCTAAAGGCCTCTGCACTGCCTCTGTGTCCCTCTCTACGTGGTCTTTGCATCAGCCTGTCAGGGCTGCATCCCTCCTACTGGCCTTTGTGCTGCCTAGTACGGATCTACCTCTCTGATGTATGTATTCTCGGCCTCAAATCAGAACATCCCTTGTTGATCTACCCCTCACTAGCACTGCAAGCTCACTCGAAAATTCTCAGCAAACCGCGCCCCAGAATTTCAACTTAGCTCAAGTGCTACTACTATGTGTGTCTTCTCCAACTAACCCCAAGTCCTTTAATATGTTTCTCATTGAGAAATTAACGGTCGTGATCTAATCACTAATCAATGGCTAAGATTAGAGAAAGCTTGATCCATGTCACTTAGAACATTCTCACATGTGTAAATTAATTCACTTTAATTTTTCAATTTCCCTAAGTTAGACTTAGGGTCCTCATTAAAAAATTTAATTATATGAACAACTTTTACACCAAGTGGAATTTCTCCAAATGATTTCTTGCTCTTGGAGATCTCATGTGTCCTATCCCATCCACAAAGTTTCGGAGCTAGAACACATCCGATGCTACCCAAACTCTCAACACACATTAGGCTACCTAGGCCCTATTCATATCATGTTCGCGACTTCACTTGTGAACAAGATTTATTGATAATATTTGCCATACAATATTGTATCATCATTTCTATATAAGATCACTAATATCAAATAATTGTGGGCACTACGCGCCATACGAACCATGTCATTGTGGGCACTGCGAGCCATGTTGAACATGCCAACCAACCGCTGTCGGACCACTCTGGGCCATACCAACTGAGATTTGTTGGGCCACCTTGGGCCATACCAATCGAGACCTGTTGGGCCACCATAGGCCATACCAACCGAAAGTTTTTGCGCCACCCTTGGCCTTACCAACCGAGACTTGCTGGGCCACCCTGGACCATACCAACTAAGAGTTGTTAGGGCACCCTGGGCAATACCAACCGAGAGTTGTTAAGCCACCCTGGGACTTACCAACCATGAACTATTGGTCGATACCTACAACTAATACTACGATACATATGATGTAATGCCAATATACTTACAATGTTGATGCCATACCAACATCTATATATATATATATATATACATGATGCCATGAATAGATACCACAGTAGCTCTAAACAACAAAGATGCCATACATGTAATCGGACATAGGAACCGTACTTATAACACGATGAAGGAATAACGCAAAGATGCCATTTATCCATACAGTGAATCATTGAGACCATACAAATTGCAGAGGATTATGCCCAGAAATATCGCAGAGGAACAACTGTGTATGTTGTGAATTGATGTTGAGAGTGAGACCATATGCAATAGGTGCCATTACAGTGACCATACAAAGATTTCATTGCCAAGGATGCGAGAGTCATGTAGTCATTGCAATGAAACAGGGAGTGAGAGACATAAGTGCAAGAGTCTTGTAAATGAGCAAGAGACCTATCCAAAAAATCTCATAATCTTCTAGCCATCTGAAGTTGTAGACTCGCAAAGTTACAGAGATATTCGATTCATTATTTCGACTTAGATTCTTCTTCCCAAATTAATTCCAATATATATAGATGTTTAATCATGAGGTAAGGTCACGTCTTAAGGTGAAATGACTCAAAAAATTTAGAAGGGAAATAATTTAAATTGAAATTTTGTTTTAATGAAATCTTTTTTTTTTTTAATTTTCCCAATAATTCCTTTTGACAAATGGTCATATTAATAATAGCTTTCTTTTAATTGAACTTTCCTTAACCAATGACAATCTTCTTTTGAGACACAAGGGTTTGCATTTAGGGACTTAGGGTTTCCCTTTGGGAAATTTATCCTGATGCTGCCCAAATTTAACACTCCCTCTCAACTAGGGAGGAATTTCCATCTACATCAGAAATAGATGTACAAGTATGCTTCATCATGCCTCATTTTGGATGATGTGTTTCAATATAAGAAAATAAGAAATAGATGTACAAGTATGCTTCATCATGCCTCATTTTGGAGGATGTGTTTCAATATAAGAAAATAGGCAGTTGCATCATCATTACATCTCATCTCATAGAAGAAGAATAACGTACAATCGAAGGTAGGGGAGATCAATCTTACTAATCTCCAGGTCATATCACATCACCTCCATCTCAATTATAAAACATCCATCTCATCACATCTCATCTCAATTTCCTTTCATCATCAGTTGAACAATCTCGATTCAATAGAAGAAGAAGAAGAAGAAGAATCATCATAGGGAAGATTTCGACTTCCACCCTATATCCAATAATCAATTCGGTCATCTGAAGTGTCATCATAGTCATCAAGTCATATCTCGTCTCAGCTCATCTCCATTATAGGGGAGCTCGAGCTACCTGTTGAAAAGTGTAACTAGGTTCGGTCTTCACAATGACATGTGTAATTATGGTTTTATGTAATTGATGAAAAGAAGAAAAAATAAAATTATTGTAATGCTTGTCTCATGGCTTTCATGAGCAAGGAATTTTATTTTAGTGATGCTTCCCATTGTGAGCCTTTAGGATTAAGAATCTCAAATCTAAAGAAGAATCTGAAATTATAGGGGAGCTTGAGTTACCTGTTGAAAAGTGTAACTAGGTTCGATCTTCACAATGACATGTGTAATTGTGGTTTTATGTAATTGATGAAAAGAAGCAAAAATAAAATTATTGTAATGCTTGTCTCATGGGTTTCATGAGCAAGGAATTTAATTTTTGTGATGGCTCCCATTGTGAGCCTTTAGGATTAAGTCATCCAGTCATAAAAGTCGAATTGGAGGTGGTGGATTCTGTGGAGGGTTCTGATGAATGATAATTGGTATGTGTTGGGTCGCAATTTGCAGATTTATCTGAGGAGAACTCTAGAGTATGGTGACTTGTTTGGCTTCCTCAGCTTCAGGGGTAGGATGCAAGGAGATCCCAGATGTATTTACCGACTCGGCCTTGTCTTTTATCCCAGTATGGTCCAAAACAGAGTTATCTGGGGGATATTCAAGTACTTGGGCGGTGGAACCAAGACCTTGGACTTGAGCCTTCTGGGAAGAGGACGGGGAGTCTTCTAATGAGAATTTGGCTATATTTGTTTGAGTTGGTTGCTTCTCTTTCCAAATCCTCTTGAATATGATATTTTCAGGGTCAGAGACTAAGAGTGTTCTCAACTGGGAGGTATCTGACCTTAGATGGGGGCTTAGTGTAAGCCAGGATTGCGAGTGATTTGAATTTAGATAACAGTTGAGTCGCCAAGGTGACGAGTATGCAACTCTCTACCCTTCATGCTCACCTAATTGAAGGGTGGATACAATGTCGTATTCCAGGGGAAATATTTTCAACTACGTCCCTGGCAACGGCGCCAAAAATATGTTGTCACTCCTAGAGACAACCTTGAGTTGCTAAAGACCAGTGCCTAGGACATCTTAAGACAGGAGGTTTTGAAGGAATTTTGCATGCTGATAAAAGGGACCTCCTGATGTAGAATGAATTTAAAAGGTTTTTTGAAAGACGCTCCAGGACATCAGAGAAAGAACATTGGCATAAATGAGTTCTAGCTGTAGAGAGAAAGGCCTGCTCAATATGGGCCTGAAGTAGTCGCGAAGAAGAGCTATTGCAAGCCGAGTTGAAAGTGAAACAAATGAACAGTTATAAAAGTAATGAAGGTGAGATACGGTGTAGAGAAATTAGGGAACATCAAAGCAAGGTAGGCTTATGCCAACACAAGAATCCACCCATAAATGACATTAGAGGAATAACGATATGAAAAAGGAACTTGAAACAGAAATTGTGCCTCGAGCAATATTTAAAATGTTACTGAACAGCAAGACATGAGTATCATTAAAGATAAAGTCATATCCAACTTATAGAACATTCGCATTCTGAAAACAACGATAACAAGGAGAAGGTGTAAGGACAATTGACATTAAATTGAATCACTATTACAAGAAAATACATATTGTGCATTCATTCTAGTAGGAATCTAGTGAAACAACAGACTGGCTTTATATTACTTTTCCAAAATGGCTCTTCAGATATGCACTAAGAGCGATCCTCCAAGTTACAAAAAGACAATTCACAGACTACCGCTTCTTCTACTAAAAATCCAGAACCCTTTTTCAATCTGTGGTCCGATCTTTTATAGTCAATTACATGAATGCTCAGGGCAAATATTTTCCTAGACAAAATATTCCCTAAAGATATGTCTGTTTCTAGTCTTAATTAAAAACCAAAATTGATGATGAGGCAAAACGACCTCTCATCTCAAACAGTGTGGCCCGGCACAGGCTATAACTAAAACATAACAGAAAATAGAAGAGTGCAGAGGGTGAAATCAAGATTTCACTCGTTTTTACAATACATAAAATATAAAGTAAAATAGGTCGCGTGGGCCAAATCATGAGTTTCATCGGTTGGTGTTTCAGCGAGGGGTCCCTGACGGTGGCGGATGTGACCGAGCTGAAGATGAAGATGACACAAGTGGACGAGCCAAAGGATATGGCAACTGATGAGAAGAAGAAGATACCGGAGCATTAGCATATTCACTGCACTTTTGCCACGTACTATTCCCTGGAGATGGCATTGTGACGTAGGTTTCGAGCAGGGTTTTCATGTTAGTTAGCTCAGTATAATCTACCCGGACGGCGAGGAATTGCTTAACCTGAAAGAGGAGGGAGAATTATTTACACAGCGCGACTATTATTGTATATGCTTTCAGCCGGGTTGTTCTTTCCAATGATATGTTTGCATTGTTCATAATTTCTGACATTTTATGTTCATAGGCCGTTAGCTCAGAGAATGCGCCTATTTGTGGATCCCAGCATGGTGGGAAACCTACTTCTACCAGCTAGTCCCACTCCCGGTCGAATTTCTCCACTCCTTTCGAGGCTAGTGTCAAACAACCTAGTGTGTTTGCGCGTGCGGTCTCCTTCTCGATTACTCTTCTGACATCCATAACCATCGTAAAACGGTCAGGGATTCCCTGCACGCGCAATCCCTCAGGAGAGAGCTCATTCAGGTACCAAATATATTTCCTGGCCATTGAGGCCTTTGCTTCTCCTTCTGTGCGTCCTTCCTACAGCTGTGTTTTGAAAAAGTGAATTGCAATCTTCTTTTCATCCATCAGTGTGAGGAAGTCCTAGTGCTGCCTAACCTCTACTATTATGTCTACCTAGACCAGTCGCCTCGCTTCCACGAGTGCCATATTGCCTTTGATTTGCCCCTTCAAGTCCTTGATGGACTTATCTTGTGCCTGAGTTTCTTCTCGCAGTTTTTCCACCTCCCTCTGTAAAGACGTCGTTACCTTCTGATTCGTCGCTAGTGCAGCCTCAGCCTCCTTTAGTTGCTGGCGGACTGAGCAGGTCTCAATCTCTGACACCTTCAGATCAGCCACAGCTTTAGTGAGCTGTTTAAGGGTTGTTTCGGGCTCATCCGTCATAGGGGTCACGCATGTGTGCTGATCCCATTTTGCCTGCCAGTCTATCAGCCTCTGATTCAGTCCAACAATCTCCGTGGCCTTTTGTGCATTCTCTTCTTGTTCTCTAGTGAGCAAGTCGGTGAGAGCTGATTTTTCCTTTTCTACCTGAACCAACTCATCTGTCTTTACATGCTCCTCGCATGGCATGTTTAGCTTTCGCTTCAGCTCTGAGTTCTCCACTTCCAACTTGGCAATCAGCTGTTGCCGCACTGCATCTTTATCGGCTCCCTTGTCCCTTATCGCTTTCTTGAGGGCATCCAGCTTGGCATGGTTTGCTCTGGCGCTAGCCTTTTCTCTCTTCTGGTGCTCTACTACCATATTATGCTTCTGTTCGAGCTTCCTCAGGGCTACTGCATGCTTCACTACCTCAGCCCGTAACGTATCCCCTATGCACTGGTGTAAGTCGAGCTTGTCTAAAAGAGGGATATTGGTTAAGTTAAAGATGATTTCTAAAGCTCAATATTGACCTCCAGTAGCCGAGCGCTGTAACGCTGCTTGCTGAATAGCCAGTATAAGTTGCTCCTTATCCATGTCTAGCACAGAGGTAAGTCGAGAATGATGTTTGTCCACAAACCCCGCCAATTCGGCCCTCAATTTTTCTCGGGCAAATCTGTTTCTGACATTTATCTCCTCTCTTGTCTCTTGCCTGTCAATCGTGATTGCCTGTGAAAGCCCTGAGGGGGCCGACGAAGAAGCATCGTCAAACGAAATAGGAAACCTGACTTATTCTTGTCAGGAGCCCCAATTTCAAGAATTTCCTCAAATGATGGCTCATTCCCTATGTCATCCGGCCCTTCAGTTCTCTATTTTTTATGAGGGTGAGTGACCTCATCAGTGTCCATGCCCTCGTGACTTCCTAAAGTGCCTGCCTGTGCTTGTTCCTCTATCCCAATAGACACATTGTCGCCTTTTCCTTTCGCGGCTGAAGACTCGGCCTCCATCTGTGCATCCAAAGGCCATGTATCAAGATTAGCTCTCCATTCAATGAAGGGCCTAGTCTCATGTATGTATGCAATTGATTTTATTTTCCTCTTCCTACTGGAGAGGACTCCCTTAGGGTCATAGGGCCAGACTTTTCCCTGTGGGAGGTCCATCTCTTGCAGCAATTTCTCCACGGTGGGGAGGGCATGCCTCGAATTTATGGTGAAGGGACCAACTGAAGTTGGGAGTTTAAGAATGTATCCTTTCTTCGCAGGCACGAAGTGGATCTGGTCGGCCTTTAAGGTTTGTCGAATGAATTCGAGGGCAAAGACTCGAATAGCTGGAAACACCAACAAGCGGTAGGGAGGTACCTCTGCACCATAGACCCTGATCTTAATATAATCATCAAACAGGTACTAGTCCCCTGTGCAATATTCCTCGTCAAACTGTAGCCAGTCCTTCTACTCAAGAAATATTCTAGGCGGAGGGTTGTCATGTATTATGGCATAAGCTATGGACATGAACTCATTCATAAACTTTGCATACCCCTCCCCCCTGGCTGCTGGCGAACTGTAGCGGTCCACTCGAAGACGGCTCTGGATTGGGCACTTATCTTCGAGAGTCTGTTTAGGCCTAGACTCTCAAATCTATCCACGTGCTCGAATAGGAACAGGTAGAACACTAGGGAACAGAACTTAAAAGAACCAGTGGAGGAAATCCCTTGAAACTGGGTTTGATAGCCGAAGCTAAGAAAGCAGGAATATCTAAAAGGGTACCCTTCTGCATCATGAGCCATAGGAAAGCTATACCCTCCTTAGTCACCTGGTCGACCTCCTGAAACCCTAACAACCCCGAGATGAGCGCTAGGACAGGCTGCACATTGGTTCAGAAAGTAGACAAGGGAACAGAGTCTGTGAGTGGGAAAGATGATAGGTTAGAATCTGTGAGGAGGCTGAGGAAACCACTTTGTTTTTCCAAGGGTAGCTTTGAGAATTGACAAGAGAGGGAGACCTCGGAGAACTCAACATAATTTTGGCTGGGAGGGTAGCGGATAACTTTCCTTATGAGTTCGGGTGAAATGCGAAAAATATTACTGCCCTGAGCGGAGAGGAACATGTCTCTACACTCGTCATAGGCCTCCCCAAGCCAGCTAATGTACTCGGGAACAAGATATGTGGTCGGGCGATTTGATAATACAGGCCTGACTCAACGACTCTGAACATATCCTCGCCTTTTAGATGATATTCGAAAAGCTCGGGTCTGATGTGGGCTACACTGAATGGGTAGACTGGGTCATGGATCCGTGCATGGGCGTTGATGAGGGGTTCAGGTCTAGGAGCAGTCCTGACCTCGCGAGCTTGTGGGGTTTCAGGCTCAGACTTCTTGGTTCTCATTTTCCGCATGACCATTCGAAAAGTAAAAACAAAAGGGAAAAAGTGCGATGGGAAAATGACTAAATACCTGAGAATAGTGAAGGTAGCCCAGGGAAAGCGACGCGGGATTGAAAACGACCCTACACTTGAGTTTTAACCTCCTCTGCGCGAGAAACCGGTTAATAACCAGTATTTTACACAGTTTGAGGGTAAAACAAGCTTATATCAGACCGGGTTTTACGGAATACAAGACATGGTGACAGCTATAGGGTTGGCATCATAAGGACGCTGACAATGGGACACGTGGCGATGGGTTATTGGCTAATAGCAGCCGGGTAGGTGAAAGCCACGTGCCGAGTTAAGGTAGGTATCGGTCTTCGTACAGCCACCCTAGACTTACCTTACCTTTACTTACCGGCGCCAACTGTCTTTCTTGATGGGCCCGCTGAAGTAGTGAAGGTAGCCCAGGGAAAGCGACGCGGGATTGAAAACGACCCTGCACTTGAGTTTTAACCTCCTCTGCGCGAGAAACCGGTTAATAACTAGTATTTTACACAGTTTGAGAGTAAAACAAGCTTATATCAGACCGGGTTTTACGGAATACAAGACATGGTGACAGCTATAGGGTTGGCATCATAAGGACGCTGACAATGAGACACGTGGCGATGGGTTATTGGCTAATAGCAGCCGGGTAGGTGAAAGCCACGTGCCGAGTTAAGGCAGGTACCGGTCTTCATACAGCCACCCTAGACTTACCTTACCTTTACTTACCGGCGCCAACTGTCTTTCTTGATGGGCCCGCTTAGAACTTCAGCAGGGTTCATAAGAGCTTTATGATCCATTCTCCCACCCCACGGAACGATTGTGATTGGCCCGCCAAAAGGTGACGTCACCTTCTCCGGGGACCTATCTTTCAACATTACCGCTCTCCTTTGGGGCCGACAGAAAATCCCTCCAACGCGCTTTGTCCCTCATGCTTCCGATGCAAAGCCCTAAACGCGGTTTTCCATTGTGTTGTGATGCCGATCAAGTCTAGCCTCCACACTTATCCCTTAGGAATATTTTCTTTCAAAGTCCTTTCCAACTTACTCAGCCTGCCACCTTTATAAATTTCTCGGATTTCCACTTGGCCGCTCCTTTTCCTTGATGTATGAGGTGGCTAAACAACAGGTAACACATTCACTAAAATCAACATAATATGTCCTCATATGTAATTTGAGGTGGTTGACTATATTTGAGGAATTCTGATTGGAAATTACTGGGAATGAAATGTGTGAAGAAAGGAAGGAAGAGATCGTGGAATATGCAACCATGGTAAAGGAAATCAACATCTGAAAGACCAAGAAGATTGGACTAGGATATCTCCATGGAAGGTATGAAGACTTTGATGGAGTCTGAAAAAGAAAGAGACCCTTGAAAATATATTATATTTGGGAGATGTGTCGATATGTATGCAAGATGTTGATGCAACCTAGAAGATGTCATGTTGAAAGACCATGACAAAGGTAATGTTGATTTTAACATTCATTCGTTTATTTTTGAACAAATATCTGGATGGGTTTATGCAGGGTTGCCGAGGGAAGATCTATGGATGTCTTCCACCACTGATGCACATGTAGTTGGATGAAAGGTCCTTAAGTAAACATGGCATGAAGAAAGAAACATGGTATGAAGGAAGGCTAGATATGGAATAATGGGTCACTTTCCAATGATTACATGACTGACTCATGGATGAAAGTGATGAATGGTTTGTTCCCTAAGAAGAAGTTTCAAAATATGAAGACTCTTGAATGACGAAAAGAAGTTCACGACATCGTGAGGAGTTCTTCAAGAAGTTGGTTGTCCCATCATCTCCACTTGAGGAGTTGTTGCAGGTCCCTAATTAAGAGGGAGCTTGGAAACAAGTTTCTTACTTGGAAGAAACTTGGAAATTCCTAAGCCTAGAGGGAACTTAGATACATTCTTTCCGTAGGAATGAGTACATTCCTTTATCGAAATAGATATGCCCTCCCTAATTAAGAGGGAGATATAGACACATCATTCTTGTCTTCATTTGGGAAGAAAGAATGGAGGATTGGGTAAACATCTGGCATCTGATGCTCTTTGAGGATGTGTTAGGGCATCCAAGATAAGAGTAGTCGTAGAGGACCGATATTCTTTGAGGACTGGGAATCCAAGATAAGAATAGTCCTAATGGAACACACCCTGAGAACCCAGGCGGGGTATGTTCCGAGAGAGACAATGATGAGGGTGTCTATACATCATTGGTCTCGCCAGCATTGAGCTCAGATCTCGTGGAGAGATGGAGTTGTTAGTCAATTCCTTGCTATGTTACAATGTTGGTTGATATGATTCTAAATAGATGGGTTACCAATCCAACTCTTCTTATCAGAAATTATTCAAATTGAGAATGCCCAAGTACCATTATAAATACCTCCCTAGTTAAGAGGGAGTGTTGAAAAGTGTAACTAGGTTCGGTCTTCATAATGACATGTGTAATTGTGATTTTATGTAATTGATGAAAAGAAGTAAAAAAAAAAAATTATTGTAATGCTTGTCTCGTGGGTTTCATGAGCAAGGAGTTTTATTTTAGTGATGACACTCATTGTGAGCCTTTAGGATTAAGTCATCTAGTCATAAAATTCAAATTGAGTCTACGTCATGTATGAAGGACCCTTCTTGGGCATGTTATATTTTGTATGAGTCATTAGATAAGTGTAAATAGCCCTCCAAGACCAAGCAAAGTCTCCTTAGACAAGTCAGCTTCAAGAAGGATAATAATATCTTCACAAAGGACACATCGACTCACCTACATGTCATGTCGGCTTATATACATGGGCAAACAACTATAAATAGCCCAGTTTGGATTCCATTTCAGAGAAGAATTGCAGAGCAGTAATTCGGTCAAGTCTGAAGTAAAAGCAATGCGAAGGGAGCTTAAGGACCAGCGAGGAGAGAAGAGGAAGTTGCAAAGTATTCCATCATTATTTGGGACTGTTTTAGGCTAAGGTATCTCCACTAGCGTGAAGTTGCAAACCTGTAAATTGTAGCAAGGAGACCGAGAAAGTTACAGCAATCAAATGGTAACTATGTTGGGTGAAGGACTAGTCAAGAGGAAGTCAAATTCAAGGGAAGAAGTCTCACACTAAAGAGAAGCTAGTTAAAGGCCAAATTTGGTCAACCATACAAACTAGGCTTTCTGATTTGGAACCAAAGGTTGCAAACTTAAATCAAGCGGTCGAAATTCTAAAGGAAAGACGAGAAGAAGAAGCAAAGGGTTGACTATCGTTGACTCAAGGAAGAGGAAGAAGGCTTGGTGCCTTGGTCTTGGAGTGGCAACTAGGTGAAGGGTCTTGGTCTTGGTATTTGTCAATTGAAGTCTCTATAAGAAGAAGAATTTATGCAGGTTTTCCTCTCAAGTGGGAGAGGTTTTGGCCCTGGCGAATAGCCTACATTTTGTGTCTTTTGTCTCTTTATTGTTTATGCATTGGTAATTGTTTGATGAAAGAAGAACACAATAATAATCAAAAGAGAAGAATCTAAGCTAAGAAGTAAAAAGCATTCATAAACAGTTATCTCTCAGAGAAATCACCTTATACTTGATGCCCTAGATTTCTCAACACTGCCACCCTCTATCTAAGGACAATAGGCAAGATACAACTTACCATGAGGTAAGGATTGCAATTATCCTATCGTCTATTGATCTTCCCATCAGGACCCTAAAGATTCAAGTGGTAGAACACCTGCATCCACTGCCTTAGGAGGAGATACACACTTACCCTACAAGGTAAGGATCAAACACAACCCAAGGCACTTGGGAAGATACACATTTACATTGCAAGGTAAGGATCAAACACACCCAAGCCATCTTCTCAACCATTGGCCAAATGGGTAGGAACAATCCCAATAAGCCCAACTTGTGGGTAGGATGCATACTGGGTATAATCAGCAAGGGTTGATATACACTTACCATGAGGTAAGGATCAGACACATCTTGAGATGAAAATAGGGGAGATACACATTTACCATGAGGTCAGACACACCTTGAGATGGCAAGAGGGGAGATACAAACTTACCATGAGGTAAGGATCAGACGGACCTATTGTCCATGAGTTCCCTCTACCCCAGGAGCTCTTCGGCTCAATTCCTCACCCTAGGAGCTCAAACAGGGGGGGAGAGCATTGCTTATTCCACGAGTTCCCTCAACCCCAGGAGCTCTTCGACTCAATTCTTGACCCTAGGAGCTCAGACGGGGGGGAAGAGCATTGCTCAGTGTTCTCAATCAGCCCTAACCTTTGCCCAATAGGGTCACACCCATCAATCCAAGCTGCTCTCTGAAGATCAAAAACATATCAATCTGCTCATATCTGATATCGGCTCAAACAGCTCACTACAGGGCTCAACCATACTTCCTTATGCAATACTTTCGAGCAGCAATCCTTTGTTTCCTTGTTTATGCAAGACATCAAATCAAATATTATGTTAGAGCAAATACATGTTATAAAGCAAAGAATACCATATTCATCCTTTCTCCCTCTGACATAGGGAGGCCGCAACACGGATCCATGTACATGTCTAGACTTTATCTGACTCAGCATGCATGCCTAAAACACACATCCATTTATCAGATCCTCCAAATCTAGCAATAATAATCCATTAGTGCAATCCAGCATGCCATGTTTTTGAAAATATACTTCCTCTAACAAGGAATCCTTTTCTATAAGAAGTGGATGTTGTCAGCAATGAACTGTTAGCATATAAAATTAACTAGCAAAGACATACCTTCAACAATATCAGATGATCATCTATTCAGGTCCTAAAAACTTGTTTCATCCTACAATCTTGGGTAGCCTCAATTTTACAATCATTATACAAATAATAATAGACGTTGGAATCTTCATCAAGGGTCTCTCCCTCTGAATGGGAGGCCTCTTTAGTCGTCATCAATCAAGGAGACTTCAATCTTGTCTGTCATGTTACTATCATGCACCAAGATCATTGATCCTTCAGGGCATAGACACGTTTGTTTATACAAGACTGTCATATATCAAATCATGGAGTCAAACTATATATATCACTATCATGACAGTCACCATCAGTTATTTGATTTGGCTTCACTATCATATATGTATATGCCATCAGTCATTCATCAAGGGTTAGCATCATACAATATCACATCTGTAATACAATCATTTTCATCAGAGTCCTAATACCATATATTTAGGGCATCCATTTGTTACACTGTCAAGTTCACTATGTTGTTAAGCATCATAGGAGATGTGGCTATCAAACCTTAATAGACTATCACATACTATTGAATACTCGTCACAAGTACTGTCAGCAATATCAAAGTCAATGTTTCTAGCATGTTTTATAAAATCAGGATATCCATCATGATCACATGAGAGGTATTGTCTAATATATTTAAATGTAAGATACTTGCCAAATACTAAGGAGATTTAAGTCATATGAACTGTTATTATAAAGTGCACCAATATATCACATGAACCAAAAATCAAACTTACTTTCATATGTATGTGACTGGCATGCATGAATCAAGTCATCTATGAGGGTGATATTCTTGTCATACGTCGGGGCTTACCTTGCCATTCCAAGGTTGTAGCTAAATCGAAATATAACATTGTAACAATTATGCCATACTACAGATACCTTGTAGTATTTGAATACCTTAGCAACTCGTAGCATATAGACTCTGTCATCTCGCATATGCCCAGTATAGATTTCACTAGCTCCCAAAATAAATTTGCATCAGGTTCTTGTTCTAGCTTCTTGTTCTTTCTCTTCCTGCACTAGCTCTCTTTTCCTAAACCTTTTTCCATCGAGATGATCCTTAAGAAGGATCTCCTTGTCACATCTTCAACAAAAATTAGAAATATTCAAATACTCAAATATTCATGTAAGAAGGATGAGCAATAATATGAATGATAAAACAAGAGCAGTGCCATAAAGAAGTAGCAGCATAAGTCTCGAAGGTACTTATCTTTAACAAGGGTTGAAGGAAGTGATCAGCTCCCTCTTGATCCTACTTTCGAGCGACATTACTATCCACATGTCAATGTTGTAATCACTTGGAGTGAGACTAGCCCATCTAGGGTAACACTGAATCTGCCACACGAGACGGACAACTTCTCACTGATCATGCTAGGGTTTCAAGAATTCAAGCCTTTATTATATCCATGCCCTTCTTTCAAGCATGCTTCAGGGCTTTCTTCCAAACCCTAACCTCATGTTCTCTACCAAACCCTAATTTCTTGCTAGAACAAAGGTGCCTAGGGTTTCCTTCAAGCCCAAGCATTCTTTTAGGTCTTCCAATGTCTTCACTTCTTCCATCATGGTGTCTTCAAGGGGGCAATCTCAATGACTTTTCTTCATGCCAACTCTGATACCATGTTAATTTTCCTTAGTGCGATATTGTTCTTTGCTTTAGATAATTGCATTTATGAACTTTTCATCATTGACGTAATGCATTCACCCCAATATATCATAACTTCATCAACAATTATGTAGAAAGAACAATAACATTAGTAAAGCAATGGAACATAAAGGAACAACATAAGAAAAGCATGCACAAAATAGAGACACTAGGATTTGTTTGCAAACGAGGGCAAAACTCCACAAGGGGGAAAACCTAGAATTCAATTCTTCTTCTTCTATTATAGATTCATCAATTTTTCATCTAAGATAAAAAGTACCGATATCTTGAAACATAGTCCAACAGATTAGGCTACCAAGGGCCTATACATATCTTGTTCACAACTTTGTTTGTAAACAAGATTTATTGAACATATTTGCCATAAAATATTGTATCATCATTTCTATATAAGATCACTGCTATCAAATAAATGTGGGCACTACAGGCCATACGAACCATGTCACTGTGGGCACTGCAAGCCATGTTGACCATGTCACTATGGGCACTGCAAGCCATGCTGACCATGTCACTATGGGCACTCTGGGCCATTTTGACCATGACACTGTACTGACCACGCCAACCAACTGTTGTCGGGCCACCCTAGGCCATACCAACCAATATGCTAGGCCACCCTAGGCCATACCAATCGAGATCAGCTAGGCCACCCTGAGCCATACCAATCGACAGCGGCTAGGCCACCCTGGGCCATACCAACCAAGATCTGTTGGTCGTTACCTGCAACTAATACTGTGCTACATATGATGCAATGCCAATATACTTACGATGTTGATGCATACCAACATATATATATATATATATATATATATATATATATATATATATATATATATATATATATACGATGCCATGAATAGATACCATTGTATCTCTGAACATCAAAGATTCAAGACATGTAATTAGAGTAGTAATCGTACTTATAAAACAATGGAGGAATAACGCAAAGATACCATTTATCCATACAGTGAATGATCGAGACCATACAAATCGCACAGGATTATGCCTAGCAATATCGCAGAGGAATCAATGATCAAATTTGCAAACCTTGCAACACTGCACTAGTCAATGGAAAATTGCCTAAATTTGTAGCACCTTCACATATTCGGCGAAACCAAACATTGTACTCCGTGGCAGAATTAACATCCTTAGAGGAGAGTTTGATGTTGTGCTACCTCTACCCACGCTGAACCTCTCCCATGCTGAGAAAGCTTCAAAGGGAGGTCCTCCTCCCTCTCAAGTGCACCCTCCTGATCCAGTTGCCCAGGCATTCATGAGCCTCATCAGTTCGCTTGGACTCCCTCGAGAGAGCCCTTTTGTCACCAAGAAGCTTGATGCAATCCCGAAAATCGAGTTGCTTCATTCAATCCCCCGCAAAGTTGCTCTCTCCCTGGCCAAGCAAGGACTTGTAGGACAATTTACTGCTCTCTGGCCTTTGCCAAGAACGGTGCAGAAATGGGTTGAATGAAACTGGGCTGCAAAAACTCAAGGCCAAATCTCCATTCGTTTCTGTGGAAGGGGCTATTTTACTTTCTCCTTCGAATCCAAGGAAGATCGAGATCTGAACTTCAAGAATGAGCCATACTTTATGGACTCAAGAGATTTATATTTAAATCGATGGACGACAGATTTCGACCTCGAGTTCAACATACCCAGTGTTGTTCCGATCTGGGTTCGCCTTCCTCATCTCCCTCTCCACTATTAGAGAGATGAATCAATCAAAGAAATGGGCAATGCAATCGGAAAATACATAACTAGAAGTGATCCAAGAGAAAATCTACATGCATGCTCTCGAATATGTGTAGAAGTTGATCTGGGCAAAGGGCTACCAGAGGTAGTGAAGATCAAGGTAGATAACTGAATGCACATTCAGCAACTGGACTACGAACAACTCTTGTTTAAATGCAAGGTATGCCATGAATACGGTCATTTTGCAAACAGATGTTCCAAAAGAGCGGCAGAGGAACCAGCAGAAACCCAAGAATCGCAATGGGAAACTATCAAGCACAAAAACCCTGGGAACCCTAACAAATCCTCTAAGCATACAAGGCCTTCCTAGTCCGGACCCATCCCATCTTAAGCCCACCCTCCCAAATCCACCAACCATCTGCAAAAAAGAGCTTCTCATCCATCCTTTAGTAATCCTTTCACCCCACTTGCAACCTTTGATCTTGATCCCCACAAATCCATCAAATCGTAAAGAGGGAGAGATTCTTCCATCTCTCCAGTAGGTCGATTTGGAGCAACACTTTGTTCTAACTTCCCCTCCATCTCACAATCTCCCTGCTCCTGAAAACCCTCCCTCTACCCCCCCCCCCCCTCCCTCCTCTCGACATCTCCCTGCCCCTTGTTGACTTCTCTGGCTCCATCCTATGCAACGATCATAACTAGAAATAAATCCAAAGAAACCTTAGCAACTCTAGAAAACCTAAAAAATATGGCAGGACATCAAACAAGGAGCTCTGAGATGAAGCAGCACAAAAGGATATGGCACTAGGAATCCAACAACCGATGGACACATACATAGACAAAGGAACAGGAATAAAGGAAACGCAAGCCCAAGCAGGGAGAGGTAAGGGCCTTGCCATCTCATCTCAAAGTAAATAATGAATTTGGTCTCCTGGAATTGTAGAGGTCTCGAGCACTCTCCAAAACAAACGCAGTCAAAGATCTCATCGGGTCAAAAAAATTGGAATTTTTTCTACTCCAGGAAACTAAGTTAAGTGAGGAAGAAATGGCATTAGTAATCCAAAGAAAAAAAAAAATAAAGAAGAAGCAATTAGTGCAAGAGGAGCATTTGGAGGTGTTTGCACTATTTGGAATGAAATAATAATGGAACTCCAAGGAGTTCACAAAGAATATCATTGGATCAAGACAGACTTCCAAAATAAAAAAACTGGGAAGAGCATTACAGTATATAATGTCTATACCCCAGCACACTATGGAGACAAGGAAAACTGCTAGCAATCCTTAGCAGATCAGCTAGCAGCAGTAGGCAATCAAAATGCTATAGTTGGAGGAGACTTCAACTTGGCTATGAGAGCTGGAGAAAAGCGAGGAGGCTCATTCCTCCCGGATCCAAGCAGAGACAAACTCGAAACCATATTAGAGGAGCAGAATCTATTGGACATCACACCAAAGAATGGAAAATTCACATGGAGCAATAGAAGGAAAATTCCATGTAATATAAAGGAAATATTAGATCGTTTTTTAATTCATGCAAATCTCATAACAGGAGTTGGATCTGCCTCATCAAAAAAGAAAACCTCATAACAGGAGTTGGATATGCCTCATCAAAAATTCTTTCGACTACAACTTCAAATCATAAGTCCACCACTTTGACAATTGGAGAAAACTCAAATTTGGGGCAACTATCCTTCCATTACAATCCCCAATGGTTGACCAACAAAGAGGCCAGGCAATTGGTGCAGTCCACATAGAAAATGAGAATCAACAGATCGCCAAGGTATATATTGGAAACCAAGTTAAAGATGGTTAGAATGGCACTCAAAGAATGGGCCAAAACACAATACAAGGAACCTATGCAGAAGAAAATCAAGCTACAAAAAGAATTGGACTATGTTCAAGCGAAACTGGAAAATGAAGAAGACACTGAAGAACTGTAAATCAAGGAAAAGGGTTGTATTGGGAGCTATACCAAGTCAACAGGAAAGAAGAAAAAATTTGGAGGATCAAATCTCGGAGCTTGTGGATAAAAGTTGGCAATAGGAATACAACCTTCTTTTACAACCAAACCAAAGTAAGAAGAATCAAGAATCGTATAGAAGTGATTAGTGGAGAAGGAAATGTAGCTATTGAAGGGCAAAGATGAGATCAAAGCAGAGGCATACCAGCACTACAAAAAGTTGTTGACAGCAGTAGCAGAGCCAAATAGTTTCGAGGACTTTCTAAGAATAACTCCAAAACTGGTAACAGAGGAGGCCAATGCGGCGCTAACAAAATCAGTGGAAGAAGAGGAGTTGAAAAGAGCAATTTGGAGTTTGCACACAGGACAAAGCACCAGGGTCGGATGGATTCACCATAGCCTTCTACCACATGTTTTGGGAGTGTAGAGAATCTAACAACGGGATTCAAATTGATCTTGTAATGTACTAAAACAAGATATTGAATCCTTCTACAATTTGCGGAAAAAAAAAACGCGATGGCACAATCACATAACAAGTAAGAGAAAGAAATTAACAATCACATAACACAAGATGTATCTGGGGAAAGCACACTGCCTAAAATCCCGCTATATATATATATATATTGTATAAAGTCAATATCATGAAACAATACAATGCTTTCTCTCTCAGAGAAATTCATGCACTTTGCCAACTGTCTCACACAGATCTAGGCAAAATCAGACAAATACTTAGCCAATTCTCTGCCTCTGCTCAGCCTGCCTTGCTCACGCATTCCTTGAGGAATTAAATCCCTATTAAATAGGAAAATCACTTGGTTTGATTGTGCAATCCTTCCTAGGCCTCCATTTGACTCTATAACTGACCTGTACAATTTTCTAATTATACAACTGATAGTTATCATCCCTTTAACCTTAGTCTCAACGGGGCCTTCCTTAGAACTGACATGCAACAGCTATTTATAGCGAATTATCAGTTAACTGATTGATCATTACTTGTGAATTAAATCAGATTTAATTCACTTGACCTCTCACTAGCTCATCTCTCAGTTAGAACTAGTTAAATTGATTTTAACTCAATTTCTTGAGTTAAATAATTACAACTCACAAATAACTGTAATTGGACCCCCTCAAATCATGGGAGAAATCTACATGCATCCTCTTAGACCCTCAACTTGAATTTCCTAATCCAACTCAATCATTTTGACTTAGTAAACTAATACAAGTTGTCATGAGATGAAATGACAATTTCTCTTCCAATTTAATTAAGGGAAAATTAAATCAGAAGCCCCCTTAGGGTGCCATTTCAACACTCACTCTCAACAAGAAAGGGATTATCTGCTACCCCCATCCTGTCCCTGTGGAATTCGAATTTGCTTCTTTCCAACCCCTTCGTCAAGATGTTTGCATCCTGCTCCTCTGTGGGAATGTACTCTAATGACATAATCTGCCTCTGAACACAATCTCTGAGATGGTGATACCAGATATCAATATGCTTGGACCTGTCATGGAATATTGGATTAACCGAGAGTTTGATACAACTCTAGTTATCACAATGTATCACCGTCGAATCCATCTGTTGACCAAACAAACCAACAAGTATCGTCCTCATCCAGATGGCCTCGCATGCTACCTGACTAGCTGCCATGTTCACTGCCTCTGCTGAACTAAGTGCAACTGATCTCTGTTTCCTGTTGTACCAAGAAACTATTGTTGATCCTATGTTGAAGATGCCTCCTGATGTGCTCTTCCGGTCGGATGGACTCCCTGCCCAATTTGCATTGGTGAAGCCTTGAAGCTTCACTCTCTCTGTCCATCTGTACCATAATCCATACTCTGTAGTTCCTCTAAGATATCACAACACATGCTTTCCTACCTTCCAAAAGAGCTTGGTCGAATTAACCATAGCTTGGCTCAGCTGGTTAACTGCGTCGCATATGTTGGGTCGTGTGTTCACCAAATACATGAGTGAACCCACCAGCTGCTTGTAAACAGTAGCATCCACTACTTCGCCTGAAGTAGCATCCTCCTTCCTCCGGTTTCCTGCAAGAGGAGTCTACACGAGTTTGTTGTCCTCCATGTGGAACTTCCTCAGAATCTCCTTGGCATACTTGCCCTGAGATACAAATAGCTACCCATCTCTTTGCCATATTTCCAATTCAAGGAAATAGTGCAAGAGCCCCATGTCCTTCATCTCAAATTCTCTTGCAACATCATCTTTGCAACACTTTATAAGATGCTCATCACCTGTCAGTATCAAATCATCAACATAAAGTATCAGATCAGATCATCAAAAGCTTACCATCAACCACAAAATGATATAGGTTCGCATCCGCTTCACTCTTGGTGAAGCCCAACCCAATGAAATAGATATCAATATTGGTGTACCAAGCATGAGGTGCTTACTTCAGCCCATACAGTGCTCTCTTGAGTCTATACACATGCGACTCCTTGTCTAAGGTCTCAAACCCTTTCGCTTGCTCAATGTACGCTTCTTCCTCAATAACTCCATTGAGAAAGGTTGTATTTACATCCATCTGAGGTATCTGTTATCCCATCTGTGCTAAGAGTGCAAGGATGGATCTAATAGATGAATACCTTGCGACTAGTGCAAAAGTCTCATCATAGTCAATCCCCTCCACTTGAGAAAACCCTCTGGCCACAAATCTAGACTTGTGTTTCTCCACACTCCCATCTACTGCCTGCTTCACCTTGTAGACCCATCTAGATCCGACAACTGACTTCCCCACTAGTCTTGGGACAAGTTACCATGCACTGTTTCTGACAATAGAGTCATACTCCTCAACCATGGCATCAACCCACACTAGATGTTGCACTGCTTCCTCAAAAGAGGATGGTTCTATCTCAATATCCCCACTCAGAAGAGCCATGTATCCAGTGTGCCGCTCTGGGGAACTTCTCTGTTTGCGTTTTGATGTGGATGCTCCCACATTATCTCTCGTATCCAACAATAATCTGTCAGCCTCTTTGGTGTGCTTCCTTCCATCTCTAGTGGATGGCTCTACATGAGTGGTTTCTACCACTCTTTTTTCCTCTCTTTATGGCTGCTCCACATCCTAAGGTTCATCCTTTGGAGCTAAGAGCTACTCAACTGCATGAAACTCAAGCTCCCTCTCAAGGGACAATTGCATGGCTTTGTCTTCATCAAATTTCACATCTCTTCTGACCACATTCATCCTGTGTGCTGGCAAGTACACTCGATAGTTGTCAAGTGTATCATTGTACCCCACAAACATCCCCAACTTAGTTGTTGGCTCTAGCTTCTTCCTGGCATCATTGGTCACATGGAAATAAATAGATGAACCAAAAATTTTAAAATATGACACATCCAGTCTCTTACCTGAAAAAGCCTCCTTTGGTGTACTCATCCCAAGTATCCGATCAAGATTTTTGTTCTGCACGAATACTGTTGTATTGCACGCTTCCACCCACAGATGCAACAGTAGGCCCTGATCATTCAACATAGCTCGTGCTGCTCCCACAATCGTTCTGTTCTTTCTTTCTACAACCCCATTCTGCTGTGGGTTATGAGGTGCAATCAATTCTCTTCAAATTCTTTCTGAGGCACAAAAGTTCTTGAATTCATTACAGATGTATTCTCCACCATTGTCGCTCCTCAAAGCCTTCACCTTCTTCCCTATATCTTTCTCGACAAGTGCCTTGAACTCGCAAAACTTGGAGAACATATGATCTTTCTTCTGCATGAAGAAAATCCAACACTTTCTTGAAAAATCATCAAAAAAATCACATAATACCTATGCTTTGTTGTGGAAGTGGTCGAGAATGGTTCACACACGTCTGAGTGAACTCTCTCAAGGATTGTCGTTGCTCGGCTTTCCTTATCGTGAAAGGTGGCTTTGGTATACTTCCCCAATGTGCACCCTTTGCATGTCTCTCTCTGCGCAAGTGCACCCTTTGGAAGTCTTGTAGAAATCTGTTGCATGATCCTCAAAGCGCTGTGGTGTAGATGGCCCAACCTCCCGTTCCATAACTCACCGATGTCTCGGCTCTCCACCTTCTTTTCTTTACTGCTCAATGCTGCACAGTCATCTACATCAAGTTTGTAGAGGTTTTTCACTCGAACCCCAATCTTTTTCACCTGTCCTGCGGCTTTGTGACCAAGGAACGACATTCCTTCACTGAAAATCACATCATATCCACGATCTTCCAACGTAGCAACAAAAACCAAATTCGTCTTTAAACCAGGTACATGCATGACATATTTTAGTATGAGGGGTTTACCTGACTCTCTCTGAAAGGTAACTGTACCAATACCGGTAGCGCTATACCTCCCGTCATCACCCATCTCGATGTGCATCTGGAGATCCTTCTCCTCCAAGCTACTAAAGAATTCTTTGTTACCGGTCATGTGGAATGAAGCTCCACTATCCAAGTAGCACATAGAACCCATCACCAATGTCACCATGCATGCGATGAGGGTGAAGTCTAGCTCGAACTGTGAAGCCAATGCGTCACCTATTGCTCCTCATGAGGCTTTCTTGTTGTTCTTCTTTTGTGGACAATTTGTGGCATAGTCTCCATGCTCATGACAGTTGAAAGTTGAAACGTTTCACCTTTGACAAGTCTCGCTTCTTGCTTGCCTTCCCTTTTCCTTTCTTCGCCTTGCCAGCCAAGGCACAGTTCTCCTCATCATCAGTCCTTAATGAGGATCCATCTTTGATGCTCCGCCGAATTTCTTCTTGTGCCAAATTGGACCATAGTCGCTCCCAATTCGGCAGCTTCTCCCTCGCATTAAAAGAGTCTTGGTAGCTATGGCAACTCTTGGGAAGGCCTAGAAGAGCTAGGCTCACCAAATCGTCCGAGGCAAAAGTGATCCCAACACTTTCAAGCTCATCTCGACACTGAGTGAACTTTGGCAAGTATTTTTGGATCGTGTCGCCTTTCTCCATTTTGATCTTCCTGAGCTTATCTTTCAGCGCCAGCCTCTTATGGTTGTTGCTATTCTGATACAGATCTATCAAGGCCTTCCACATCGCATATGGAGTCGCCTTCCCGTGGAAACTCGAGACAATATGATCTTGAACTCCCTCTAACAAGATCCTTCTCGTCTTTGCTACATTCTTCTTCCATGCATCAAGAAGTTGAGCATCAGCTGTTGCGGGTTCCGGAACATCAATATCTATGAAAGCCTTCAGTCCGTTGTCCTCAAGCACTGCCTCCATCTTGTCCTTACATGAAATATAATTGAAATTTCCCTCGATTACATATTCGAGTCTCAAGCCATTGAAAGACATCTTGATCTGTTGTTGGATACCGAAGAATAAATCTGCAAATTTGAACATGATCAAAACAAGCTTTTTTCTTCTCTTCTTATTGTGATTCCTGGTGGTTTGATACCATGTAGAAAATCTAACAACGGGATTCAAACTGATCTTGTAATGTATCAAAACAAGATACTGAATCCTTCTACAATTTGTGGAAACAAAAACACGATCGCACAATCACATAAAAAGTAAGAGAAAGAAATTATCAATCGAACGACACAATATGTATCTGGGGAAAGCACATTGCCTACAACCCCGCTATCTGTATATTGCATAAATTCAAGATCATGAAACAATACAATGCTTTCTTCTCTCAGAGAAATTCCTGCACTCGGCCAATTGTCTGACATTGATCGAGGAAAAATCGAACAAATACTTAGCCAATTGTCTACCTTTGTACAGCCTACCTTTCTCACGCATTCCTTGAGGAATTAAATCCCTATTAAATAGGAAAATCCCTTGGTTTGATTGCGCAATCCTTCCTAGGCCTCCATCTGACTCTATAATTGACCTGTACAATTTTCTAATTATACAATTGATAGTTATCATCCCTTTAACCTCAGTCTCAACTGGGCCTTCCTTAGAACTGACATGAAACAGCTATTTATAGTGAATTATCAGTTAAGTGATTGATCACTACTAGTTCACTTAACCTCTCACTAGCTCATCACTTAGTTATAACTAGTTATACTGATTTTAACTCAATTTCTTGAGTTAACTAATTACAACTCACGAATAATTGTAATTCGACCCCTTAAATCATGGGAGAACTCTATATGCATCCTCTTAGACCCTTAGCTCGAATTTCCTAAGCTAACTCAGTCATTCTGACTTAGTTAACTAATACAAGTTGTCATGAGATGAAATTACAATTTCTCTTCCAATTTAATTAAGGGAAAATTAAATCAGAAGCCCCCTTGGGGTGCCATTTCAACAAGGAGCTCATCAAAAAAGACCTAATCAAGATGATCTGATGGGTTCAAGCCAAGTGCAAAATAGGAGGTAACACAAACTCTACCTTTCTTGCGATTATTCCTAATGAAACTAGACTAACTTCTTCCGCCGCTTTAGACCTATCTCACTGTGTAACTCCTCTTACAAAATTATAACCAAAATCCTTGCTAACCGAGTCAAAAACCTCCTCCCTCCCCTGATCTCAGAAAACCAAGGTTGTTTCGTTCCCAAGAGACAGATTGTAGATAACATTCTCCTAGTCCAGGAAACCATTCACTCTAGCCTATCTCGAGAAGATCAATGTTTCATTTTGAAACTAGACATGGAAAATGAATTCGATCAAGTTAGAAATCCATTTATCTTTGTTTTTCTAGGCAAATTGGGCCTTACTAGGAACTTCATTGACCTCATTAAAGCGTGTATCCATAGGCCTTGGATAGTCCCTTTAATTAATGGAAGGCCAGGGAAATTCTTCCAAAGCTCTAGGGGACTCAGACAAGGCTGCCCTATTTCCCCTTTCCTTTACATCATAATGGCTGAAACTTTCAACAAAAAATTTGAACAAGATAGACAAAGTGGGCTTCTCACTGGAATTCAGTATGGTAGAGGAACCAAAGCATGAATTGCTCCCAATTTGTTGGTGATACTTTATTTATAAGAGGTGCTTCCTGCACTGTTACTAGAAGGTTCACATCCACCCTTGATCAATTCCTGGAAGCTTCGGGAGGACTTCTTAACAGACTAAAGAGTAGCATTTATGGCTGGAACACTCCTAGAATCCTCCAACACATATCTCAAATACTTGGAATACCTTGCAAAGTGGACTGGACTCAGTTTAAATATCTAGGCATGCCAATCTCCAAATGTCGAATGAAAGCAGAGATCCAGACAGAGGTCATAGAAAAAATGAAGAGAAAATTCCAGCAATGGGGAATGCAATGGCTTAATATGGCAAGAAGGATAACCCTAATTAAATCAGTTCTATCAGCCCTCCCCTTATATCAATATACAATTTTGCAAGCTCCCGCAAGAATACAAAAGCAAATAGAGCTTATCATGAGGAAGTTCTTGTGGCAGGGAGGCAGAACAGAAACAAAACAATTCAGTCTAATAAGCTGGAAAAAGGTAATAATACCTTATGATAAAGGAGGGATAGCCATTCGACAACCAGGCTTGATGAACTTAGCCCTGGGAGCGAAAATTATCTGGAGATTAATAACTGGAGAATCAACAGGGTGGAAGCAAGTACTTGAACAAAAACTCTTGAATGCTCCCTGTCACCATCTCCTCCAACTTCAGATACCCATCAAGCCCTATTCGCAAATATGGAATCTTTGCAAAAAAATACTCTTGCTCATCCAAGCCCACACTTCCAAAATTCCAGAGGGAGGGCAAGAAATTAACCTGTGGGATGACAGCATAATGGGAAAGCCTAAACTCACATCTATTCCAGAGCTCCAGCATCTTAAGAATTGGTTCAAAAGAAAAGGTATAGTAAACCTAGATCAATTACCAGTATGGAATCAACAAGACAATTCCTGTAAAGGCTGGAAAACACCTGCAATCCCATTGAAGCTCCTTAAAGAGTGTAATATTCCCAATTAGCCTTGCTAATTGGAATATTTCATTTTTGTTTAATTTTGCCGCTTTAGCTAGAAATAATAAATAAAGTGAGAAATAAGAGGGGTCACCTCACTTTAGTCACCTCACTTTATAAAATAAAGTGTTTTCCTAGTTGATTAACGTTATAACTTAGAGAGGGGGCCTTGGGGGTCCACATGGATATGAGGGGAGGCCTCACGCTGACCCAAGGGTAACTGCGCAAGCCAAGGAGAGTGAAGGACGCAGTCAAAGTTTTGGAGGGAGTTTAGCACTATAAAAGGTGGGGTTCTCACCTCATTTTGGTATGCATGATTTGATATTGATATTGAGAGCTAGACTTCTGTCTGCTTCAGCACGCCGGTTGTTTAGTCGGTCTGCAGCACTGTTTAGTGCAACCGAGTGTCTCCGGTCGGAGGTCTCACCCTTAGCCTCGGGGGACTTCGAGTGCCTGCCCTGGTAAGGTTATTTCTGGTTTCACCCTTAGCTTCGGGGGACTTCGAGTGCCCGCCCTAGTAAGGTTATTTTCTGAGTAACATCCTTCAGTTTCAGCAGTTTCAGGTGGAGATTTGGAGAGGAAGAAGCCCTTCTTGTGGCTGCGCAGATCTAGAAGGCAGAACGCTGTTTCAGGGGGGGAGGAAGGACGCAGTTCAGATCTGAGAGGAAGGACGCAGTTCAAATCTGAGAGGAAGGACGCTGTTCCAGGAGAAGAAAGGACGCAGATCAGACTTAGAGAGAGGACGCTGTTCCAGGGAAGAGAAGGACGCAGATCTGAAGACACATTGGCAGATCCAGCCTTGGAGATTGCAGATCTGAGGAGATATTTGTAGATCTAGTTCTGTAGGGTGCAGATCTGGAGAGATAGCATTAGATCCAGCTTGAGAGATTGCAGATCTGAGGAGATATTGGCAGATCCAGCCTAGATCTGAAGAGATAACATCAGATCCAGCCTTGCAGATCTGAGGAGATATTGTCAGATCCAGTATAGATCTGAAGAGATAACAGTAGATCTGATCTAGGAGGACGCAGATCTGGAGGGATAGGACGCAGATCTGGATTGGAGGCTTCAGATCCAGTAGATCTGAGCATATAGGACACAGATCCATCAGGGAGGACGCTGATCTGACGAGCAGGGTCATGTGAGTGGGGCTTGACAGCGTTTTCCAGCATTCCTAGTCTTGAGGAGTTGATCAATTCATCTGGAGGTTTTGTGACCAGCACTCCATCTGTTTCTGCGCTGTCACTAGCAGAGACAGCGTTTTTATTGGTGAGGGTTTGGAGGACTGATATCAGCCATCTTCTAGTCTTCAGTTCACAGTTCCGCTGCATTCCAGCAGCAGCTCTTCATAGCAGCTCTTCAGCCAGCTAGGACGCTGTCCTTATTTGCAGCCATCATTTGTTCTGAGAGGGTCTCCACTTGCCTAGGGCAAGGATAGGTGCACTCATTCTGATTATTTTGTACTCCTCTCTATGTACTTTCAGATTAATAAAATGGCTTAGTTTTCTGGCATTCTATGTGTACTTGTTCCATGATCTGGTTCCAACATTGTATTTTCTATATCTGTCTGGCATATTTCTGTGTATTACTGGTTATTTCCCTTTGGGGATATTACAGTGGTATCAGAGCATAATTCTGGCTCAGCCTGTGGTCTATGACATTGGGAGAGAGATCATACAGAGGGTTGCTGAAATTTTGGAGAGCAATAGCAGTGCAATACCAGAAACGCAGTTGGAAAAAGGGCCAAAATAAAAGGGTCAAATTTTGAAGTTTGGAATTAGGAGAAACGTTTTCTGGGTTTTTCTGGGTTTTGGACAAGGATCACCTTCCCAAATTCTTGGAATTTTCTGAGTAGTTTTCAATGAGTAAATCGGAGGTCGAAGTTAAGCAGCAGTATGGTTTTGCAACAGCCGTGCAGTTTCTGAGGAGCCTGTAGACACATAGCAGAAAGAGCTGATGGCAGTTGATGATGATGAGAGGAGATTTAGAGAAATGCTCCTCCAACACATGCAGGAGACGTCACAGAGGATGCAGGAGATGTCACAGATCAGTCAGAGACTCGCTGCGCTAGCGGTTAGGCAGCGGGAAACCCCAAGGGGTTTTCAGATTGGTGAGGGATCAGGCACATCCCGCCATTTGCCGGAGCATGATGCCACTCAGCATATGGCATCACATACACCCACACGTCCTACCATGCCCACATTCTTGCCAGAAGACACAGGGACAGGAGTGCGGGGAGGTGCACAGAGGGATAATCCAGCACCCACACGTCCTACCATGCCTACCTTCCTGGTAGAGGACGAGGGGTCGACAGCACCAAGAGAGTTGAGTCCAGCTTGATGGGCAGCCGTTTTTGCAGAGTGGCAGGCCTTAGGACAGGCATTCATGGATACTCTCCCCTTCGAGCGCTATCTCCAGTATCGATGCGGCATCAGACCCCCTGAGCAGCACAAGGGGCACGGATACCACCGTGATGACCACCGCACAGCTAGTAGAGATTATGATCAGCTCCAGCGTGATAGTAGACCTCACGACTTTCACAGAGGGAACAAGCCCTCACATGATAGGGGCTTACAGCACACAGTGGACAGATTCCATCTACCAACATTTGACGGGTCATCCAGGCGCTCAGAAAAAGCTTGGGTGGACAAGATGGATACCTCTTTCCAGCTTGATCGGGTATCGGAGAGGAAAATCATTAAAATGGATGCCTCGCACTTGGAGGATGAGGACACACGGGATTGCAGGGAGTCCGGGGATACACCTAGTGGACACAGGACTCACCATCATTAGAGACCTCCTTGACCGTGCCGGTTGATATCGTAGTGGAGGAGGTAGAGCCTACCCCGGTAGAGCCATCCACTGAGGTGATGACTGGAGCCATGTCCGAGTCTTCGGGTGGTAGCAGCACACGACAGACGGGTGAGATATCAGGAGATATATCCATTGTCGATGAGGCATTGGGAGATACAGAGGGATCGGATGATGGTCGCAGACAGAGGTATCATCGGCTTCGGACGGACCTTCGAGTTTTGAGGGAGAAGGCCGCGTCAGTACGGGAGACCATTTTGTTGCAGGACCAGGAGCTGGAGGGTATGAGAGTGACTTGTGCCGAGTCGGCGGCCAAGTTGGTCCGCATTGGGGAACAGCTGGATTCCCTGATGGTACAACCAGAGGGCACGAGGGAGCGTCAGATCATTCCCCTTCAGGCATGCATGGATGGGACTAGCAGTATTGTTGGGTCATCTCTTCCCATTAGAGAGAGAGAGGCAAAGCCACCTAGTCAGGTCTCATATATTGACTTGGATAATGGTATGAGACGATTAGAGTTGCACAGGGTACAGCAGCCACGTGTTGAGGTTGGATGGCGAGAGATTTTGAGTTGGTACTCGATGGAGCATACTATGGATGAAGAGGAGGTCTCAAGGAGAGATCTCACTGGAGATGCACTTCGACACACCATGGGGTGCAATGACTTTCTTCCCTTCTCACAAGAGCAAATAGAAGATGGTGGACATCTTAGGATGGATAACATCTCTCATGCTTGTGTTGAACATCCCTTGAGCCATACACATCATGATGAGAGGTTTTTGCCTACCACCTATTTGATTCTTGATAGGGTCTCATTGGTCCTTGAGAAGTTTATATTTCGAAATCCCATGAAGTGCAAAATCAGAAATTTGATTTGGGAGGATGGTAGCCCTCATGGGAGGAGTACCAGGATGAGGAGAAGGAGGCATCCACAAGTGATTGAGTGGATGGGGATGATGAGCAAGGAGCTAGGAGGCTACTTGCATATCTGTGCTACCAGGCAGCAGGAGGCTTGGCTGCGCTGGTTACTCTTGAGGGAGTTTGGCCATCACTTGTACTTGCAGATCTATGATACCGGGCAGCAGGAGGCTTGGCTGCGCTGGTTACTCCTGAAAGAGTTTGGCCATCACTTGGCAAACACTCTTCCTAAGAGTAGAAGGTTGGGGAAGAGAAGGATGGATACTTGCATCATTGAGCAGCATAGAGTATGGATGCATGGTGTTGATGTGTTACTCATATCATTCATTGTGTCTTCGTCACATGAGTTGCATGATGGAGGTATGGGGAGGCAACACAATTTCTTGTTGCTTTGCTGGGGAGAGCAAGGGCAGATTTGCCCCCACACTTTGCATGATGTTGCAGGAGGAGGAGATGGCACTATCTCCATGGTCTTGGATGGGGAAACACTTCCATCTTGGGAGGTATTCCATATTTATTGTAGCATTATTAGAGGAGTCTTTGACAAGGAGCATGTCAAAGAACAGAGTCTTGTACTGACAGGAACTCATTTGCATGAGCTCACAGCGTTGTCACCTTGGAGCAGAACATTATGGATGAAGTGTGCACAGCAAAGATATGGTGGATCTATAACCCATAGGTCCCAGGATCACGTCATATTTGTTGCACAAAGAGGAGGGAATGATGATAGAGACATCTATGGCATGTTCTTCTTGACTTGGGTTTCCGAGCATGAGGAGGATTACCTTCTTGCACCACATGAGACCTTCAGCATTTCCTTCATTTTGCTCTTGATCATGTCTTCATTTGCTGATATAGATCAGATCTGTATGGGAGGCTTGATTATGAGGGAGACACATGAGCTGAATGTGCCTTTGAGTATTTTCTGCACTACATGTTCTAATAGGAGCATGGGAGGAGGCATGGCCACCACTACTACATATGTGTTCTCTTTTGAGGTAGGCCATGAGATTGATATTCATCCATTGTACGGCTATGGGCAAGTGTTTGGCCTTATGTTGTTATCATATTCAGCCATTTACTATCCATTAGTAGATGTGATGAATCTTGTACATTGCTTGCCATGTGATTTTCTGAAGTTGCAGTGGATGAGACTACGTTGTATCCTTGTGAGAAATTGTTTGCATTATGTATCCTCATGTAGAACCTTCAGCAAACATCTCATTAGGGTGATCCATGATGACCATGTCATATTCTTCATGGATGGTTTGTTTTGGGCCAGCTTGTTCTTCATTGATAGAGGAACCTTCTATGGTGGATTGTTTTTCACTTTGCCATTGGAGGGCAATGATTTTGCAGCCCAGGATCAGCATAGACTCTACACTTGTCATGAGTGGAGAGAAGGACGGCATGGGGTAAGCTATGATGCTTGCCAAGTTCATATTTCCAGCCCACCTTCATTACCAGAGCTTGAGGTGGAAGGAGGTTTTCAGGAGTTGCCTTGTTGGGAGGTGGCTCATTTTGTCTGGATGATTGCTTGGAGATGGAGGATCCACAGGAGGGAGATATTCCTCATTATATTTTCGACTCCATGCCTTGATTGGAGAGAGATGACGAGTTGGTTCACAGTTGATGGGCCAGCTTACACAGTCATAGATGCAGAGCAGCAGCGGTCATGGTCTTCAGTCATAGCCAGAGGCAGTGAGCAGTCCAAGCCATGGGACTTGGGCTATTATTGGCCATGGTGGCGATGGGACCCGGGCGGATTGTTGGTTGGCTGGTATCATGAGAAATCAGTTTGGGATCCTGGCATTGAGATATCCCTTCGTATCAGGGTGATGCAGGAGACAGAGAGGTTTCAGTGGGACCCAGGCACATTTTGCAGTATCGGTGGGGAGCATCGGCTAGAGAGTAGGCTTGTTCAAGCATTGCTTGAGAACAAGCAATTTTTGCCGGATGAGGATGCCACTTGGGAGAGCGAGCAGACTTTACAGCATCCATCACTTCAGTTGCTTGAGGACAAGCAACGTTTTTCCGGGGGAGACTGTAATATTCCCAATTAGCCTTGCTAATTGGAATATTTCATTTTTGTTTAATTTTGCCGCTTTAGCTAGAAATAATAAATAAAGTGAGAAATAAGAGGGATCACCTCACTTTAGTCACCTCACTTTATAAAATAAAGTGTTTTCCTAGTTGATTAACGTTATAACTTAGAGAGGGGGCCTTGGGGGTCCACATGGATATGAGGGGAGGCCTCACGCTGACCCAAGGGTAACTGCGCAGGCCAAGCAGAGTGAAGGACGCAGTCAAAGTTTTGGAGGGAGTTTAGCACTATAAAAGGTGGGGTTCTCACCTCATTTTGGGTATGCTTGATTTGATATTGATATTGAGAGCTAGACTTCTGTCTGCTTCAGCACGCCGGTTGTTTAGTCGGTCTGCAGCACTGTTTAGTGCAACCGAGTGTCTCCGGTCGGAGATCTCACCCTTAGCCTCGGGGGGCTTCGAGTGCCTGCCCTGGTAAGGTTATTTCTGGTTTCACCCTTAGCTTCGGGGGACTTCGAGTGCCTGCCCTAGTAAGGTTATTTTCTGAGTAACATCCTTCAGTTTCAGCAGTTTCAGGTGGAGATTTGGAGAGGAAGAAGCCCTTCTTGTGGCTGCGCAGATCTAGAAGGCAGAACGCTGTTTCAGGGGGAGGAAGGACGCAGTTCAGATCTGAGAGGGAGGACGCTGTTCCAAGGGAAGAAAGGACGCAGATCAGACTTAGAGAGAGGACGCTGTCCCAGGGAAGAGAAGGACGCAGATCTGAAGACACATTGGCAGATCCAGTCTTGGAGATTGCAGATCTGAGGAGATATTTGCAGATCTAGTTCTGTAGGGTGCAGATCTGGAGAGATAGCATTAGATCCAGCTTGAGAGGTTGCAGATCTGAGGAGATATTGGCAGATCCAGCCTAGATCTAAAGAGATAACATCAGATCCAGCCTTGGAGGTTGCAGATCTGAGGAGATATTGTCAGATCCAGCATAGATCTGAAGAGATAACAGTAGATCTGATCTAGGAGGACGCAGATCTGAAGGGATAGGACGCAGATCTGGATTGGAGGCTTCAGATCCAGTAGATCTGAGCATATAGGACGCAGATCCATCAGGGAGGACACTGATTTGATGAGCAGGGTCATGTGAGCGGGGCTTGACAGCGTTTTCCAGCATTCCTAGCCTTGAGGAGTTGATCAAGTCATCTGGAGGTTTTGTGACCAGCACTCCATCTGTTTCTGCGCTGTCACTAGCAGAGACAGCGTTTTTATTGGTGAGGGTTTGGAGGACTGATATCAGCCTCAGTTCACAGTTCCATTGCATTCCAGTAGCAGCTCTTCATAGCAGCTCTTCAGCCAGCTAGGACGCTGTCCTTATTCGCAGCTATCATTTGTTCTGAGAGGGTCTCCCCTTGCCTAGGGCAAGGATAGGTGCACTCATTCTGATTATCTTGTACTCCTCTCTATGTACTTTCAGATTAATAAAATGGCTTAGTTTTCTGGCATTCTATGTGTACTTGTTCCATGATCTGGTTCCAGCATTGTATTTTCTATATCTGTCTGGCATATTTCTGTGTATTACTGGTTATTTCCCTTTGGGGATATTACAAAGAGTGGCATCTTCATCTTCAGCATCTCAAAGGAGTAACGCCAATTCATTTCAGGTAGCAGGACAGTTTCAAGTGGAACCTAATGGGAAGGGACTACACAGTCAAAAGCGGATATGAAGCTTTACAAGGAGAACACAAGCAGCAACCCATCTGGCCTCTCTGGAAAATTGTTTGGAAAACTGAAAGTCTGCCAAAAATCAAAGTATTTACATGGACATTACTCAAGGGGAAGATCCTTACAGTTAACAATCTTAGAAAGCGAGGCATTCAAGGCCCGTCTATATGTCCATTGTGATTGAGTGTGGAGGAGACCATTCAGCACTTATTTCTCTCTGGTGCATTACCCAAAGACTGTTGGAAGGCTATGGTTGATCCACTTCCTGTTCAGGTAAATTTTTATCTCAATATCTCGGATTTCTTTTCCCAATGGAAATCTAATTACCATTACTCCTTCAAAAACAAGAACCTGCTCAAGTGATTCTGGAGCAGACTCCCAACGTTCTTATGCTGGCAACTTTGGCTAGCTAGGAACAAATATACTTCCCAAAACAAAAAACCAGAAAAAAGAAAGGTGATGGCTAAGGTTTGGGGTCTCTCCACGGAGGTCATCCTCTCAAAAAGCAACAACAAATTCGATAAACAAAGTCTGCAAATAGAAGAAGGGTTGTGGTTCAATTTTGTATTAGACAGAACCCTCCACAACACCCGCATTCCTTTGAGAAATCGACTTAACATAATCAACTGGAAGGTCAGACTGAAAGACAAGGAATTTGTGGATTGGCTGAAAGAGCATAAACGACCTTGCCTTTTCTTTGACGGGCATCCAAAAACAACCCCGGAAGAACTGGAGCAGGGGGAATAATTCTTGATCCTGAAGGAGAAGAAATAGCCTCCTACGAATGGGAACTGGTCAGTGAAACAAACAAGAAGGAAGAAGCTTATGTACTGCTCCTGAGTGTCTAGATTCTCCGCGACTTCAGCTTCAGAAATACAGTAGTAATTGGGGACTCTGTCATTCTCATTCAACAAATGGTCAAGGGATCGAGGACCACTAATGCAGACCTTGGGCAAATCGTGACCTGAATCCAACAACACTTGACGTATCTGGAAAATGCATCACTCTTTCACGTCATAGAGAAAACAATGACAAAGTTGATGATTTGGAAAACAAGTCTTGTTGCATACCCCAAGGAAAAGATGGGATCAATGAAGAGATTCATGTTATGCATATTCCCTGAAATGCTCTCAGATCACCTGCAAGACAGGACTTTAGAAGAGCTCCCTCCAAAACTCGTGATGGTATATCTCAAAAACAACAGCAAGCACAATCTCTTGGCTCCTCAGCAAATCTCTAAGGGACAGTTCTTTCATCCCCATGCAGATCAGCATGTCCTTGTAGGATGCTTTGCTCAGCAAATAGCAGATAAAGCAATGCTCCATGTGATTGATCTCAGAGATCACGAGTTCCGGAATCCTATTCTTTGGGCCCAAAAGTCTCTAAATACTCCTCCCAGTATCCTCATTTCCTTCAATAATTTGTTAAGTAAATTGTTGTCACTCCCTTCCTCCTGTGCACCAACCCCTCCCCTCTCCATTTCGCATCTCCCTGGTCCCGCAGTGTCCCCCATCTCCCTACTTTCTAAGCTCAACCACAATGCTCCCCAATCATGGCATCGAGCCCATCTTGTCCTTAATGTGTCTCCCTCAAGCCAGAACTGGAGCAAGTCAAATCCATGCAAAAACTGTGAAATGAGAGATGCAAATCAGAATTGGGGTTCTTATACTCTCAAAGAGACACTCAAGAAGACACATTAGCGTCGAGCGATGCTCCCACATCGAGCAAGCTCTTTCTTCACTGCATGAACCAGTGGAAAGGAAAGTTGCAGAGAATTCTGGTTCCAACAAACACAACAACATACTCCTTCAGTCTGAAGAGAGATATATCAACCAAGAACAAGGATAAACTGGATTACTCTAGCAGAACATACCAGTGGGTCTTGTTCTCAGTTAAAGTGATTACCTTGTCCTTTGATATCCTGTCTTCTATTAGAATGCAAGATGAAGTGTAAATTTATCTGTCTGCTACAACAATTTATAAGAATCTAGAAGGTCAGTGTCGTAGGAAATGCAGGGTTTAGCTTAATCTATGGAATAGCAGGAAAGAACAGACAAGGGGATCTAGCACTGGAATTCCTTCTAAATCATCAAGAAGCTTAGTATCAAGGCTTTCAGCCTTCTTTTTTGGAATGAATACAAGATAACCGATTTTGTTAAAAAATAAAAATTCATAGAGGAACAACTATGTATGTTGTGAATTGATGCTGAGAGTGAGACCATATGCGATAGGTGCCATTACAATGACCATACAAAGATATTGTTGCCAAGGATGCAAGAGTCCTGTAGTCATTGCAATGAGACAGAGAGCAAGAGACTGTAGGTGCGGAATGCCTGTAGATGAGCGAGATCATATGCCAAACAGAGAGTGAGAGACATAGGTGCAAAACTCGTGTAAATGAGCGAGAGACCCTTAGCCATATGAGCGAGAGACCTGTCCGAAAGATCTCAGAATCTTCTAGCCATCCAAAGCTGCAGACACGCTAAGTTGCAGAGATATTTGATTCATTATTTCAACTTAGATTCTTCTTCCCAAATTAATGTCAATACATATAGATGTTTAATCATGAGGTAAGGTTACGTCTTAAGGTGAGCTGACTCAAAAATTTTAGGAGGGAAATAATTTAAATTGAAATTTCGTTTTAATGAAATACTTTTTTTATTTGCCCAATAATTCCTTTTGACAAATGGTCATATTAATAATAGCTTTCTTTTAATTGAACTTTCCTTGACCAATGAAAATATTCTTTTGAGACACAAGGGTTTGCATTTAGGGACTTAGGGTTTCCCTTTGGGAAATTGGTCTCGATGCTGCCCAATTTTAATAGCTCCTAGCTTGTTTGGATGGGTGTGTGGCATTTCTTATGGCCTCTTTGTTGCATGTTGGTCTGCAATATTGGTCCTGGCCCAATATGGTGGGCATGTGGCAGTTTCCCTAGTTCGCTTGTTGTATGTTCATCAGTTAGTTACAACGTTTAAGACTTGGATGATGACCTTGGTCTGTTTATTTTGTAATTGGGGTTTGATAATTATGTACAATGTCATGAATTTTGGGTTGTCCCTTTGCGGCATAAAGGTCGTGGATGTTGTTGGTTTTTTTGTAAATATGTATGCTATCTTTGTGCGGGCCTGTGGGGTATTTTTGCAGGCCAGTTCCGGCCATGGCTTTAATGAAGTATGGAGTCTGGTGTCCATGGTCTTAGTGGGATTCAAGACTCCTCTGGTTTGGTTGAATGATGGGGTTTGTTAAGGAGACATGCATCCTCCATGATCATTCTGGAAATCTCTGTAACTCCATGTATATCAGATTTTGATTAAAATAATGCTTTAGTTTACGACAAAAATATTCCAAAATAAGGAGATATATTTCTGAAGTAACCTATGAATACATTGAAGTGATTTGTGTTCTTTATAAACTTTTTTTAAGGTGTTTTATTGCATCAAGGCAAAATAATCCCCATTTTTCGGTGTGTTGGGCAACATGATTTTCAGTACAAATTATCAATTGACCATGTTTCTAAAGAAGGAAAAAACATTTTACCCTTGATTCCACTAAGAGTAGCAAGGTGCATTTAAATATCAGATAGGTGTATCACATCTATAATGCTAATAAACTACAAAAAAAAAATGAAGTCCATAAAAATGAAAAATTTAAAAATAACCAAACAAAATAATAAAAACTAAAAGAAAGGACATAATAATTATAAAAATCTATAACAAAATAAACAGCCATAGAATCTAGATCTATAATATAATAAATTATAACATAGTTGCATCTTGACCCTGTATCTTTCAAGTACTGAGAGAAATACATCTCTATTTCTTAGATTCAGGGTTAAGATGAGTCTATGTGCAATGTTCCAAAACTAAAAATTTGCCAAAAAATTGCTTAATCAAGATTTAACCCTAAATTTCTCCAAATAGTAGCAGAATATGCACCATGAGATTACGGCAACAGAAACAGATTTGCATTATGGAATCTAGAAATGTTTCAAACTCATAAGAAATATTGAAAAACTCAACTTTATTAATAAAGATATAATATGCAATACAATAGCTAAAGTTGGTTGAGATAAGATGGCCACAAAATAGTTTCCTGCGAGCTGAACCCGGCCTCCACAAAAATAACTGAAGATGATGCCCAAGTTGAGGATCTGAGCGGTCCTCGCTCCAATATCACTAAAGCTCTATGAAACTCCTGGATGAAGTCTCCTCAAGAAGTGTTGGGTTTTCATCCAACACTCAATAGCATACCTGAGGGTTTACGTCCTAGGGCTAAAGTGGTTGGGAGCCAAGTTCTCCAACTCTCATCAAGACTACATGCACAAATCCAAGATGCCTTCAAATGGTATCCTCCTCCCCTTTATAGATCTCATGGACCCCTCTAGAAGCCTTTATTTTATTATTATTTTAATCACTTAGTACCTTTTCCCCCATTTTATTTTAATTAAAATAACTTTTTAATTTGGGAAAATGGTAAATCAGCCACTATCCCTCTTCAGGCACTAAAAGTGATTTCCCACCCTGTCATCCTGTAAATATTTCGTTTTAGTTCCAACGAGCTATTACACTAAGGTATTCCGTCAAGTATTCCTCCCAGAATATCACCTTAAGCGTTATTAAGTGAGTTAAGCTCAATAATACCCTGATTTCCGAAAGTTGTCGGAATGCAACGAAACCAAAGGCAAGTGGTGTGGATGATGGAATGTGCCAATAAAATGTCGTCAAACTCCATAGAAACTGCTCAAAACCCCATAAATCCTCTCCATAAGCCCCTTGGCCCGCTGATGGAGCAAACCTGCTCCTGTGACCTAGCGGCCACCATCCCTGGAAGTCCATCCTGACCACGCCATAAAGGATACTAGAAAAAGGAACATGACAAATCCTCCTACCCCAAGATTGCTTTCCCTCAAGCAATCCATATCTGTCAGCCAATCTGGCAGTCCAGTGCAACTGAGAATCAATAACTGGATCCCATACAAACCATTGGGTGATACCATGCCTTTGTGCCACCCAACCATGAACGGATCCCTTAATGCATGGATCCCAAACTAAACTTTGTCTCGTCCTGCCATCAACAGATCCTCCTGGATCCCAATGCCACCATGGCCAATCATCAACACCCCTATCCCATGACACCAATTGTGCTCTGTCTCCTGCTCCATCAATTGAATACCAACTCATCACTTCTCTCCAATCCAACCCCTAATATAAACCAATGCCAATCCCACTTTGTTGATGTTGGGATGGAATACTGAAGAGTTATCGACCTGCAACCCACTGCCAATTGGAGCATGTAGTACCCCTCATGTCTAAGTGTCCTCATTGTACTCTACCCCTGACAAAGAATATCGCACCATTAACAGGATACCAACTCATCATCACCTACCAATCCAACCTGTGGAAAAGATAGAATGCATAAGCATATGTATATGGGATAAGTTCCCTATGTTGCAGTATGCTCAAATCACATAACTTTGCCTAATCAACCACCCAAATCTGTCTAAAAAATCTTGCCTCTCTCTCAGTAATAGTCCAAAATGGAAAACTTGTGGTGCAAGCCTTGTCTATGTACTCCTAGAGAGGGTTGTTGCCTGGAAATACTACAGTTCTGTTGGCTACCACTGCATCGATTTGCACCTCATCAATGGGTAGGCTCAAATATGGATGCATCATTATCTCGTTCGTCCGACAAGAAACTCCTCGCTCCTCCAGTCTACCAACATCCTGCAAAATTGTCCTGTCAGACTCCAGCATCTCCTCAGGACACATGTCTACAAAGACTACCACCTTTGGTGGTTGTCTGTACATATGCTTGGTCCTCATCAATGGCTTTCCCCAAGGATGTCCACTCATCCTCCTCCATCATGGGTCAACATGAGCCACTAGTTGGTTCTCCAAAGATGGCCCATCATGCACATTGTGCTCCACTATGTGTTGCTCATGCTAAATGGGAACAAGTTGTTGTTCATCAATCTCCTCTACCAAACATGGTTACATCTCTAAGCTATTGTCAACAACTCCCCATGACTGCTCATGCCTCTCAGAGGTGTCCTTGTAAGAACCCATGGACTCAACTATAAAAGAAGAATCCTCATCCTGAAAGTCAGAAGGAATCTCCTCCTGATCTACCCCTATCATCTCCTCAGTGTCACCCAAACATGAGTGGTCAGGTCTCCAAGGTTCCTTGCAGATGAAGCAAAGACATGTTCTCCTCAGTTCCTTCTTGTTGAATGGTTGGTCACCACAAATCCTCTTAAACTCCTCCTGGGTTAGCTGCCTTCTGAAGAATTTCATGTTTTGCTCAACCACCATTTTCGCTAACTCATAGGTAGTCGGTGAGACAACCTGTGTCTTCCTCCAAATGGCTAACAATTTTGTCTATAGTTTTTTGAAAATGATGTCACCTTCAATTAGTAATGAAGACAAGATATCTTGCATGTTGGCTTTCAGCTCCTCAAGGTGACGCTTTTTTATTTTGGTGAAGAAGAATTGGCACATATGAAGGATCAGATCATCCTGCTCTAGATCAAGCATGACAACGTAGGATCTGATTTTGGTCGTGGTGTCTAGGATGACGAGCCTTCTATCAAAGTTTGAACTTTGGGTGTCATGCAGTCTTGACTAGCACTCTACAATCAATTGAAAGACCCTCTTCATGATGTCATCATTATAGGGAAGAAAGGGTGCTACTATCCTCAGAATATCGTTCAAACAGGATGTGATGATAATTTTGGCTTTTTCACCCGGATGCTCTAAGAATTCGGCTTGTACCAATGCAAGCATAGCTGGCTCCAGAGCCCAATTTAAACTCTAATCAGATTGATCCACCCTCGAAAGATAGGATTCCATCTCTTCCAATGTGAGAAGGTCATTTCCTGATCTTCCAGCCATTAAGGCTAACCCAAGTATGAAAATCCAATTCCCTACTTTTTCCTTTCGTAAGTCCCTCAAATGCCTCTGTTGGAGAAAATTATGTACCTTCCTGGAGAAGGGTCTGTTGTTTTGTTTGGGTGCATGGTGTTTCACAAAACTAAATTTTGCATTGTTCAGTCTTTTCAAATTGTTTAGAAGTTCCTCCATGGTTTAGGTCAATAATGACAAGAACATTTGTGATAATGAGGCCACTTTTTTCGGAGTTTGTTGTATTTCTTAGTGAGGTGTTTTAGCAAATAGTTTTTTTACTATAAAATTCCCCTCTCGTCTAGTCTCAAAGTTTTAACAACTTCTGGGTTCGTATTTAAAATTTCTTACTGCTTCCTTCCGTCAAACAGTTTAATTGTGCACTGCTCTAGTTGTTTTATTACAATTACCATCTCAGGAAAAAAAACACAGTGAATAAATGCACCGTGTTGCACACCTTTTGTCAAAGTTCCAAGGAAGCAGATCAATAAACCGTCAATGATCATCAACCATTAGCATTTGGTGTCATTATAAACCCATTCTGCAATTTTGTAATGTAAATGATACTAGTAAGACCATGAATGTATGTAAAACCTAGGTAAGCCTATTATTTTGGCGAAAGTTTCATCCTAAGAGGTTTTTCGTCTCACTGATTCATCTATGTTTCTAAACGTAGATGGTCGGCAGAGTTTTTCCCTCCAACTTCACCCTAAAGCTAGGGTGGAATTCTTCGTCAAAGTCTTAGGTGAGTCCTAGCGTTTTGTCGAGTCTTATGTAAAAGTGATTTGGGAATAATTTAAGCTAATTGGCTAAATTATTTTATTACAAATCACTTAGCCTACTAGATCATATTGTGTCGCGGAATGGAGTATGTAATTTGAGGATCTACGTCGAACAAGTATTCCCCCTTTGAGGGTTGAATTGTAAAATCTTATGTAAAAATATTTGAATGCATGGTCCCTCATACTTAGACACTAGGGTTAAAATATTAGAGGGTGGAAAAAATATTAAATCCCCTCAAGTGTCAATTAATTAATTTTTTTGGCAAAAATAAAATTAATCCTAAGCCAGAAAATTAATTAATTAAAGTCAAATTAAATGTCTTAGAGAAATTAAATTCTCCAAGTGGAAAAAATCGTGGGTATCAAAGGAATTAATTTTTGGAGGTCCTCCACCAAGGGAATATTGGATATTTCAAGAAAAATTGGACCCTTGGACCTTGGTGGTTCAGTCAAAGTCAAATTTTTGAGAAAATTAGCTCAAAATAGTTAATTTTGAGATCATAAAAATGGATTAAATGAAAAATTTGAAAACTATTCAAAAAATAATTATTTCAATAGCTAAGATTAAACGATCGTCAAGTATTTATCAACGACTGAGATTATTTTGACAAGGATCAAGCCAACTAGTTGTTATTTTATCACTTAAGAGGATTTATCTATAAATAGAGTCATTTTGTGTCTCAAACAATCTGATTTTTGGCTAAAACAAATTCTGCGGAAAAGCTGATATAACATTATTGTCCCACTGGGAATGTTTTTGAATCATAATAGACTTTCGGGTGCAGTTCATGGTGTTCAATGTTCATTGACTTGTGGTATGTGCTAGGTACGGCCTTTCCTATATTGTGCTTATATTTTTAAAAGTTTGTTTTTTATTAGATGTGGATAAGATCATTCTATTGATAGATTTTGGATTTATCTTAGGTGATCTTATTTGCCATATGTCTAACAAGCTTTTTTGAGAAAATATATAGTGTTTGCAGGTTCCCCAGTCCTTGGGTTCCTAGTTCACAAATTGTGGGCATGAACTGACCTTGTTTGGACTTCAGATATTTATTGTGGTTTATCTAACTTCGCTAAGGATGTAGCTTGCATCTAATTTCAAAAGTTTTATTAGCCATTTATCAAAGAAAAACTCCATAAAAATTTATTTCTCAAAATTTCTTTTAAAAGCATTGTATATTTTGTAAATAGATTTGTATAATAATTTTGTCAATTATTTTTTCTAATTGGGGTTTAGAAATTCTTTGTATATATTGGGGTTTTGGGTATTTGCAAATTTATTTTTGCAGGTGAGATCAAGTGGAGAAAGATGAAATAGAGTTAGATTTAGGCCCTTGAGGGTAAGATCTAGTCTCCAATTTTTTTGCAGGGCCAATCATTGAAGAATTTGCAATAAATTTCAAATATGAAGCAAATTAAATTTTTTGCGATTGGAGTTTCAAGTTTCAGCCCTACCGGGCCCAAATACAGCCTCCCCAGGGCCAACGTCTCCCTCCTTAACCTCTGCGTCATCCTAGAATCCCCAATGTCATCTTTTTATCCCTTCAAAGGGCTAGCCATAAGCCTTAAGGGCTTCGCCCCCCTTCTATTCCCCCTACGTCAAGGATTTTAGGCCTTTCAGGGCCTGACCATGAGCAAAGAAAGCCACGAACTCCCTTATTTTCCCTAGACAGCAGCCCTAGAGGGCTTGTCGTGGGTTCCTAAAGCCCTTAGGGCCTAGTCGCATCCCTTTTAGTGCTTTTTCCTGCCCTTTCCTGCCTTTCGGCCTCCCTTTTGAGTCTTCCCTCTTCTCCTCCCTTCAGCCTCCGTGTTGACCCCTTTGCCCCCTTTTCCTTAGTCGTCGTCTTTCTTGACCACTTTTCCCTCGTCTTTAGCCTTCTCCTAGCCCTAGTTTGACCTCTATCCATTTCTGAAATTTTTGGGATTGAAGCTTGGTGTGTTTTGCAGATATTTTGGCTCAAAAACTTGAATTTTCAAGTGGCAACTTCATTGCAAAATTTTGGCAGATTTGGGCAAAGTGACTTACAAGGCCTTGGGCCTAGAGTTTGCTGTCTACACCCTCTTTTCTCACTATTTTGCTACAGCTGTAATAAATAACTTATGAGAGTGATATAAGTACCCTAAAAACACCTCTAATTGGTCAAAACACCTTAGAATTTGCATGATAAAATTTTCCTAAAGTTTTGGCCACTTAGGCATTGAATAGCTAGCCTAGATCTACTTTTTAGCTTGCTGGAATATCCCTGCATAACTAAATAATCAGATCTGATATTTTCTGAAATACACATCTAAAAGGGGTCAAAAATAAATAAATAAATCAGTTTGGCAAGCTTACTCTAAGTTCTGGGCATAATTTGGCACTTGTTGTAGCATTAATATCTCATTGTTTACATATCTTTCTACTATTGTAATAAGTATTTCCATATCCAATATATCACTGAATATTGCATCTTAAGTGGCCTAAAACTCATAAAGTTTACCTTGGTAAGTTGTTGGGTATCTGATTGATCATATTTGGTTACCATAGGCTTGTTGTTTCTTGGATCCACATTGTTTTTCGTACTGCTGCCCTAAAAGTTTCATAAGGAAATAAGTAGAATCAGATTTTTTGGAATCAGATTTTATGGATGTGAGTTGATCCATAAGTTTCAAAGTTTCATATCTAACAAACTTTCACTAAAGCATTTCAATCATAAATTATCTTTGTGTTAAGTATCTTTGGGCATATTGCTATCTTGTGAATCTAATTGTACATCTCTTGATAATGGCATTGAGTAATTAATAATTTGGTGGAGGAATCATCATTGGCATTTATCTTGTTGAAGTATCTTGGAAAATTTTAATTATCTCAAGTAATTGTTATTGGCATCTCGTATTGAAAATCATTGGCAAATTGTTGAGTAGAAGATCTCTTGTTTATTGTTGGCACTTATATCATTGAAAACTTGGTCTTGTTTAAGATTGTCTTTAAATAAATTGTTAAATACTCTTGTTATATAAGATAATCAACATCAAATACTCGAATCATATAAACAATCTTAACTCAAGACTCACTCAATCCATCTTACATTTCATTCTAAGTATAGTTGCATTAATAACTCACCTCCAAGCATAAGCTTGATTGATAGACTCCTAGGACAACCCTTCTTCATTCAGCTTGAGGGATTCAACACTTTCTAGTGGTTAAAACAGTGACCTTGCAGTCGTCAGAGCTACAGTCTCTACAACACCAGAGGCACTGGGTGGTTGGATTCTGGAACACAGTGGGAGTTATCGTTAATCAAGCCGTTGCTTGCTTCCCATTGGCTTCCATCCCAAAAACTACTCCTAAGACTGATCTCAAGAGTCAAAACAGTTAATAGGAAGGTTCAACTTAGACTAGACATATAACTTAAAAGAAACCAAGACTCTTGCATTTCACCTAGATCTTAGGACTTGCACTTAATATAGGTCAGTTAATCATCTAAGCAGCAGTTGTCCATCTGATTACTTGGCTCTAATTTGTAATAAGCAAGAAATTTTGACTCCATAAGGAAGTGGTCTCAATCCTAAAATCTAAGTGAATCCTTAATCTTGCTAAATTTTTACCAGGTAGCTAGGCCACTCAACTATGTCTCCCACAAAAGTTGGTTCCCAACTTGTTTTCCATCACCTTATTTCCATAGAGACTACCCCCCATAGCCTGTTGTTGGGAGACAAGTAGAACGGAGTGGGCGAGGATCAGAGTGACAGCGCCCGCCTTGAGTTGTTGTCGTGGTGCCTGTACAATCTGAGCAACAACATTTTTTGGCGTCATTGTCAGGGATATCTTCTTATCGGCGCCTCGATGAGATTATTCCTAATCTTATAATCCTTTTTTCCATTCATTAGTCTATCAAGTGGCACAACATTTTTTGGCGCCGTTGTCGAGGGCCAATTTATTGGGCCTTGGCATTACGACAATTATCCTCACTCTTCTTAATTTGCTAATCATATTCATCTTCCTTATCACGCCAACACCACAACATTTTTTGGCACCCTTCTTTTCATCATTCTTCATCCTCTCATTACGTTATCTTTCGTCCTCTCACTAATCCTCTCATCTTGTTCATCCACAACTTTAGCACCTGGACATTTAGGTTGGTTTTGTTTATTTTTCATAGAGCAGCATTGTTATTTACTTTGATAGTTATATTTCTTCGCTAAGTTCACCCCAAATAATTATACCATTGTATAGATCAATAATATTAACCATCAGAATATGAAACTATGCAGAAAGAGCAATTCCATCATCATCATCATCTAAGCAGCGAAAAGTAAAAGATCAAAGGAAGAGAAGCATGAATACATAGAGACACCAAGATTGGTCCGAGACTAGGGAAAAACCCACTATGAGGAAAACCCTTACAAATTCTTCTTCTTAGATCTTAATCAAATGATTCAGCAACAAGAGTACAATGATCCATCGATACATATATTTACGATGCAGAAAACAACTAGCATACACGCAATAAAACATAACCATACTTCTGCTTGAAGGAGCCTAAATCTAAGAATTGAAATGCATTGACACTTCCTGTAGAAAACTGATGAGTACGGCTAATACTGAATGAGGATTGTAGATACATCTTGCAGCGGAAACAAACAGATCTAATCTATAGATCAACATATCTATAATACCAAAACACAGATCTGATAGAGCACCTAGTGATCTCAACTCTTAAGTCCTAAATCTAAATCCAGGAGAATGTCAATCATTGTTCTGACGCAATTGTGACTAAACAACTGATGTCTGGAAACACTGCAAAATCAACTGAAGGTGACCCAACCCAGATTTGCTCAGAAAATCTCTTGGTCGCGGCCTTAACACACTCTATCTGCAGCTCTAGAGTCCTTGACCACTACCAGGACACTATGTGCCCACGACTCTGCTTCAAATTAGCTCGATCTGACCTCAGAAGCTTGGTCGCACCCTTAACAAGCTATGCCAGCGGCTCTGGGTTCCTTGGCCGCGGGCATAACAAACCCAGCCTGCGGCTCTGCTCAACTAGGTCGCTACCTCAGCTCTTCCTGCCCACGGTTCTGCTTCAGATCACCCAGATTTGATGCGAGATCATGTTTGTGATCCCGACCCTTTGCGTGAGCTCTTTATGACATACAAGTGCGAGCCAGAAACATAAAATATGAGCCAAAACCAAAATAGCATGGAGGAGATCTCATGAGCGAATGTGTGCAAATGAAATTGAGGTCGCTTCTATTTATAACTTTGTGAGTGACCGCTTGGGGCTTTGACCAAATCAACATGCGATTAGGCTAACCCATAAAATAATAAAAAAATTCATAACTTAATTTTTGCTTAACCGATTGGGACGATCTATAGGTCGATTTTGATCCTCTCGAAAAGAGGAATCTAATTAAATTATTATCTTAATCATTTGAGTTGTACAATGTGGAATTTGACCCTAGTTGCAAAAATTAACACTCCCCCTCAACTAGGAAGAATTCCATTTTGCAATCTCTTCTTGTAGTTCTCTGCATCAAGGTGTCATCATGGCTCAACTCAATCTGTTGATATTTGTTCATCGATCAATATGCCATTCTGTTATCTTCATGAATCATCACGTATCATCACTGAACATCTCTGTCATGTAGTCGTCATGTTGTGAACCTTTCTCATTACAAATCATCAATGTACTCTTCATGCATATTTTTGTTTGTCTCTTGATTGTTCCTGCTTGTATGCTGAAGATTCTCGGATCTAGAAGAAGAATTTGTCACCGAAGGGGAGCTTAGGCTACCACCCTTTATCCATCAGGCTATCTTCCTGGAATCTCTACCATTGGGCTACTACCCAGAATATCATCAACTGATAGCATATCATCAAGGAGTACACCTCAACCTATAACCGCATTGGGGAGCGCGTCTCGGCCCGGAATCTCATGGGGGAGCTATACCTCTACAAACCCATATCTAGCAATAAGATATCCATCCACGCAGGGGAGACCATCTCGACCCTGGTATCACATCAAGGAGCTCACTCTCAACCCGAAATCCCATAGGGTTATCTCAACCCATCCAATTGCCTACTGATCTTCCCATCGATGACCCTGAATAGTCATGTGGTAGAACACCTGCAACATAATCCACTTGGGTTGTACACCCCAAGTACACTCTCAACTCGTTGGCCAAACAAGGATTGGTATTCCCGACAAGCCCCGCTTGTGGGTATGATTCCAACTGGGTTATACTATGCATAGACCAGATAGGGGAGCAACATTCTCCAACCCTATGAAGATAGGGGAGTAGCATTCTCAACCCTGGGTAACAGATAGGCAAGTGCCATATTGTCCAGAAATCCCTCAACCCCAGGATCCCTCTATATCAATTCCTCGTTCTGGGAGCTCAAACAAAGAGGAAGAGTTGGCTCAGTGTCCTCGATCAGCGCTGGACATCAAATCAAGTGTTATGTTAGAACATACATAATCATGTAAATCACAACAAGATACCAATCATAACAAGATACCATAACCATCCTCCCTTTCACGGAGGTGTCAATCACAACCCTAAGCTTGTCTCGAACAGTTGCACTGTCTCAAATAAATGGAGAAATCATAGTCCCAACTATACGTATTTGGGATTGTATCCATGTCTTATCCAAATCATGCTCTGTCAGCTCTCTAAGGAGCTTCTACATCATGCCTCACAACTAGCCTTGCTAGCAGCATTGTACCCGACCTTGCTTGTGCTATGGACCTCTCATCCAAGATATCATGGCAGATCTCATACTAAGGCAGCATCCAAATGTGCTCATCAATACTAATCCCAAACATCATTCATGCAGCTACATATCATGGGAGAAATATCTCAAACTTTAAGAGTAGAACAAATAAAAGATGTTTGGTGGCAATTCTGAGTGAAGCAGCTCAATCATGAATTCAATCATATTCTATACATATCATATACGGATGGATGTTCAAAACGGAACATCAATGCTCCAACCAACTAACAAATGCCATGTCACGTTCAATCAACATTTGAACTTTAAATCAGAGTGTCCAAGGATTTACATTACACAAAGACATTTCAACAGTCTTGCAATATGATGGAATTTATTTCCCAAATTCCAGAAATCAATTCATCATGCCATGATACATCATTACGATATTCAGAAGCCATCTCCCTCTTAGATTTTCAAAGGCTCGCCACCTGTCAAGGATAGACTATCAGTATGTATAATCAAAGCCATAGTCAAAATCAAGGCCATACCTTGGAACTCATTATCCTGACTTCCCCAAATAACAGTCAAATATAAACAAATTTGAATCAAGGAGCTTGCATCATGCAACACTCTCTATAATGCCTTACCATGCCAATATATCCATCCTTACACAAACCAATGTTGTGTCAACAAAATCAACTCATCAAAGTTTAGAAGTCAGTTAAAACTGTTATCAAAGACATTGATTTCATAGTATCACTTCTTTCAACCAGAGACAGGTAAAGCATACATCAAGTCTTGACTTCATTTCATGTGAAGCTCTCAAGTTTAACTTTTAACATTGTCATTACAGGCCATTTTCATCATTAGATGCAAGTACATACACATCAATGTTTAAGTCATGCATGTTCATACTCAGTCACAACAACCATTGTGCTAGGAACAAGGAGGCCAATACAGAACCATACTTTTTTATACTCACATATGACACTGAAGGTCACTATGCCCACATAGCATTGTCATATGGGAAAATCAACTATCGCCAGATCAAATCATGTCAAATCCAAATGTGCGATTATGGTAAGATCTATAATTCTAGACATATTTCAATCATGTCAAAAATACCAAACACAATTTATCAATATCAATCAGCCAAAACATGTAGCACAATCCTCAAACATAATGACATGTCCATATGAATGTCTCGGTCACCTACACACACAAGTTCGATTCAAACATACAAACTCTCCCTGCTAACAAATCTTACTAGCATCTACAATACATCTGCAGAACTGACATCTTCCAAGTGACCATCTGATTTCATGCTCAATTCTAGTAATTCTATAAATCAGTTTATAATGCCAAGACAAATCAGAGATCCATGGATTCGGAGTACTGACTAAATTCATTTTATAGAACTTCAATTCTGTGTCTATCAGGCATAGTCACATCTATGAGCCTTCCTTTGTGAGAACGAGGCTCAGACCTCTGTTGTAGATCAACAATGTCAAACACTCATAAACAATATTTCAACAACAACATGAGTAAGAATCTTTCAATAGAGAGGCTCTCCCTCTGAATGAGAATCCACTTCATTCATATGCAACAGTAGAAAACACATATCTATCATGATCATCAACATCATGTCATCAATTTTTCATCAAGGGCTATACTTGAAAGATCGAGGTGGCAGGCCGATGTGACAACACAATCTTATGATCCAATAACAACACATCAAGTTAGAGCATTTAATTTCACTGCATGCTATAACCGCAAATAGTCAAAGATTTGAAACATCAATCTTATAGATATGCCTCTATCATCACGGTTGCCAATACCATGCATATCATAATCTATAGGCTCAAGATAGATTACTCAACACACCAACAAAGTGCAATCACTCTTTTTCCATGAGCTTTCATCATGCTTATCACAAGCATTATCAATACCATATCAATGAGGTAAACTTCCACAAGCGATCCAACAGATCTTATGTGTATCAAGAGTCAAGAGTACCATCCACTAGAGTCAAAATCAGGATCTCAAAAACAATAGATGTTAGCCAATCATTAATCTCTGTCACTATATCCCAGATCAACAATCTCATCAAGTACTCTTGCGGAATCAAGCAGATCATCATGATCAAAACATTCAATACCAGGTGCACCATTTCATCATAGGAAACATAAATCCCAATCACTCTTATATGCATGCATGAGCCATCTAAGAAGGAAGCATTCTCAATATAATTTAGTGCTTACCTAGCCATCCAATATTTTAGCTGAATCATAACATTGAAATAATATACCATGCATGCCTTGCAGTATTACTCGTGCATGTTCACATAGGCAGCTTGTAATGCTCCAGTGCCTCTTTACCTTTTCCAGATCTAGCCATCATTACCTTTTCCAAATCTAGCCACCTTTCCTATATTTCAAAAGATCCTCAAGAGGGATCCACTCATCACATCTCATCACAGAGGTTAGAAATATCCAGGTGCTCAAATATACATGCAAGAAGTAACGACTAGAAACAATAATCATGGAAATCAAGTCCATAAGTGTAAACAAGAGATAGGTTATAAGTTAAGGAATACTTATCTTCAACGAGAGATGATACTCTCCCTCTCAAACCAACCTTCAAGAGCCATCCATAAGCCATAAAACAATGTTGCCTTCAATCAACAACTTTATCAATTAACCAGGTCATCTGTCAAATAGATCCCAAGTGCTTGAGCATCTCCACAAAGGCCATGCGAGGGTTTCATATACCAAATCTCAAGACTTTACCATAAACCAGGGTTTCTCTCAAACCCTTATCCACTAACTGCCTAGGGTTTTCTTTTAGGTCTCTACCATCCTCTGCTTGCTTCCATAAAAGTGTCTCCTTAGGGTGATCTTCATGGCTTTTCTTCAACCAGCTCTGATAGCATGATAATTTTTCATAGAGCAACATTGTTCTTTACTTTGATAGTTACATTTCTTTGCTAACATGTTAAGTTCACCCCAAATAATTATACCATTGTATAGATCAATATTATTAACCATCAAAATATGAAACTATGCAGAAAGAACAATACCATCATCATCATCATCATCTAAGCAATGGAAAGTAAAAGATCAAAGGAAGAGAAGCATGAACACATAGAGACACCAAGATTGGTCCGAGACCAAGGAAAAACCCACTATGGGGAAAACCCTTGCAAATTCTTCTTCTTAGATCTTCATCAAATGATTCAGAAACAAGAGTACAATGATCCATAGATACATATCTTTACGATGCAGAAAACAACTAGCATACACGCAATAAAACATGACCATACTTCTGCTTGAAGGAGCCTGAATCTGAGAATTGAAATGCACTGACACTGGCTGTAATAAACTGATGAGTACGGTTGATACTGAACGAGGACTATAGATACATCTCGCAGCAGAAATAAACAAATCTGATCTACAGATCAAGAGATCTATAATACCAAAACACGGATCTGATAGAGCACCAAGTGTTCTCAACTCTGAAGTCCTAGATCTGAATCTAGGAGACTGTCAATGATTGTTCTAACGCATTTGTGACTAAACGACTATGTCTAGAAACACTGCGTAATCAGTTGAAGGTGACCCAACTCAGATCTGCTCAGAAAATCTCTTGGTCGCGGCCTTAACACGCTCTGCCCACAGCTTTGGGGTCCTTGGCCATTACCAGAACACTATGTGCCCACGTCTCTGCTTCAGATCAGCCCAATCTGACCTCAGAAGTTTGGTTGCGCCCTTAACAAGCTATGCCAGCAGCTCTGGGGTCCTTGGTCGCGGGCATAACACACCCAACCTGCGGCTCTGCTCATCTAGGCCGCTACCTCAGCTCTTCCTGCCCGTGGTTCTGCTTCAGATCACCCAAATCTGATGCGAGATCATGTTTGTGATCCCAACCCTTTGCGTGAGCTCCTTCTGAGGTACCTATGCAAGCCAGAACATAAAATACGAACCAAAAGCAAAATAGCATGGAGGAGATCTCATAAGCGAATGTGTGCAAATGAACTTGGGGTCGCTTCTATTGATAACTTTGTGAGTGACCGCTTGGGGCTTTGACCGAATCAAAATGTGGTTAGGTTGAACCATAAAATAATAAAATAATTCATAACTTGATTTCCGCTTAACCGATTGGAACGATATATAGGTGGATTTTGATCCTCTTGAAAAGAGGAATCTAATTAAATTATTATCTTAATCATCTGAGTTGTCCAATGTAGAATTTGACCCTAGTTGCGAAAATTAACAGGTTTCCTATTTGGGTGGCAACTCCACTTGTTCAACCATTCACAAGAGCTTACTCTAGAAAGAATCCTGGTAGCTTGGTTAACCTGGTCCTGATCCTGAAAAGGTTTTAATAGCCTAGTTTAAAAATTACATTCTAGAGAGCGATTAAATTTTTTTGAACAGGAAGCTCTCCTTGATCTCCATTTGCTTTTCATTAATCCTATCAATCAAGACATCATGGGTGACTTTTACAAGCCTTGCAACTTCACCAACATCGAAGGATATCTGCATGACCTACCAAATGAGTCTACTATGAGCAAGTTGCCAATCTTCCAAGGAAACAATGCTATCAACGTTGAAGCTCATATAAAGAAGTTCAATAGCTTCATCCAAAGATTCGCTCACGCTACCGCTTACAATCATGAAGATGTCAAAATGATGTTGTTTGTTCTGTACTTAGAAGATGATGCTCTCGACTGGCTTCATGATAAAGCTGACAATGTCATTGATTCCTTGAGAGCTCTCCTTGATCCATTCAAAGATTAATATGGAGAGAAGGAAAGTATTTGGTTAAGGAATTCAACACTATTAAGAAAAGAGAGAATGAAACAGTGGAAGAATTTAACCAAAGATTTAATACACTGTTAAAAGATATGACTCGGGATTACAAGCCGCCTGACAAGTCAGTTTTGGAACAATATCTTGAGGCTTACCATGTAGAGACTCAATATGAGATAAGGCGTGCTCATCCCAATACTCTACTTATTGCCCAAAGCATAGTTGAAAAATTGGAAAAGAACAAGAAAGCCTCAAGGAAATCGGAAATCCCAGGTTTTGAAAGAGGTCTAGTAAAGTCTAAGGGGAAAGAAATTAAAGAAGAAGAACCAAAAGTAGTTAAAGAATTGACCTGAGTAATTAGAGAAATGAAAATCGAGCAAGCTAGACAAATAAGTGAGATGCAAAATCAGTTAATACAGACAAGTAGAATGTAGAATATGCAGCCCATAAATAACAATAATAACAAGAGTAACAACAATAATTCATGGTCAAGAAGAAATCCCCTGAAAGATAAGGCCTCCTACACCACTTGAGTCTGCTAATATGATTGAAAAATTTGTTCCTTTCTGCAGACCTTGTCAGAGTTTCCATGAAGAAAGTACATTGGTGTTTGCTAAAAGAATCTTGGAGGAAAGTAGAAATCAACAGAATAATCATACAAGTCAAGAAAATTCCAAGGAAAATCGATGTGCCGACATGATTTCTTCAGCCTTCACCATCAATACCTTCAATGAAGAGAAAGACCCCATCACTCAAGCATACAGTGAAAAACCATCTCAAGAGCAAATTCTGGAACTTGCCAAAAGTAAGGGATACACCTATCAAAGGAAAGGTAAAGATCAGAATCGAAATAAACAAGTTCCTTCTGAAAGGTATAAGTCTGCATTAAATGTGTATTGGGCAGCATGGATTAATAACATCAAAACATCAGTTCCATTCTTAGAACTACTGAAGATTCCATCACAAACAGCTTCATTCTTCAAGGCTTTAGGTGTTGCTCAATAAGAAAAACTTGATACTCAACCTGAATATGAACAAATCAAGATAAAGGATTTAAATTGCTATATGACTAATGAAGACCATCAACCTTTCTTTCTGACATTGGATATTAATGATTGTCTCCTTCACAATTGCATGCTTGATTCTAGTGCATCTACAAATGTCATGACCAAGAAGGTCATGGAATAATTAAACTTAAGGATTTCTATACCCTACCATAACATCTGCTCAATGGATTCTAGAAAAGTTGAAGTCCTTACTGCAGTTAAAGATCTGCAGACCTCCTTAGTTGATTACCCATACAAGATCATCACCAAGGATATAGCAGTAATTGATGTGCCAGATTTTTGGAGGATGCTTCTTTCTAGAAAGTTTGTCGCTGATTTAGGTGGTTCTATTCAAATGGATCTATCTTATGCCACTATTCCCGCAACAGCAGGAGGCATGGGCATATTGTACAGAGAAGTGGAAAGAAGGTATCACGTGGAAGTTCCAAAGTGACTAGAAAATGATGAAGAAGTTGTGCCACAGGGTCATCTGCCGCACTTCAAGTCACAGTTTTTCCGACGAGTCTATCATTTTTCTTCATTCCACCGCCCATCCCCTCTCCGAGCAGAAAGAGAAGCAGGTTTCAGTTTGACAGAGATATGCAACACAATGATGAGCAGTTACACCGGCCAAAAAGGGTCAAATTTCAACAAGGGATATCTGAAAAACAACCTATTGATCTACCAATCAACAAACAAATGCCCAAGATTGTGCCACATTGATGACATTTGATGCCATACGGCATCGTTTGTAGAGTATCTCTAACCTTACTCCCTTTTATTTCATGTCATTAGATAGTTTTATTTCACGCATTTATGTTATGTCTTTTAGTTTGTTAGAGTAGACTTTTCTATTCCAACAAATTTGTTATATATGCATGATGACTTGGAATTTGAATGGATATCTATTTGATGGGTTTTTGTTTTCTTGGATGCAGGATTTTGGAGTTCTCACATTACTTCATGGAAGTAACGTGTCCCCATATGGAGCCAAATGTTGCACACAATTTTTCAAAGTTCCAAGGAAGTAGATGTACGTATTTTTTCTTCAAAGGATTAGATCGTCAGCCCTCAGCATTTGGTGTCATTGTAAACCCATTCTGCAATTTTGTAATGTAAATGATGCTAGTAAGAACATGAATGTATGTAACAACCTAGGTAAGCCTATTATTTTGGAAAAAGTTTCATCATAGGAGGTTTTTTGTTTCACTAATTCATATGTGTTTCTAAACATGGATGGTCGACAGAATTTTTCCCTCCAACCTCACCCCAAAGCTAGGGTGGAATTTTTCATCAAAGTCTTAGGTGAGTCGTAGCATTTTAGTCGTGTCTTACGTAAAAGTGATTTGGGAATAAATTAAGCTAGTTGGCTAAATTATTTTATTACAAATCACTTGGTCTACTAGATCATATTTTGTGGCAGAATGGAGTATGTAATTTGATGGTCTACACCGAACAAGTATTCCCCCTTTGAGGGTTGAATTGTAAAATCTTATGTAAAAAATATTTTAATGCAGGGTCCCTCATACTTAAACATCATGGTTAAAATATTAGAGGGTCGAAAAAATATTAAATCCCCTCAAGTATCAATTAAATAAATTTTCTAGCAAAAATAAAATGAATCCTAAGCCAAAAAATTAATTAATTAGAGTCAAATCAAATGTCTTGGAGAAATTAAATTCTCCAAGTGGAAAAATTCGTGGGTATCAAAGGAATTAATTTTTGAAGGTCCTCCACCAAGGGAATATTGGATATTTCAAGAAAAATTGGACCCTTGGACCTTGGTGGTTAAGTCAAAGTCAAATTTTTGAGGAAATTAGCTCAAAATAATTAATTTTGAACCAATAAAAAAAAAGATTAAATGAGAAATTCGAAAATTCCTCAAAAAATAATTATTTCAACGACTAAGATTAAAAGATCATTAAATATTTTCAACAGTCGAGATTATTATGACAAGGATCAAGCAAACTAGCCGTTATTTTTCCACTTGGAGGATTTATCTCTAAATAGAGAGTCATTTTGTGTCTCAAGCAATCTGATTTTTAGCTTAAAAAAATTCTACAAAAAAACTGATGTAACGCTATTGTCCCGCTGGGAACGTTTTTTGAATCATAATAAAAACTTTGGGGTGCAGTTCATGGTGTTCAGTGTTGATTGATTTGTGGTATGTGTTGGGTACAGGCTTTCATATATTATGCTTAATATTTTTAAAAGTTTGTTTTTCATTAGATGTGTTGGACATTGGATAAACCAACGCTCCCCGTATGTTTCGCGACATGGACTAGTCACCTCTCGTGGATCTTTATCTCTGGCGATGCGATCGTTGACTAACACCTACGGGTTTCAGTCTAACGGCAATCGTGATTCCCAAGAAGTGGTATCAGAGCCTAGGTCACGAGTTCGATACACACCCGGCTTGCGTTCGGGGGGATATTGTTAGACATTGGATAAACCAATGCTCCCCGTGTGTTTCACGACATGGACTAACCGCCTCTTGTGGATCATTATCTCTGGCGATGCGATCATTGACTAACACCTGCGGGTTTTGGTCTGACAGCAATCGTGATTCACAACAAGATGGGGATAAGACCATTCTATTGATATATTTTGGGTTTATCTTAGGTGATCTGATTTGCCATAGTGTTTGCAGGTTCCCCAGTCCTTGGGCTCCAAATTCACAAACTGTGGGCATGAATTAACCTTGTTTGCGTTGGAAAATGTAACTAGGTTCGATCTTCATTATTGTATTTAAGTCAAATGTAACATATTTTTCAAAATAAAATTAAAAGAAATCTTATTATTATTTTGATTTGACTTATTAAAGCATGGGTTCCATGCTTGAATAAAATGTATAGGTCAAGCCTCCATTGTAGGCGTTAGGTTATTTTTCAAAGTCAAATATGTGAAGAGTCCTCCATCCATCGAAGCCTCCTTGTTATTGAAAGGATCTCCATCAAAAGATCACATGTCGACCTACACAAATAAATGAACGTGCATGTCAACTCAATATTAAAAGACACAACTGTTCACAATGATATGTAGGCCTATTTACATGGGGCAACCATTATATATACCCGCCTGAGCTCCTCGCATAACACCAACTCAGAGCTCGCATTTCAGAACTTCGGTGATCTCAGATGCAGAAGTTCGGATGAAAATCATAGAAGTAATCTCGCTAAGACAGGTGTGGAAATCTCAGTGGACAATCTCGGGCCATCTCAATTTCGATGATATCTCAGAGGATACATTTCTATGCTATCTCATAAAACACATTCCGATGGACACACTTCAGTGTTGTCACAGTTACAACACTATTGCAATTCGATGACAATGCAGTGACCATATCTCAGTGATAATACAGTGGATATCTCTCGATGTCACCACGGAATGGCTCAGTGTTAGTACAGTGATAAAGTTTTGGTAGCATAGTCTCGATGTTAATTTTATCACAATGAGAACAATGTTATAAGTTTGGTCATGGTGCCATTGCAAGTGTGAAGAAGAATGACTGTTACAGAAGCTATTGAACTGAAACATGACTGGGTTGACTTGATCGATGGAGGTGGTCTCGAGTCTAGAATGTAGTGTCATGGTCGTCTCATCTTTTGAATCTATTGAATGAAGATTTTGTGACTAGGTTTTTCCCTGGCATCGTGCCTGTTGACCACTGGAGTAGCACCTGATGATTATATGAAGACTCCATCCCCCATGATGTACCAAAGGACACTTGTACCATCAGATATCATCATATTTCCAAAGTTTTTAAACTCTACTTCTACTTCTCATCATCTTTATCTTGTACCTAGATTCCACGGCCTAAAGGGAATTGTAATAAGTGATGCTAGTAATGATGAGTTTGAGTCATTTTTGAGTCTGTAACAGGCCTAGGTAGCTTGGGATCTTGTCAGCAAGTAAGTATTACTTTGGGAGGTTTTTTTCACTCGGTTAATTATCATCTCCCTATTAGGAATTAATACTTAATTGAGTTGTTTCCTCCAAATTTACCCTAAAGCAAGAGTACGGCTTGATGTTGAGGCCTTGGGTGAGTCCTAGTGTCTAGAGTCAATGTATATTATAACATACTAGATCACACAAAACATTTCGTGGAATTTGGTTAGGTCTAGGTAGTCATTTTTTAATTTTTTTGATTTCCCGCAGGTTAAAAATTGTAATTAAATTGTAATAAGTGTTGTCTAGAGAAGTTGTATGGGGTATGAGTAATCAAAATTACACTTCTCACCCTCAAATTTCTACTATGACACACTTTGAGGGGTTAATAATGTGTTTAGGACCCTCAAAACCCACTTTTCCTAAGTTTGGTGGGAAATCTGGCAATTAATTAAGCCAAAAATTAAATAAATAGAGAAAAATAAATATCCACAAATGCTAAATGTTGTGGAAATAAGGCGGAAAATTATGGAGGAATTAAGGTCAAGTCCCAAGGTGATGAGGAATCCTAAAATCAAGGAAAGGACATGTGCTCAAATAAAATCAAATTTTTGCAATTAAGTGAGAGTTGCTTACTTCGAAATTCGAATTTGTGAAGTTAATGCACATTTGGGAGAATATTTGGTGGATATTTTTGTGGGAAATTAACCCCACATGGGTTACCACCCATATACACTTTTCACTCCATCATAAAATTTGAATTTGGCACATAAGAGAAGAAGAAAATGATGCCCACTTTCTAGAAATCGATATTTACACTTGGCAACGGAGCTCCACTTATCAAATTCGAATTTGCCTTGTGATCTCCTCCCTCCCTCTCACCACTTGCCATTTGGTTCTTCATTGGGATTTTCTTCCATTCTCTTATATAAGTGGGCCTTGAGCTCTCATTTGTGATCATGTTATGAACTATTCGGCTTGAGGAAACTCTACCATTTTGTACTTGCATATTAATAAAATCAAGACTTTGGGGTTACGAAGTGGATGTTCTCTTGGCGTTATGAGGTAATTCATTTCCGTGTTTGTGTTTATTATGCTTGCATTTCCTTATATGTTTGATCTATTGTTAAATTTAGATAACCATGGTATGTTCTATGCTTAATGTAGTTTTATTTCAATCTTTCTTATAGGCCCGATTCAATTTAGCAATCACATGAAAGTAAAATGCTGATAGAACATAATAATAGATCAACAGAAGACAAGCCAAATAATATATCAGAATTTGTAATTGTCCTTGTCCAGCAAATGAATAGATAAATGTTTGTTACAGCAGTCAACAGGATACCCCAGCGAGCAAAGTCTTCAATTGGTCAAACCAACTTCTCCAACAGCGAAATCAGCCTTCCATAAGTGTCACACAAACACCTCAAAGACAACTCCAAAAGTCAACGCAAAAGTTAACATTGCAGTCAAAGGGGCTTCGATCAAAGTCAACGTTTAGCCTCGATTTTTGTGCTTAACAGTGCAGCCTCCAAAAATCGAAACTTATGCCCAAAAAATGCAGTCAAAGTCCAAGTGTTGACCCAAAGTCAACGTTGGTCAACGTTGTCCAAAAACCCTAAAAACAATCTGAAAATTGCAGCAGCTTCTTCAGGTTCAGATTCACAAGTGTGAAGGAGGGAAGCCTCCCCTAGGCTATACGAACCAATCGGATCACAAGGTGAATGTGTGTGTTGAGTTGATGATGAAATATACATCATCTCTCTCCGATTTATATACATCAATGAGGGTGTGTGACACATCTATAGGGCTTGTGAGCCTACATTACAAATCTGGTCGACCTTGCACATGTGTGGAAAATAAAATCAAAATATATGTTTTGCTCATCCAAACAAGATGATCTTTAGATCAATCTTGCACCTCTCCGAAAGAGGAATCCAACTCATCATATGAGCAGTGCAACATGGAGTTTGGACCTAGTTGCCCAAAATTAACACTCCCTCTCAACTAGGGAGAACTCCATCTGTCCACGTGTGCCATCCAGTTATCAGTACAATCGTGTACTATCATCATCATCATCATCATGTGTTCCTGCGTCATCCTGTTGTAACATGCTTTGTCGGCTCTATGGGCAAACAAACGAGAGTGAGTCACAAAGACATCACACTCCACTGACCCAAAGTCAGCCTAGAGGGTAAAACCTCAATAGACTCAAAAAGAGTCACATACTAACCCGAAGTTAGTTTACTAACCCAAAGTCAGTTTAGAGGTAAGAACCTCATCAGACTTGATCCTAGATCAAGGTGTTGGACACAACCCATCCTAGACATAGAGAGTACGGCAATTTCTGATGCGTCCATCAGTCTTGCTATGGTCTCTATCCACATTTCCCACCTCATTGGCCAAATGAGAGGTACTTCCCATGAGTCTGAAACTCCATGGGTAGGATGTGTTGAAAAGTGTAACTAAGATCGGTCTTCATATCGACTATGCAATTATGTATTTATATAAAGAAGAAGACAAAGATAATAAAATGTATTTTTGTTATGCTTGCTTCATGGGTTTCATGAGAAAGGTTTTATTTTATTTCAATAGACTTCTTCTTGATATCTATTAGGATTTGTCTTCTAGTTATAAATGTAATTAAGAGTCATGTGTATGAAGAATCTAGTCAACAAAATATGCCTCAAGACCTTGTCATGAAACCGTGAAGAAAATGGCTCCAAAATGATGCTCAAAAAAGCCCTCAAATAGCCTCATTAACGCTGGAAGATAAGCCTCTCAAGTCGGCTTGAAGTCGGCTCATGAACCGTCACAAACATTCATGGTCAGGTCGGCTTATTACAGGGTCTAATTACTATAAATACCCTAGTAGTCTACGCAGAAAAGACAGTAAGAACAATCCGCAGATCTCTGAGTTTTTCGGACTACAATTGCAGATTGGAACGATTCAGATGCCTCTGTGAACTTCGGACAAGTCTGAGATATAATGCGTAGCCCAGGCCTGTAATTGAAAGTGAGAAAAGGGAAGGTATCTCAGCATGGAACAAAGCTATATTTTTTGGGTACAAGCCAGCAAAGATCAAGGCTATTACTAAGTACTAAAATGTGACGCGTAAAGAGGTGCAATCCCAGCAAAGAAGAATCTCAGCAAAGGAAAGATGCAATCTTAGGGAAGAAAGGTGTATCTCTGTACACCGAAGTCAATTCAAGACTACCAAAGGTTACTTTAAGAAGAATCAGTTCTGTGATCGAGAACACATCATAATATTTTCTAGTACGAAGTCTAGAGGGTGATCTTCTAAGGAAGGGGAAGGACCAAAAGTCTACTGTTTGAAGAGCAGCATTATTATAAAGGATCTCAGACTTAGTCAAGGAAGCATATTGTCTAAAGACTAGGAACCGACCTTTCCTAGTGGTGGTGCAGAACGGTGCAGAAAAGAAGATCAGTATAAGAAGCCAAAAGGGAGCAGTGACAAGGTCTTGGAGACATACATAGGTCAAGGGTTTGTGTCATGGTCATGGTACTTGAAATTCTATAAGAAGAATTCCTTGTGGGTTTTCCTCTCCAAGAGGGGGGAGGTTTTGGCCCTGGCTTGAAGAGCCTATATTTGCGTCTCTTGTGTTTTTGGTAATTGACTTGATGAAAGACGTAATAAGCTAAGAAGAGAATACATAAGTAAGTAAAGTAAGATCACAAGTAATTATCAAAAAGATAATTTGAATTAATCACCGCCCTACCAGATTCTCAACATGGTTTCATAGCTAAGGTGCTAAACACAAGGGCTACTTGACAAGAAGGCACTCAAGGAAGCAAAGATCAAAGTTTGGGGTAAAAGGTCATATCAGTTTGCAAGGAAGATTCTTCAAAGGATCCACTTATCAAAAAGATAATCTTTGTCATCAAAGATTTAAATTCAAGACATTGTTGGAAGAGTCATCATATTTTGGAAACATCCTTTTTCATCAAGGATTCAAGATCACCTACATTAGAGAATTTAATCTAAGAATAAGTTCCTGACTTCATCTTCATCCTCATCAAGGAAGCTACTGGAAGGAGAAAAACACTTTACTCAAGTAAGTATCTATGACATTATCTAAATCTGCCAATATGACTTATTGTATAGAGAGCAACAAATTGGTTGGGTCATCAAACTTTAATGCATGGAGGTAAAGGACAGATTTGAATCTAATTGAAAATGAAGTTATAAGTGTCATCGAAGGAACTTCAATTCAACCTCCAAAAGAAGACATTCTAGCATATATCAAATACATAAAGGGAGACATAAGAGCTCGAAGGATTCTTATAGAATCCATAAAAGACTCTCTCATTCCCTATGTATCAAAGCTAGAATCCTCAAAAGAAATATATGATAAATTGGTAGAACTGTTCTTGAAAGGTTCTACAAAGGAAATAATATCCCTGAGACAAAAACTATACAAATTGAGAATGTCAAGAAAGGAAGGAGTAATTCCATATCTGATGGAGTTTTTCACAATAAGAGATCAACTACTGAAATTAGGAGAAGTAATCTCTGATGGAGAAATATTCACTATGGTACAAAATGCTTTACCGAAAGAATGGAGAGGTTTCACTTCAAGCGTAGATGGGAGAGAAGAAGCCATGCCATTCCAAGGTCTAGGTAAGATAGAAGAATCAAGATTGAAAGCAGGATCAAGTGTAAGGAATCAAGCCTTTGCAGCCATGTCTAGGAAGAAAGGAAGATTCGGTAAATCTGATCCTCATAATAAGAGAAGAAATATGGACAAAGCGTGATGCTTTGGATGTAATGATCTTGAGCATTATAAACGAGATAGTCCTAAATTTAGAAAAGGCAAGAGGAAAAGGGAAGAAGCCCATGTCATGGATAAAAGGGAAGACCCTGATACAAAGAAATCTAAGAAATAAGAAAGTGAAAGATCTCTATGATCATCTTTCTCCTCAAGGGATTTCTGTTGTTTGTAAAATAATAGGGAATCGATGTATATTAATAGCATCATGATAGAAGCATGGAAGGAGCACTTGGTGAAGCAGCTCCTGGAAACCTCACTGATAAACAATAATGATGGAAGGCAGTCATCAAGATCAAGGGTCATCATTCAATAATCAATGTGGTAACAGGTGGTAACATTTTTCTAATGGAGTTCTCTATGGATTCACTGGTTAGAAAGAAAGCAGAAAGGTTTCATCGAGAATTCTATGCTACAGAATTCTGGGATTAGGATATGATGATATATTGATGAAGCAGGTCAAGGGAATAAAGTTCTTCATTCTAGTAAAATTGTTGCAGGATGACTCAAAGGAAAAAGGTATGAGGTACATATATTTATATGTTTACACTGGATGCTGTAAAGTCATGTCATATGGTTGCAAGTAATGGACTTCTATTTTTAGAAGTATGATCTATGGAGGAGGATCTCTTACGGTGCACATGTTGTCACTATAAGATGAAATTAAATATGTCCTCATATGGAATATGAGGTAGTTGTATACAAACAAGGAACTGGATACTGGAAGTTCCTAGGTATGAAGTTGTGCGTAGAAAGAATTGAAGAGATCATGAAGTGCAACTATGTAAAGAGGCGGTTATCATCCGGAAGTCGAGAAATATGTCACTAGGAGATCTCCAGGGAATATATGTGTACTCTGATAGAAATATGGTAAACAAGAAGACCCTTGACAAGACATATATTTAGGATATGTGTCAATCTGAATAAAGGATGTCGATGCCTACAGGAAGATGTCATGGTGAAAGATCATCACTAAGGTAACTTTTGATTTAAAAGTTCTCATGTATATGTTTATCTAGATAAGTTTATGCAGGGTTGCCAATCATGTAGAAGGATGTAAGATCCTTGAGAGATGGTTCGAAAGAAAGCAACATGGCATAAAGGTGGACTAGATAAGGAAGTCTGATGAATCACTTTCTGATAGTTGACATGACTCGTGGACGAAAGTGATGGATGATCTGTGCCCTATGGAGCCAAAAGGTTGAAGACTCTTCAATATCGTTATCCATGACATCGAGAGGAGGAACTCTTCAAGAGCAGCTGGGTGTCTCACCATTTCTACTGCAGGTCCCTAGTTGAGAGGGAGCCTGGTGGTAAGTTTCTTGCTTGGAATAAACTTGAAATATGTCCTTCTTGAGTTAAGAGGGAGTGACGCATATGATTCTCTAATACATGTGTCATGCACTAGACCAAGACTAACAGTCGTAAGTCTTAGTGAAGACCATGTGGAGAGAATGGATAGACACATCATTCTGGTCTTCACCTGGAAGACAGAATAGAGGATTGGGTAATCATTTGGTGTTCGATACTCTTTGAGAATGTGATAGGGCATTCAAGATAAGAGTAGTCGACGACCGATATTCTTTGAGAGCTGGCTACCCAAGAGAAGAATAGTCCAAGAAGGTCATACTCTGGGAACACCTAAGTGGAGTATGTACCTTGGAGAGACAATGACTATGGTGTCTATAAGTCATGTGTCTTGCCAGCATTGTAGCCCATTGTCTCATTGAGAGATGAGGTTGTTAGTCAAGGCCTTCCACTAGGACAATGTTGGTTGATATGATGCTATACAGATGTGATTACCAATCCGATTCTTCTTATGAGATTCTTTAGTTTGAAAGTTACCATGTATCTGTATGAATACCTCCCTAGTTAAGAGAGAGTGTTGAAACGTGTAACTAGGGTCGGTCTTCATATTGACTATGTAATTATGTATTTATATAAAGAAGAAGACAAAGATAATAAAATGTATTTTTGTTATGCTTGCTTCATGGGTTTCTTGAGCAAGGTTTTATTTTAGGTCAATAAACTTCTTCTTGATGTCTATTAGGACTAGTCTTCTAGTTATAAATGTAATTAAGAGTCATGTATATGAAGAGTCTAGTCAACAGAATATGCCTCAAGACCTTTTCATGAAATCGTGAAGAAAATGGCTCCAGAATGATGCTCAAAGCAGCCCTCAAATAACCTAATTAATGCTAGAAGATAAGCCTCTCAAGTCGGCTTGAAGTCGGCTCATGAACCGTCACAACCATTCATGGTCAGGTTGGCTTATTATAGGGTCTAACTACTATAAATACCCCAGTAGTCTGCGCAGAAAAGACAATAAGAACAATCCGCAGATCTTTGAGTTTTTTGGACTACAATTACAGATTGGAACAGTTCGGATGCCTCTGTGAACTTCGGACAAGTCTGAGATATAATGCGTAGCCCAGGTCTGTAATTGAAAGCGAGAAAAGAGAAGGTATCTCAGCATGGAACATAGCTATATTTTCTGGGTACAAGCCAGCAAAGATCAAGGTTACTACTGGGTACTAAACTGTGATGCATAGAGAGGTGCAATCCCAGCAAAGAAGAATCTCAGCAAAGGAAAGGTGCAATCTCAATGAAGAAAGGTGTATCTTTGTATACCGAAGTTACTTCAAGACTACCAAAGGTTACTTTAAGAAGAATCAGTTTTGTGATCAAGAACACATCATAAGTTTGTTCTAGTGCGAAGTCTGGAGGGTGATCTTCTAAGGAAAGGGAAGGACCAATAGTCTACTGTTTGAAGAGCAGCATTGTTATAAAGGATCTCAGACTTAGTCAAGGAAGCATATACCGAGCTTTCCTAGTGGTGGTGCAGAACGGTGCAGAAAAGAAGATCAGTATAAGAAGCCAAAAGGGAGCAGTGACAAAGTCTTAGAGACATACATAGGTCAAGGGTTTGTGTCATGGTCATGGTACTTGAAAGTCTATAAGAAGAATTCCTTGTGGGTTTTCCTATCCAAGAGGGAGAGGTTTTGGCCTTGGCTTGAAGAGCCTATATTTGTGTCTCTTGTGTTTTTTCTAATTGACTTGATGAAAGACGTAATAAGCTAAGAAGAGAATACATAAGTAAAGTAAGATCACAAGTAATTATCAAGAAGATAATTTGAATTAATCACCGCCCTACAAGATTCTCAACAGGATGCATGCAGGGCATAGATAAAACTTAAAAGAGCAGGTGAACCAACTCAACATCATAACGGTGGGGCAGAAGCACAACAAGGTTCGGCAAGCCTAGCCCCGTGTGTGCTTATAGCTCCATGAAGCTATCCCCAAGCCCCCTGGAGCTCCTAGAGCTCATTATCCAACTCAGGCAGGACCCTCACAATAGGGTCTTTCCACAATTCCAAGCTTCTCACGAAATGTTAGGAACTTGACCTTCCCTAGGAGCTTCGTGAGAATATTTGCTACCTGGTCATCAGTTCCTATATGATCGAGCCTTATGGCGCCTCGTTGTACCATATCCCGGCTAAAGTGGTACCTAATATCAATATGCTTGGATCGATTGTGGAACACAGGATTCTCAGAAAGACGAATCCCACTCTGGTTATCACAAAGGATAACGGTGGTATCTAGCACATGTCCAAACAGCGCACTGAAGAGCTTTCTCAACCAAACAGCATCACAACAGACCATACTCGCTGCAATGTATTCGGCTTCCGCGGTGCCCAAAGCCACCGACTTCTGCTTCCTGCTCATCCAAGATATCGAAGTAGAACCCAAGGTGAAGCAATATGCAAATGTGCTCTTACGATCCACCACATTGCCAGCCCAATCGGCATAAGTATATCCATGGAGTCTCAAACTCCCAACAGTGTATCTCAACCCATGGTTGATTGTGCCCCGAAGATATCTCAATAGATTCTTGCCACCAATCCAGTGAATGTGATGAGGCTCAACCATATGTTGACTCAAAGTATTCACTGCAAAACATACGTCCAGACGGGACTAAGAACATCAGGGCCCCTACGAGTTGTCGATACTCGATGGGATTTCCTAGCTCGGGCCCAGCAACGCTTCCACACAACTTAAAGTTGAGTTCATCGGTGTCGACACAGAGTTATAGTCCACCATACCGAATCTCTCCAATAGCTTCACGACATATTTTCCTTGAGAAAGGAAAATCTCGCCTGGCCTTTGCCAGACCTCCAAGCCTAGGAAATATTGCATCAATCCTAGGCCTTTCATCTCAAACTCGGAAGCTAGCTCCCTCTTACATTAATGAATGAGAGGGTCAGCACCTGTTAGGAAGAGATCGTCCACATAGAGAACAAGAATGAGAGGCCTTTCTTTATCAACCTTAAAATAAAGGTTTGGATCAGCATCACTACGAGTGAAGCCCAGCTCCATCAAGTAGCTATCTATCCTCTCATACCAAGCCTTAAGGGCTTGCTTCAACACATAGAGGACTTTCTTCAACCTGCATACATATGAGTCTCTATTTTGGACTTCGAACCCCAAAGGTTGCTCTACATAAACCTCTTCCTTTATTGAACCATGCAAAAAAGCAATCTTCACATCCATCTAATGGAGACTCCATCCTTGCGTTGCAGCAAAGGCAATGATAGATTGGATGGTGGTGTAGCAGGCGACAGGTGCAAATATATCATCATAATCTATGCCTTCTTTTTGAGAGAAGCCTCGAGAAACAAATCTTGCCTTATACTTTTCAGTACTTCCATTGGCTCCATGCTTGGTTTTGAAGAGCCATTTCGAGGTGACAATAGATTTGTCCTCCGATCTCAGGATCACTTCCCAGACATCATTCTTCATCATGGACTCATATTCTTCGTACATAGCATCCTTCCAAACTTGATGTTTTACGTCTTCTTCAAATGATCCAAGCTCAGATTGTACAACTGTACTCATGGCTGCTCGTTACCTTGGTACCTATTCGGCTTCTTGCTTTCACTTTATGTTCCCCTTGGGGCAATATGTCTCTTGGCATCTTTGAGAGTGTCCTTGAGCCATGAGGGTCTCCTCTTATTTGAAGGAGGTGGATCAATAGGATCCATTGGTCCTTCAACATCAGGCATAGGTTCATCCTTCGATTCTTCCTGACTTCGAGCTTCTTCTTCTTCTTCTTTGTCTTCCTTTGATCTAGGAAGATTTCTTACTTTCTTGAGGGCAACATCTTCATCGAAGGTGACATCGTGGCATATCTCCACTTCTCTTTGACCAGGCACATAGATTCTATATGCCTTCGAAGTTTCATTGTAGCCCACAAACATTCCCTTCTTCCCAGAAGCATCCAACTTACTTCTCTTTTCTTTCGGCACATGAAAATAAACAAGACTTCCAAAAACCCTAAAGTGGGAGACATCAGGCTTCTTACCAGAGAAGACTTCTTCGGGAGTTTTGGAGTCCAAATCGGAATGCAGGCATCTATTTTGAACGTACACAGCAGTGTTCGCAGCTTCTCCCCATAGAAACTTTGGAAGAGCTTGGTCATATGACATGGCACAGGCAGCTTCAACAATGGTCCTGTTCTTTCTTTCAGCAACACAATTTTGCTCAAGAGTATACATAGTTGTGGTTTCCCTCTTAATGCCAGCTTCCCTGCAAAATTCATTGAACTCATTTGACTCATACTCGATCCCATTGTCGGTCCTCAAAATTTGGATTTTCTTCCCGATTTGATTTTCCACCAAGGCCTTGAAGGTACAAAACCATTTGAATGCTTCGTCCTTCTTTTTCAAGAAATATACCCAGGTCTTGCAGGAGAAGTCATCTATAAAAGTCATGTAATAGGAACATCCTCCTGAGGATGTTATGGGCAGCATACCAGATAAATCAGAATGTATCAATTGCAAGATATCAGATGTCTTTGTGACACTTGAGGGGAATGGTCCCCTTGTATGCTTCCCTTTGGCACAACCCTGACATATACCTTCATGATCATCTTTAAACTCGGGCATCCCTATCACCACCTTCCTTGCTTCGGGAAGGGTTTTGTAATGAAGGTGTGCAAACCTCTAGTTCCATAGCTCGGTTTGAAGAGTTGTATCACATGTCATAGCCCCCAACGGACTTTCTCCAACCTGGTAGAGTGTATCAACTCTAAAACCAATAGTAAGAGCTTCTTTGAAGTTCTTCTTCCAGATGCATACCTTTCCATCAACAAATGCCACCTTGAATCCTTTGTTTTCCATTGCTGAAATAGACACAAGGTTCTTCTTCAAATCAGGTACGTACAACACATCTTGTAAGCAGAGGACTTGACCTTGAGATAGATGAAGGGTCACAGTCCTTGTCCCTTTCACGGGATAGGTGGCATTATCTCCAAGGATCATTTCAAAATTAGAGTCCTTCTCAATCAAATCAGAGAGGGCTTCTTTATAACCAGTGAGGCGCCTTGAAGCACCACTATCAATCAACCAGACATCCAAGGTGTCGGGAGGAGATGCAGCAAAGAAGGCAGATATAAGAATATATTTATTTTACTTATTATCAACAACATTAGATTCATCGTACCAGGAATTTCTTGACCTCTTGAAAGGTTTCCATTCCCCCTGAAGTTGTTGTTGTCATCATCCTTGGGAGAGTCCCTTCTGTTGGGGAACTCTCTTGCATAGTGACCAATCTTGTTACAAGTGTAACATCTTCCCTTCCTTCCTTTGAGCCCCGCTCTTCCATGGTTTTGATTTCTCGGGCCACCATGGTTCTTCTTCTTTGTATGAGCGGCGAAGGCAGTAGGGTCACCTCCATTTCCATTAGAGGGATGGTCTCTCTCCATCATTCTTGTCTCCTCTTAAGTGCATCTCATCAACAATTCATCAAAATCAGGAATCACATTATTATTAAGAATCGTAGTATTAAATACACACCAGTCTCGGGGAAGTCCTCCAAGAGCAATGAGGACGATCTCTTGATCAGTTACTTCTTCTCCTATGGCAAGGAGATCATTCTTGATTTTTGTAAGCCTCATAAAATATGATTGGATGGATTCATCTTTGCCCTTCTTGATATTCTTCAACTTCTTCTTGAAGAAAAGAACTTGATTAGCATTGCTAGCCCTAAACATGCTAACCAACTTATCATACATCTCTTTAGATGTGCCCAGCTCGGAGATGTAAGCAACCAAGTGCTTATGTATTGAATCCCTGATAATCATCTTTGCTTTGATTTTCCCTTTTCTATACTTTGTCTTTGTGGCAGCCGATGCATTTGATGAAGGCTCATGGATCTTCCCCTGCACATAGTCCATGACATCTTGGTCTTCCAAAGCCAAATCCAAGGACATCTTCCATGCATGATAGTCAAACTTGTCATTCAACTTATCATCAGACTTGAAACCCTTATATGTGGAGGCCATTGATCCTTGATAGGATTTCTTCTTCGGTGATTGCTTTTCACACAATCTTGGGCTTTGTCTTCACCTCAACTCTGATACCATGTTAAATTTAGATAACCATGGTATGTTCTATGCTTAATGCAATTTTACTTCAATCTTTCTTACAGGCCCGATTCAATTTAGCAATCACATGAAAGTAAAATGCTGATAGAACATAATAATAGATCAACAGAAGACAAGCCAAATAATATATCAGAATTTGTAATTCTCCTTGTCCAGCAAATGAATAGATAAATGTTTGTTACAACAGTCAACAGGATGCCCCAGACAGCAAAGTCTTCAGTTGGTCAAACCAACCTCTCCAACAGCAAAATCAACCTTCCACAAGTGTCGCACACACACCTCAAAGATGGCTCCAAAAGTCAACGCAAGTCAACCCAAACTGGTCAACACTGCAATCAAAGGGGCTTCGGTCAAAGTCAACGTTCAGCCTCGATTTTTGTACCCAGTAGTACGACCTCCAAAAATCAGAATTTCTGCCCAAAAAATGTAGTCAAAGTCCAAGCGCTGACGCAAAGTCAATGTTGGTCAACGTTGTCCATAAACCCTAAAAACAGTCTGAAAATTGCAACAGCTTCTTCAGGTTCAAATTCACACGTGTGAAGGAGGGAAGCCTCTCCTAGGCTGTACGAACCAATCAAATCACAAGATGAATGTGTGTGTTGAGTTGATGATGAAATGGACATCATCTCTCTCCAATTTATATCCATCAATAAGAGTGTGTGACGCATCTGTAGGGCTTGTGAGCCTACATTACAAATCTGGCCGACCTTGCACATGTGTGGAAAATAAAATCAAAATATATGTTTAGCTCATCCAAACAAGATGATCTTTAGATCAATCTTACACCTCTCCGAAAAAGGAATCCAACTTATCATATGAGCAGTTCAACATGGAGTTTGGACCTAGTTGCCCAAAATTAACATCTATGTTAAATTCATATTTTCAATGTAGCGTGGATTGGTGCATACAAGCTATCTTGAATGTGTCATTGTTTTAGAGCATTATCTTAGAAGTAAGTTTGCTAAGGCATTTTAGGTGGAATGTTTAGTTTATCTTTTTTCATTTAATGTTCTAATCATCTTGCGAGTTAACATTTGATTTCAAGTGTGTAGGGAAGATCCATTTTTACATTGTGTGCAGGAATTCCATCCAGGCATGGGAAACGTTTCAAATAGACTAACTCATTCCTAGACTCATAACGATCCAAGACTCAGTTTCTCCAACTCCAAATTTTGCATCCATCAAGAACCAAAATGGAGTGTCATTTTCCTCTAAGCTACTTGATCATCAAATTTAAATTTTAAATCCAAAATATTTCCTTTGTAGAGCGTTTTAAAGTCATATTTGCTATCTCAAGAGCGTTTTCTAAACTAGACAAGAATGGGGGTTCACTCCTATTTCTTAGGCTAGTGCCTTTGTATATTAGTTTGTACTTTAAATCTTGTTTATTTCGTTCTAACATTTGATTTTTTTTTGCAGCCCATGAGTTTGAGCGTGGACAACAAGGAGCTTGAAGAGGAGATGGCGAAAAACTATTGATCCTCCTTGCATGCAAAGCCTTCCACTACCTTAAAGACTGATTTTAGGGAAGTGGTGAGCATTTTATGGACATCAGCAATATCACCTTGGCCGTGGGCCTTTGAGCCCTGTAAAATTTTTGTTTTGAAGGTGTTTCCCATGCACTTTTGTAGTTATCTTTTAGGAGGAGATCTAGCTTTTTTCCAAGCTTTATCTTTGTAAAATGATCTCTTTTTGGGCAGCCTTCTTAGAGGCTCTTTTTTCTCATTTGTAATCACTAATAAAGTAATATTTTTTGCTTGAGGGAACTTGGGATATTTTTCCCATGGTATCCCCCTTCCTTGGTTGAAGAGGAAGGACCTTTTTGGGTGGATTGGCTTATTTTTTGATTTTCATCTCATGCATGTTAAAGAATTAACAACTAATGCACCCTACATTCATCTCATTAAATCTTGTGTTTAATTAAACTTACATGCATCAGCTCCAAAGGCTTCCAACTTGAGGAAATCTCCTTTCCTGTGTGTGAGCAATTTACATAGTTGGCAAGTTTCAATTAATTTAATGGTTATGCTTCATTATTTGGTTCATGCATGTTATACATTTTGATGAACTATTTTAGAATTTTCTTCAAGTAAAATGATTGTATCTTAATGAGAACTTATTTCATTCCACTTGCCTATTAATGCTACAACACACATAAGTATATTTCCATTTGTCTGTCAAAGTTTCGTTCACTATTGCAAGTAAGCACTATCTCATCTCTTGTGGAACATTGCATATATCATTTAATTGGGATAAATCAACATCACTTTCATACCAAAAATCATTAAAACTTTACCTCCAACATAAGTTGGTTGTATAGACCTCTAGGGACCCTCTACTCCCCTATTGACTCCTCACTGTGAGATCCACATGATTTGGGCAAGGGTGAGGTCTAGGGATTGAAGAGTTGATTTGAAATCTTTGTTGTAGAGATAATTAACTAAAATTAACCAAGAGCATTCTCCATCACATTTCCTTTTACTTGTCTCTTGATGGTTTTAGATCTTATACAAGCATGGTGATGTTTTCTTTCCATATTCACAAAGTCTAATTTCATATTTAGCATTTCATCTAACATTTTTAATTTGTTCCTAACTATGGCAAGATATGTTTCAAAGTTGTGATTTGGTTATTTGAATCTCATAATCATTTTTATTTTGCAAATATCTTGTGCTAACAACTTTTGTTTCCATTTCATGATTATTGTGTCCTCATCTTTTATCATTATTATATCAAAGTTGCTCATGAATCTCTAAAAAAGTAATCCATCTTTCACTCTAACAAAGTCTCCTAGAACCTCATATCCTTTTAACTTAGTTTCTTCACTTTAGGGACCACCCCCCTTAGCTGACCTAGGAGAGAGTTAAAACGGAGAGAGTCGGGATCAGTGTGACAACCCCTTCTCTGAGATCCTTGCCACCAACCACACCTTGTGAGGTTGAAGGCTTTTTCCACTGACTTGTAGGTAGGTGTAGGTGGCAAGGAGAGTTGACAGTGCTTACATCTTGTGTCCTTTTCTATTTGTGGTTTGGCATTAGTCTTGATGATAAATTGAAAGATCTAATACTAATAACATAAACATCACAAGATAATGTCATAATAAGGAAAATCGTTTAAACTGCCAACTATATGGATTTTCCAACATGGTATCAGAGCTCATGATCAAAAGGCAGTTTGAAAGACCACTTGTACTTCTTTAAAATATTCTCGGTAAAAGGTTCTTGAAGAACATATCAGTGATCTCGTTTAGTCTCAAAATCACCTTGAAGAAAAAGGAGAATTTTGTTATATCTCAAGCTGACAAGTTCGGATCTGATTCAAAATAATAAACCACAGAAGCTCGGATTTCTCTCTAAAATGAGTTTGCATGTCACAGTTCAAATAAGAAAATTTCAGAGATAATGTTTCGGTGTCACAATTTAGGAAAGAAGCTCGAATAGGAGATGATTTCGGTGTCACCACAGGAACTACAGCTTGCTGCTATCTAAAGTGCAATGATCTCTGCCTACCACAGTTCGTTCTTATCACAGCGACATGAATTTCTATGTCATCACAGCAAGAAGTTTTCATAACTTTGATATCATTACAGTTCGAAGCTACCACAATGACTTCATCTCGGTGCTCCCCTCAATATCAGTGCTATCTCACAGTCAAGGTGCTTTTATAGTGACTTTAGTTTAGGATCACTATAACACATAACGAAGTCTCGATGCTTCCACGGTAACAAAGAAATCAGACTTGGCACCATTGCAGTGATATGATCTCATAAAGGAAATCCAACAATAAACTAACTTTAGTTCAATGTTATCATAGTGGTGCCTATTACAATGGATAAGTCCTGGAAAAAACTATAGCGATGTTGATGGTACCTATCGCAGTCTAATTTGGGCTTAAGAATATGTTGAAGCACTAAATGTTGAAGATAAGGTCAAGATAGTAGTACTACAAGTTCAGTTGAAGGAAAGGAACTCAATACTATGAATTGTGACCAAGGGCAAGGCCATCTCCACATAAGAAACCGATGCTTTGAAGAAATTCAAGTAAGTATTGTCAAAATGCACCAACAAGTCTAATAAGTTATCAAATCAGAGGTATGTAATTGCAAGGTACGTTTGTTCATGAATTTCTAGATTTGTAATATATCCAATAATTCTTGCTTATAGCTAGTCTAGGGTAAAGATCATAATACCTAGACAACATGCATCCTTATCTTCTAGGGTTCACAAGTAATCTAGGATGTCAAGTAGAAGTCCTTAAAAGAGGGAGAAACTTTCATAGGATCCCATCCTCCAAGGTTACATAGGAGATCTATCTTAAGAAAAAAAAATTATGCTCTTGGTATCACATGTTTTCCTTGAAAGTATGTATTACAGGTATAGAAGACCATGGCTTACACTTCAAGGAAATCCTACAAGGTTTGTCAAGAAACATTTCCAGGTATGTCTTAGACCATACATCTTATAAATTATCTTCATCTTATTTTGAAATTTGTGTTATTAACATCATTATGTCCAGCTCTCTTGACTCTCAAAGATTCTTATTTAGGGTGATTCATCATCTAATAAATCTACCCACCCTACTCATATTCTTAACTGATTTTGTAGAACCCTAGGTAGGTTCTGGAAAACCCTAACCGAAGGGTATGTCAATGTGAATGTTTGAAACCCTAAATTGCTTAGGGACATTGTGAAATGTTATTTAAAATTTTAATGATGATGTCATGACTGGGATTTTGGTATGATTAGGAAAACCTAACTTGTTAGGGTTGAATGATAAGATCTAAAATCTCGAACCTTTGAAAATATTGGCAGTGTTGAGTTTGCTATGTTCCTATGATTGAAACCCTAACTCATTAGAGTTTGGTGGAATGTATGAGCAAGACCCTCGTAATTTCTTAGAAATGATTTCCTTGGTATGAGTGTGCTTGTCCAATCAAACCCTAGTCTAATCAAGTTTGTATGTCTAAATATTATTTGATATTTTTGTGAAGTTGGTATATATAGATATCTCCTTTTGATTGAAACCCTAGCTTGGTCTAGGTCAGATGTATTAATGTTGTCGAACATATGATATGCTTATGAATGATTATGAATTCCTAGATATGTGTGTTGACCTGGTTATTGATGGTCATAAGTTTTAGGATTTAATAGAGGTCATTCTCTGAGATTCTAGGATGATGATATTTGGAAATATAGAGTTTACAACTGACCCTAGTGGAAGCTAGTCATGTTAATGACTAAGCTGTGATTTGCTTTGATTGACTCTTTTGAATGAAATCTAAGATTTGTATGAAATCCTAGTAAGAAGTCTAACATATGAATTTTGAAAGGTTGTTGGATGCTTTATATTTGTCTGAATTGCTTCTAGGGTTTGTTGCATGTTGTAGTAAGTTATATCATACCTTTGGAAGAAACATTGAAACCCTAGATGGAATAAAAGTTGTTATGAAGTAGTCTAGGGTTTATGACAAAGTCCCTAGCAAAACGTTGAAAAGTATATGTCTCTTGTTTTAAATTAAGTCTAGGTATCTCATATGTATAAAGTTGAAATTCTTCTGTGATTTTCATGCTTCTATAGTTTTGGTTGTACTCGCTATCTAAGTTGTGCAGGTACACAATCTTCAACTTGGTGAAGATGCTCTTTGTGACAAGCATGACGAGGATTATAACAACTCCGATGAAATAGTTGGGAGTCGCAAAAGATTCTTCGATGACTAAAAGAAGAAGTTGATTTCCCTAAGGAAGACTGCACAGAAAAGATCTCCCTAAGATTAAGAGGGAGTTCGGATGAAGAGATGTTTCCTGGTTGAGAGGCAGGGCATAGCTTGGTTTTGATTGAAGAATGAATTTCGGAGGATATGTTGTTGCATGAAAAGTAGGAGAAGAAAAGTGTTTAATGAAGGTATCGTATGTCAAAGATTCGGTTGATAAACCTACTATGAAAAGTTAAGAAGCAACATCAAGTTGTCTGGATGACCCTGGAGGTTTATATTTGATTATGTACATGTGAAAGTATATTATAGATTGGGATTGTGTTTGTGTTTGTACAAATGAATCTCTCGAATAATTTGATAGCATGCTGGTTACCAATCAGTTTGGTTGGGAGAGATTAGTTAATCCTTGATCTGTTGGTTCAAGGAGTGTTGAGGCTTTGTGAGTGAAGCATTTCCTGGGAAGACATTAGGTCGGCACTTTGTTTTTATGTCTGGTAGGGAGGGTGGCATTGGGTGGATGTGCACCTAGTTCCCTCGTTGATGGTTACTAAGTAAGCATGATGGTACCTTTAGAGGTTGAAAGCTTGAGTCCATCTTAGTCCCACCCGGATAGATTTCCCTGGTCAGGAATCTAGTCCGTGGCATTGTGGTGCCTAAATTGTTGAGAGACCAATGGATAGATTGCCCTCGTCAAGAATCTAGTCCATGGCATTTTGGTGCCTAAACTTCTTCATAGATTAAGTGAGATCTTCCATGTACATCTTTGATTATATATAAATATGAATACCTCCCTAGTTAAGAGGGAGTGTTGGAAAATGTAACTAGGTTCAGTCTTCATTATTGTACTTGATTCAAATGTAATATATTTGTCCAAAGAAAGTGAAAAGAATTCTTATTATTATTTTGATTTGACTTATTAAAGCATGGGTTTCATGCTTGGGTCAAATGTATAGGTCAAGCCTCCATTGTAGGCTTTAGGCTATTTGTCAAAATCAAATATGTGAAGACTCCTCCATCCATCGAAGTCTCCTTGTTGTTAAAAGGATCTCCATCAAAAGATCACATGTCGGCCTACACAAATAAATGAACATGCATGTTGGCTCAATATTAAAAGACGCAATTGTTCACAATGATATGTCGGCCTATTTACATGGGGCAACCACTATATATACCTTCCTGGGCTTCTCGCATAACACCAACTCAGAGCTCACATTTCAGAGAAAACTTCGGTGATCTCTGTGGAGAATTTCGATGATCTCAAAAGTAGAAGTTCGGATGAAAATTACAGAAGTAATCTTGCTAAGAAAAGTGTGGAAATCTCAATGGATAGTCTCGGGCTATCTCAGTTACGGTTCTATCACAGTCGAGTACAGTTCGGTGATATCTCAAAGGATACATTTCTATGCTATCTCAGAAGACACGTTTCGATGGACACACTTCAGTGTTGCCACAGTTACGACACTATTGCAATTCGGTGACATTACAGTGACCATATCTCAATGATACTATAGTGGATATCTCTCTGTGTTACCACGGAATGTCTCAGTGTTAGTACAATGATAAAGTTCTTGTATCACAGTCTCGATGTTACTGCTATCACAGTGAGAACAATGTTATAAGTTTGGTCATTGTGCCATTGCAAGTGTGAAGAAGAATGACTGCTACAGAAGCTATTGAACTGAAACATGATTGGGATGACTTGATCGATGGAGGTGGTCTCGAGTCTAGAATGTAAGTTTCATGGTCGTCCCATCTTTTGAATCTATCGAATGAAGATTTTGTAACTGGGTTTTCCCCTAGCATCGTGCCTACATCTTGTGTCATCTTCTATTTGTTGTTTGGCATTAGTCTTGATGATAAATTGAAAGATCTAAAACTAATAACGTAAACATCACAAGGTAATGTCATAATAAGGAAAATCATTTACACTGCCAACTATGTGGATTTTCCAACAGTTTGGACTTCATGTATTTATTGTAGTCTATCTAACTTTGCTAAGGTTGTAGCTTGCATCTAATTTCAAAAGTTTTATTAGCCATTTATCAAAGAAAAACTCAATAAAAAATTATTTCTCAAAATTTCTTTTAAAAGCGTTGTATATTTTGTAAATAGATTTTTATAATAAATTTGTAAATTATTTTTTCTAATTGGGGTTTTGAGATTTTTTGTATATATTGGGGTTTTGGGTATTTGCAAATTTATTTTTACAAGTGAGATCAAGTGGAGAAAGTTGGAAAAGAGTTAAATCTAGGCCCCTGAAGGTAATATCTGGTCTCCAAATATTTTGCAGGGCCAATCATTGAAGAATTTGTAGTAAATTTCAAATCTGAAGCAAATAAAATTTTTTGCAGTTGGGGTTTCGAGTTTCATCCCTCCCAAGCCCAGATCCAGCCTCCCCAAGGCCAACGCCTCCCTCAGCTATACATCAGCTTAGAAGCCCCAGCGTCATCTTTTTATCCCTTCTCAAGGCTGGTTGTAAGCCCTAAGGGCCTCAACACCCTTTTATTCCCCCTAAGTCAAGGTTTTTAGGCCTTTTAGGGCCTGGCCATGGGCCAAGGAGGTCTCGTCCCCCCTTCTTTGCCCTAGATGGTAGCCCTAGAGGGCTTGTTGTGGGTTCCTAAGGCCCTTAGGGCCTAGCTGCAACCCTTTAAGGGTTTTTTCCTGCCCCTCCCTCACTTCCTCTGCATTTTGGCCTCCCTTTTGAGCCCTCTTCTCCTCCCTTTTGCCTCACCCCTTTGGCCTCTTTTCCTTAGACGTTGTAATACTTGACTCCTTTTCCCTTACCTTTAGCCTTCTCCTAGCCGTAGTTTGACCTCTATCAATTTCTCAATTTTTTGTCACTGAAGTTTGGTGTGTTTTGCAGAAATTTTGGCTCAAAAACTTGAATTTTCAGGTGCAAAATTTTGGCAGATTTAGGCAAAATGGTCTACAAGGCCTTGGGCCTAGGGTTTCCTCTCTAAACCCTCTTTTCTCACTGTTTTTCTATAGGTGTAATATATAACTTATGACAGTGATATAAGTGCCCTAAAAACACCTCTAATTGGTCAAAACACCTTAGAATTTGCATGATAAATTTTTCCTAAAGTTTTGGCCTAAGTTGCATGAAACAGGGGCCTTTTGGATTCCTGGAAACGGTAAGAAGATAAATATCTGGACAGATCGTATTCTGGGTCGTGATCCAATTGGTGACTGTTCCTCTTTGAACGCGATTCGTTGCTGGTTGACTTCTGCTGGGAAAACTACGCTGTGGGATATCTCCACGTGGGATGGGACGCATTAGGCAGGCTGGAATTTCTTTGACGTGCCTCCGGAGCTCCTTCAGGATTGCAATTGTCTTCGTTCCATGCTGAACGGTATTGCCCCCATTCATCTGCGCAGAAGAGATTCGCGTGGCTGGGGTTCACTGGCTGCAGGTTACACGGTAGCCCAAGGCTACGCAAAGCTCTCCTTGAGGCCTCACGTCCCCCCAGACCCTGCCCCTTGGACTGCGATCTGGCGTCTTCACTCTCTGCCTAAAATCGACATGTTCTGTTGGCTTCTATGCCACAAGAAAATCCTTACAGATGAAAAACTGCAGAAACGTGGATTTCATGGTCCGTCCAGGTGCTCTTTGTGCAGAGAGAATGTGGAATGTGCCACACACTTGATCTTGAATTGTAAATTCGCAGTGCAGGTTTGGAGCAAGCTGATGGATTACTGGAACCCCAATTTTGTTCTTCCCACCTCTATATCTGATCTTTTTGCAAATTGGCAGAACAGTTACCCCGGTCCTCCTCCCAAAAACAAAGTGATAAAAAAGGCGTGGTATTCCCTCCCCAAAATTTTCTGCTGGCAGATCTGGCTTGAGCGAAACAACAGAATCTTTAGAGATACTAAGCATGATGTCAAGGTGGTGGCGGCCAAGATAAAATTCCAGTTAAAAGAGAGCTTGGAAAATCAAAAAGATGCCTCAAATCTTAATCAACTAGACTCAGTCTGGGTTGCCTCCCTAAATCTGCAATTTCATCAAGCTATCAGCCACATATCCCCCATTAAAGATTGGCAAATAAGGGGGAAGAACAATGCTGAATTTCAAGACTGGATTTCCAAACATCAGGTGCACTCTCTCTTTTTTGATGGAGCATCAAAGGGTAACCCAGGAAGGGCTGGGGCAGGAGGTATTGTAAAGAATGCTGAAGGTATTTTGACCCACATATTTTCTTGGGTTCTGGGGATCAACTCCAGCATTCAAGCTGAGGCTTTGGCCCTCCTTCAAGGTCTTAAATTGCTCTTGAACCTAGAAATCAAGGAGGTTAATATTTTTGGGGATTCCCAAGTGATAATCAAAATTATGGTGACAAATTCTTCCCCTTGGGATCTTAGATTGGCAAGGCTGACATCCAGAATTAGAAGCTTGGGGAAATTGTTCCAAAAGTTGAGCTACTACCATGTGTTGAGAGACAACAACAAAGATGCAGACCTTGAAGCTAATAAAGCTGCCCTCCTCTCTGCTGGAGCAATAATTCGAGACGGGGACAAAGCATGGGATCCAACTCCATAATCTACCAGTTGAAATGTTTTACTGCTTGCTATTGAATCAGTTTGTTTGTATTTTTAAGCTAGGGGAAATCACAAAAATCGAGTACATAACTGTAGCCAAAAAGTGGCTGGAAAGGCACATCCCTGAGTCTTATAGCACTTACGGCTATTGATACTTCACTGAGCCCTGCTCCCTCTCGTCGCTTTCGAAATGCGGCATTTAGACCCGGCGGTTAATATATCTCTGCGCCAGATTGCAGCAAAAAAAAAAAAAAAAGTTGCATGAAATGGGGAAACGGGTACGAGTTTCCGAAACGGATACGGGTACGAAATGTGACCCCTCGAAATTTTGGAAACGGGGAAACACAATATATATATATATATATATATATATACATACATTTAAGATTACTTATTACATTATGATTAAAATGTCCAATGTCAATGCATAAACTATAAGTCTTTAAATTTACATCACATTTACTCATGAATGATCACATAATGAAAATAGAAATATCCAAAATCAGCCATGAGAAATTTCTAATTTCTTGTCTCGTGCTTGATTGGGAGTCTCCTCCTACATAGTCGAATGACCTTAGTGCTCTTGATTAAATACAAGTTCCATACCCTAGTACCCTAGGTGCTCTTGATTATTGGGAGACTCCCCTGCATAGAGGGCTTGGTTCTCTTGATTAAATACAAGTTCCATACCTTAGTACATGACAAAATCCAATGGAAACATTGCAATCCCCCCAATCCTAAAATCCTGAAAAAATGATGTCTGCTGGATTTTGAGTGAGATAAAATTCTACTTTCTCCATATGAAATCCAATGAGCACGAAACCACTCTCAAACATCTTGAGTCATTTCATGGTAATGTTAAAAATTTAAGTAAAAGTGACATTCTCCTTTATCTTTCACTTTCATCCATTCTCCTTTATCTTTCATTTTCATTCTTTTACTTTCAGAATTTAACATTACCATGAACTGCATATCAACACTAGGGCCATAGGCTTGAACATCAGATTGCCCTAAAACAAAAATATAAAAACGATTAAAAATAATAATAAAACACACAAACTGATATATAAAAAAAAAAAAAAAAAAAAAAGAAAGAAAGAAAGAAGAAGCTAAAAAAAAGAAGTTTAAACGTCGGAAATGTGCCCGTACGACTTGGAAACGTGTTTCTGTCCGTACTGGGCACATTTCCCCAATGTGAAACGGCCCAATATAGACGGAAACGCGTTTCTAGGCTGTACCGTACGCCGTAACGCGTTTTCATTTCGTTTCTGGGCTAAAACAAACCTTTGTGCAATGTTTCCTACAACATAGGTTTCGGCCACTTGGGCATTGTATAGCTAGCCTAGATCTACTTTTGAACTTGCTGGAATATCTCTGCATAATTGAATAATCAGATCTGATATTTTCTGGGTAACACATCTAAAAGGGGTCAAAAATAAAAATAAAAATCAGTTTAGCAAGCTTACTCTAAATTCTGGGCATAATTTGGCACTTGTTGTAGCATTAATAGCTCACTGTTTACCTATGTTGCACTGCCTGTGGGGACGGGGGGACGAGTTTCCGAGACGGCTAGGGCGCACCCCCAAATTTTCAGGGGACGGCGGGTTGGCGACGGCAAGTGCGGCAACTATTTATTATATTTATTATTTATTATTTAATATTTAAAATTTATTAAAAAAATTAAAATTAAATAAAATTAAACATGAATGAACATTGAAAATAAATAAAATTAAAAATACTAAAATCATAAATCATAAATCATAAATCTAAAGACAAATTTTGAGAATTGTGCGGCAAAAAAACAAATTTCGTCATCATTGCATAACTTAAACTTTAAAGGCATAAAAGCTGAATCATTTTATTATTCATACAACTTACAACCTAGAAATTACAATCTAGTAATTTACTAGACTACTACTGTCTAAAGACTAATACCTACATAATCAATGATCTTTCTATGATGAATCATTTCAAACTTTAAATAGCAGCTAAAGAGTAAATACTAAAAGTGGTTAAGCTCTCAGCGCTGACAGGAGTGTGCTAGAGTCTGCGTGGTGGAGATGGCAGGAGTCTGCGTGATGGAGGACGCCTGGAGCTGTCGGGCTCTTTGCTGGAGTCTGCGGGCTGTCGGACTCTTTGCTGCCGGCGGAAAGCTCTTGGTGGAGCTGCTGGAGTATGCGGGTGGAAAGCTCTTCAAATTGTTGGCTAAAAGCTCTTCAAGCTACGGGCAGAGAGCTCCGTGCTCGGGCGGCGGCAGAACAGTCGGGACTTAGCAAAATGCATATGCGTTGGGTTTAGAATTAGCCTTTAGGTTAGAAGTTAGAAGTTAGGTATATTAATGAATTAAAAATTATTAATTGGTAATGCGTTAGGTTTACCATTTTACTATTTAGAAATACATTGTTTTACTTTTTATTTTATTTAAAATTTTACATTTATTGTTTTATAAAAATGATGTTTTAATTAAAAAAAATAAAAAATAAAAAAATTGATTTTATTTTTATTCATAATGTTTTAAAATTTTATATTTATTATTTTATAAAAATTATGTTTTAATTTTTTTTTATAATAAAAAAAAAAAATTAAAAAATAATAATAATAATAATAATAATTATTTTTTTTTTTTTTTTTTTTTTTTTTTTTTTTTTTTTTTTTTTTTTTTTTTTTCGCGACCTAGGCACAACATGCCTACATCGCCCTTGCGTTGCGCCCCTGTCTTTGTTGCCCTAGCACAGCTCCGGCGGGGGCCTATCGCCGCGTCCGTGTGCACCTGCTGCTCGCGCTCTGCTGATCTGTGTCCTCCTGTTGTGTCTTGTCCTCCTTTCCCCCTGCTCCTCCCTCAGGGTCTCTCTGCTCCGCTCGATCGGCCTCCCTCGCCGGCTTTGCTGGGTCCCACTCCTCTGCCGCGGGGCCTCTTCCTGCAGGTTCTGTCCGGTTCTCTCCTACTTCTCTTCGGCTCTGAGATGCTTCGTCCTCCGTTTTTGGTTTGTGCAACTTGGGAGTGTTGTTGTTGATCTGCTCTTCACGGCCATGGAGAACCAGGGCTCGCCCCTCGGTCCTTCGCTTTCTTCTCCCCCTGATGTTGAAGCTGCTTTCTCCTCTTTGTTAGCTTCGTTGCCCAAGAAGAAGAAGTCTGAAGCTGCCAAGTTTGTCAAAAAACTTGCTGATGTTCCTGAGGTCATCCTTCCTCCTGAGGGCCCGATCCAGGTCGCTTTGTCCCTGGCAGATCGTGCCCTGGTGGGTCAGTTCACAGGCCTTTGGCCCTCGCCAAAATCAACGGAAAATTGGGTTGTTAAGAATTGGATCCCGCTGATCAAGAACAAAGTCACTTCATATTTCCTGGGAAGAGGCTACTTCCTGTTTGAGTTCAACTCTAAGGAGGACAAAGACTTGATCTTTAGGAATGGGCCCTATTTCATGGGCCCTCAGGGTCTCTACTTCAATAAATGGACCCCAGACTTCGATCCGGCCGTGGATGTCCCGACGGCAGTCCCTGTCTGGGTTCGGCTCCCAAATCTTCCTGTCCATTGTTGGAACTGGGATTCCCTCAAGCACATAGGCAATACGTTGGGAAAGTTCATTGACAGAGCAAACAACAACGATCAATATGATTGCGCCCGAATCTGTGTCGAGGTGGACTTAGAAGTGGGGCTTCCGGAAGCTATCAAAATAAAGGTTGGCAGTTGGACGCATGTGCAAGTGCTAGACTATGAGCAGCTCCCTTTCAAATGCCGTAAATGTCACATCTACGGTCATTTTGCAAGAGGGTGTCCGAACAAAGGGGAAGCAGAGAAAGGAAAGGAAGATGGTTGGAATCAAGTTAAGCGGTCAAAGACCTCACACAAGAAATCTGGGGCCCCAAATGGCCAAGGCCCTCAGCCTGCCTCCGCCCAAAATGTACCTCAGCCATCAAGTCAAAAAAACAGGTATGAGTTCTTAAGCTCTGAAGAAGAGGTTCCTCAGGAAGAGGATAGGCAAGATAAACCCTCAGAAAAAATGGCCTCAACAGGATCAAGACCTGAAGAAAGTGCCACAGCAAGAAATAAGGATAAGCAAACAAATGCCTCCGAGGAGGAACATGATTCGGAAGAGTCAGAGGAGGAAGGAGAAATAGGAGATACGCAGACATCGGTCAGAAGATCAGCAAGGGGCCGCAAATCTGCCAGAGAAAAGAGAGACCAAGAAACTTACAAAGACAAGCTTCAGGGTTGTCAGCCCACTCTGGAGAAACTCCTAGGCAAAAATCCGAAGATACCTAAAAATCAAGCGTAGGGCTCCAAGGGAGCCCACCATCATAAAAATAAATGATGAAGATCATCTCCTGGAATTGCAGAGGAATGGGGAGTAAAGTGAAAGAAGAAGCAATGAGAAGTCTTATTAGAAGAGAAGCCCCAGATATTCTTCTGATCCAGGAGACCAAAATGGAGGGCAATGAGTTCCTCCAAACCAGTAAAAAATTTTGGAATGGAAGCAAAGGCCAAGCGGTTTCAGCACGGGGAGCCTTTGGGGGGCTGGGCTCTCTCTGGAATCCTCTCAAGTATAGGTTGGTCTCTGAGACACTCAATACCCACTGGCTGTTTTTGAAGCTTCAACCGGTGGACTCGAGGGAGACTTTCTGCCTTTTTAATGTCTATGTCCCAGCAAATATAGGGGAGAAAAGGGAGTGTTGGGACTCCGTCAGACATCTGTTGGAGTCAGAGAACTTGGAAAACATCATTATTGCGGGTGATCTAAATCTCACTCTGCGCATGGAGGAAAAGCGAGGAGGCACAACCGTAAGGGACCCAGCAAGGGAGTGGGTGGAGGATCTCATGCAGGACTGGGATCTGCTCGATATCCCCTCAGAAAATGGTAAGTATACCTGGTCCAATAAAAGAATAGGCCCCGGTCACATTGCTGCTAGACTTGATAGATGTTTGGTGCATAGTTTTTTTCTTTTGTTGGGCTTAGAATCTAGATTGCAGATCCTCCCTTGCAGTGTTTCAGATCATAAGCCTATTATGCTTGAGATGTTGGATCACATGGATCTTGGTCCCATACCTTTCAGATTCAATCCTCTTTGGGTCAAGGATCTTGAGTTCCTGAATTTAGTTCAGGACCGCTGGAAAGTGCCGGTGAAGGGTTCACCTTTCTTCATCTGGGAAGAAAAACTTAGAAGACTGAAAGCTGTTCTTAAAACATGGGCCAAATCTCTCCCCTCCCCTTCAAAAGAGAGAAAGCAGGCCCAAGACAGACTTGCTCAGCATCACACTCAAAATGAAGATGTAGAAATCACTAAAGAAGTATTAGATAAGGAAGCTGAGCTTTAGCAAACCTTCCATAAAGCCTGCCTTTCGGAGGAAGAGCATTGGAGACAAAAGTCTAGGAGTTTATGGCTTAAAGCGGGAGACAGAAACTCCGCCTTCTTTCATAAACAAGCTCAAGCTAGAAAGAGCTTCAATTCTATTGCAGAAATCAAAGAAGGAAACTCGACTCACAAAGACTTTGGGAGCATAAAGAGAGCAGCTTTCAACCACTTTAAAAATTTGTACAGAGAAGAGGGAGTGACTGACCCAAACTCTAAATTTTTGGAGGCGGTTCCTTCTATGATCTCCCCTCTAATGAATCAACATCTAGAAGCTAAGATCTCTATAAAAGAAATAAAAGATGCTCTCTCCGACATGGAGCCCGACAAAGCCCCAGGCCCGGACGGCTTCACTGCAAGATTCCTTCAAACCTGTTGGCCAATTGTGGAGAAAGACCTCTGCAAAATGATCTTGAAATCTCAAAATTGCCAGAAAAAAGGGGGCAGCACTAATTCTGCCTTCCTTGCCCTCATACCCAAGGAAAAGGGCGCTAAAGGTTTTAATCGGTTCCGCCCCATCTCTCTTTGTAATATTGGATATAAAATAATCACAAAGGTGATTGCAAATAGGCTAAAAGGCATCCTCCCTGCCATCATTCCGGAAAATCAAGGTGGGTTTGTTCAGGGGAGACAGCTTGCTGACAATTTCATTCTTGTGCAAGAGGCGATCCATTCGAGCCAACTTCGCAAAGAGAAAGGTATGGTAATTAAACTAGACTTGGCAAATGCTTTTGATCGTGTCAGACTCAGTTTTCTTTGGGAAGTCCTTCATAAATTTGGCTTTGGAATGGGCTTTATCCATTGGATCCGCGCTTGTATTGTCGATCCTTGGATCACTCCTTTGGTGAACGGGAGAGCAGCTGGCTTTTTCAAAGCTTCTAGAGGGCTTAGGCAGGGCTGCCCCCTCTCTCCGCTTCTCTTTGTCCTCCATGTTTCTGTCCTGAGCTTCTATCTTGACCAGAAATTGGTTGATCAAGAGATCCTGGGGCTCAACATAGCCAGAGGAGTTAAAAATGTTAATCATACTTTGTTTGCTGATGATACCCTCTTGTTAGGGGTTGTCTCTGTCAGATCAGCCTTAATGTTCAAGGAGGTTCTGGATGATTACAGCGAAGCTACAGGCAGCAGTTTGAACAAAGGTAAATGCAAAGTTTTTTGTTGGAATATCTCTGCCTCCATTCTTTCGGCCATCACCAGAATCCTTGGCTTTTCTGCCTCCCTCAGTTAGACCTCTTTTACCTATCTGGGCCTTCCTATCTTCCGAAAACTAGCTTACAGCAGAGATTGGATTCCTCTTCTGGATAAATTCAAGGCTAAAATTCAAGCATGGGGATTCTCATGGTTAAACCTTGCCGGCAAAACTGTCCTCATCAAATCTGTTCTCAGTAGTCTCCCCATTTTTCAATTCTCTGTGATCCTTGCTCCCATTGGCATCATCAAAAAAATGGAAGCCTTCATCCGCAAATTCTTCTGGAAAGGCGGCAAACACAATGACAGGAAAATCCCCTTGGTAAGTTGGGAGAAAATCTGTAAGCCTCAGAATGAAGAAGGCCTAAACTTTAAAGATCTCAGCCTCCAAAACACAGCCATGGGAGCCAAGATTTTCTGGAGAATCATTGGTCCACACCCAGGGTGGGCGCAAAGAGCTTTATGGAGGAAGTATTTCATGGGGAAACGGAAAAGATGCCTGGAAACCTCACTGCCCACCTCTGGTTCACAACTGATCAAACTCTGTCTCAAAGCTGCTCCTTTAATCAGAGACAGAGCATATTGAATTCCTGGCAACGGCAAAGAAATCAGAATATGGGACGACAGCATCATGATGCATCCTCCATTATCGAGCTATAGTTCTCTGCATGCGCTGCGACCGTGGCTGGACCGAGCAGGTTGCGTTTCTCTATGGGACATTTCGCTGTGGGCTGGCAGCAACTGGCTGCGATGGAGTCTCCCGCCTGTTCCTCCAGAGCTGATTCAAGAACGTGACCTCCTTCTCACTCTGCTGCACGGTAAGGCGCCTCTCCGCGTTGGTAGGAAGGACGCCCGCGGTTGGGGAGCCGCCCCAGGGCTATATACTGTTGCGCAGGGGTATAAAAGCCTCCAAGATCGTCCACACGTCCCTCCCGACCCTGCTATGTGGAAGGGGCTCTGGACTTACAAATCCATGCCAAAAGTTGACTCATTCTACTGGCTGTTATGCCACAAAGGCATTTTAACTGAAGACAGATTGAAGAAGAAAGGGTTCCAAGGTCACTCACGATGCCACTTGTGTTGTGACAGTGAAGAGAACGCCCAACACATTATCTTGGACTGCAAATTCTCAAAAGAAATCTGGCAGAACCTCTTGAGCCATTGGAAAACAAAATTCATCTTACCAACGTCTATCCCTGACTTATTTGCAAACTAGCGAAACTTCTACCCAGAAACGCTCCCAAAAAACGAAAGTTTTAAAGCCGCTTGGCTCTCCTTGCCGAAATTTATCTGCTGGCAAATCTGGCTGGAGAGAAACAGAAGAGTCTTCAGAGATGAAAGCTTAAATCCGCAGTTCACCATCATCAAAATAAAAAGTCTTTGGAAAGAAAGTCTGGGGGAGCATTTGTCGGACTCGAACCTAAGTCAGCAAGACCTAGACTGGGGTGCCTCGTTGGATCTCCAATTCTCTGGAGAAACAAGGCATCACAAGGATACAAAAGAATGGCAATTCAGAGGGAAGGAGAATGATCTATCTGATTTGCTCATCAGGCAATCCAGATACTCTCTGTTCTTCGACGGGGCAACGAAAGGCAATCCTGGTTTGGCTGGGGCTGGAGGAGTTATAATGAATAAGGAGGGCAGAATTGTGACTAAGTTCGCTTGGGGTTTAGGTCATTCCACCAGCATTCAAGCAGAAGCCTTGGCTCTTCTTCAAGGTCTCAAGCAAGCTAAGGCCTTTGGTCTCTCAGAGGTTAATATTATAGGAGATTCTCAGTCCATTATTAAAGTTTTATTGGAGGTTTCTTCTCCTACAGATCTTAGATTGGCAAGAGTGATTTCAAGAATCAGAATTCTGGTGAAATCTTTTCAGACTGCAAACTTCCTTCATGTATTGAGGGGGAATAATAAAGATGTTGATCTGGAAGCCAACAGGGCGATGCCACTTCCCGCTGGCTCTCTCTTGAAAGACGGTATTGTGGAGTGGGACTCCATCCCTTAATTTAGAGTCATGTTTTACTGCATTATTTTGAAACAGTTTGTTTGTACATTTAAGATAGGAAAATTAACGGAGATAGATTCTCTAGTCTCGAGTAAAAAACACGGATCTCCAAATTTTGGGGCCTATGATCAGTTAGTCGAAGTAAGTTCAAGGGCTATGCCCGATCTATTGTAACCGGTGAAAGGCATTTTGGCCAATATCTAATATAAATCCATATCCGTTTCTGTAAAAAAAAAAAAAAAAAAAAAAATTAATTTATAATGTTTCATTTTTTTGGGGACGTCCAGAAGTCCCCGATTTATCGAGGGACGTCTTGGAAGTCCCCAAAAAGTCCCCGAATTTTCGAGGGACGGCTAGGGGACGGCCTTGAAGTCACCAAGTCCCCGGGGACGTCCCCGGCAAATCTGGAACGTTTCCGAGGAGTTCCAAAGTCCCCGGAACGCCGGAACGGAGGGAACGGCATGAAATATAAGCGAGGACGGGTCCCCGTGCAACATAGTTGTTTACATATTTTTCTACAGTTGAAATAAGTATTTCCAAATGTGAGATATCACTGAATATTGCATCTTAAGTGGGCTAAAACTTATAAATTTTACCTTGGAAAGTTGTTGGGTATCTCATTGATCATATTCGGTTACCATAGGCTTGTTGATTCTTGGGTCTACATTGATTTTCTTACTGCTGCCCTAAAAGTTCCATAAGGAGATCAGTAGAATCAGATTTTTGGATTGACTTAAGTGTGCTAACATATTTGTTTGTTGTGAGTTGATCCATAAGTTTCAAAGTTTCATATCTAATAAACATTCACTAAATCACTTCAATCATAAATTATCTTTGTGTTAAGTATCTTTGGGCATATTGGTATCTTGTGAATCTAGTTGTGCATCTCTTGATAATTGGCATTGAGTAATTAATAATCTGGTGGAGGAATCATCATTACCATTTATCTTGTTGAAGTATCTTGGAAGATCTGCAATTATCTCAAGTAATTGTTATTAGCATCTTGTATTGAAAATCATTGGCAAATTGTTGAGTAGAAGATCTCTTCTTTATTGTTGGCACTTATTTCATTGAGCACTTGGTCTTGTTTAAGATTATCTTTAAATAAATTGCTAAGTACTCTCGTTATAAGATAAACAACATCAAATACTTGAATCATATAAACAATCTTAACTTAAGTCACTCAATCCATCTTGCATTTCATTCTAATTATATTTGCATTAATAACTCACCTCCAAGATTAAGCTTGGTTGATAGACCACTAGGACAACCTTTCTTCATTCAGCTTGAGGGTTTCAACACTTTCTAGTGGTTAAAACAGTGACCTTACAGTTGTCAAAGCCATAGTCTCTATAGCGTCGGAGGCACTGGGTGGTTGGAACACAAGGGGAGGTATCGTTAATCAAGCCTCTATTTGCTTCCCATTGGCTTCCATCCCACAACCTACTCCTAAGACTGATCTCAAAACAGTTAAGGGGAAGGTACAACTTAGACTAGGCATATAACTTAAAAGCAACCAAGATTCTTGCAATTCACCTAGATCTTAGGACTTGCACTTCATATAGGTTAGTTAATCATCTAAGCAGTAGTTGTCTATCCGGTTACTTGGCTCTAATTTGTAACAAGCAAGAAATTTTGACTCCATAAGGCAGTGGTCTCAATCTTAAAATTTAATTGAATCCTTAATCTTGCTAAATTTTTACCAAGTAGCTAGGCCACTCAACAGTGTCTCCTAGACAAATTGGTTCCCAACTTGTTTTGCATCACCTCACTTCCATAGGGACTACCCCACATAACCTGTTGTTGGGAGACAGCGAGAACAGAGTGGGCAGGGATCAGAGTGATAGCCCCCGCCCTGGGTCATTATTGTGCTGCTTGTATAATCTAAGCGACAACACACCAAAATGTAGCCTCCATGGTATTCAAATTGATATATTCAATACCCAGAAATTGCATACAATTGATATACATGTAACCTTTACCATAGTGACCACACAACACCATAAAAAGCAAATTCTGGAAAATACACAGTTTTAATAGCAGCCAGGAAAGTTGAAAAATGGAGCTTGGTTTATTAGCTTATCTCCTCAATACTATTTTTTTATGGTAGCCTTTATATTCCAGCAAAATTCACCGAAATTTGGTCCTTGAGTTAGCATACAATTCGCAAATGAGTTTGTAGCAGATTGGGTACACACCAGGGAGAGATCCCCTTTCACGATGCTGCCAGGGATGAATGCAAGCCTGCAGCTTCTACTTAGAATGATATAGCTAGCTATAGTCTAACAGTATTCATGTCCTCAGAAGAACAGTGGTTCGAACCCTCCTTCAATGTTGACCCGCGTGCTTGAGATAACACAGGTACAAGTTTATGGAGGATTATGTCCCTCCTTCCAGCTCGAATCTCCACTTCAGATGGTCCCCACAAGAAGCAAAGAAAAATGATAATCATCTCTGCATACAAATATCAGTCCAAGCTCTCCTTTTTTTAATGCACCAGCCAGCTAGAGAGTGGCCCACACAGGGTTGCGGGGGAGCATCCCCCCCCCCTCCTCGAACCCACTCCCTGAGCGAATGCTTAGAGGGTGATATTAATGACAAAGATCCCTATACAAATCCAGAGGTAATGACAGAGATACCTCTAGATATTAATACTTAGAGGGTGATATTAATGACAAAGATCTTGATCTTCCAACAAGACTCAAATATTAGACATTTCTCGTGGCAGCAAGAGGCCCAAGCATTAGCTATAGATAATAGATTTACTTGTCTTTTCTAGTTTCTAGTAGTTCTTATAACTGTTGACTCTTTCATATTTATTATGATATTTTTGTAAACAATATATGACAATTTAAGTTTGAAGTTTGAAGTTGGCAATTATAACTCATTGGTAATGAATTATGAATACGATGCTTCGTGAAAGTTGAAAGTTGTTTCATTTCATTTTATTTTATAACATTTCATTTCATGTTAGATATTCTTTGTTGTAATGGTTACACTTATCTCACAAGTACAACTTTGGTGATCGATGATGATAAATGTTATATATTGAATTTTGAAAGCTTGAAACTTTAAGATTGATAAATCATGAGACTCAATATGTTGTATGTTACTGACTTGTGGACGTGATTGATGAAGATTATAACTTCCAGATGATTGACGTCATATGGTTCAAGCTATGTTTTTACGTTTTTTTATATCTAATTCATCATTCTACATGCTTTTGTTGACATATATGCATCAAAATATTAAAAAAATATTTATATTATATAAAAATTCGCTCCCAAACCGAGAGTTTCTGAAAATGTCGCTCACGCTCCCGCTTCTGCTCCCACTCCCTTTTTTTGATCCCGTTCTCAAGTAACCTTGGGCCCACGGCCTCCACCAGATATGGGAAATAAATATGTTTGTGCCAAATGTGTCCTCTAGTTAAGAAACTCGCATAGACTTCAAGATACAAACAAATGCTTTCTCTATGATGAGGCACGAGTTACTCAGACCCCGAAATCTCTTATCCCTCACTGCCATCAAAATTCTCAGCCTCTGAAATTTGGAGTACACTCATCACTTTGATTGTGTAGAGGTATCAGCTCCTATGTACAAACTTCAATATTGTTTCCCTTGAAGCATTGTTCCAGCTCTAGTTTACAACATACACTGCCCAATGATCAATGCTCATGTCCACTCTTAGTGAAAACTTTGGAATCCAATGCAAAACTTACAACAGCCCTCGTGTTATCAGCAACTCATTCAAAAATTAACCATGAGGTAGCATGTCGTCGCATAGTGAAGCTACAGCCTCACTGGTATATATAGAAAGGGTCTTCGAATAATTCAACATGATTTCCAGAGTTTGTGGTCTTGCATACAAAGGGGTCACAGCCCTCTGGAGTTTAGTCTCATGACCAACATATGTAATATTTATTGCTTGTAAGAGATTTCATCTGCATGAGTCACATGTTCGAGTCAGCCCTTGATATGCTGCTCAAAATGAGGAAGAAAAACATTGTTCAGCAATTAGAGGCACTCATGGCTTCACCAGATGCTCAAACTAACCTCCCATAGAGAGAAATCGAACCACTACTTGTTACAACTAGTGACCACGATGAGGGTAAATCCTTTCAGATTCAAACTTGGTCCCTATTTGGTTTTGAAGCTCGATTTCCAAGGCACATAATTTCAAGTAGCAGAGGTAATGGCAGCTCATCCTTCCCACAAAAGGGAACTCGACCCAGAAATTTGTTTCACAACTTGGACTTCACCACATATAAATCAAACAGGGAGTCGTTCCCCTTTCCAGCATTAGTTTAGCTTCAGACATGGGCCTGACTCTTTTGATCCACGATTTGTTTTTTGTTTTTTGGTTCCCAACCTAAGAATAGCTCTCAGCCTTGGCTCGATCAATTAATTTTATCCCCTTCTATAGTTGCAGAAATACGCCCTTCAATAATAATGTTCAAAACAATTCGCCCCTTCTATGATCTAGCCAAAAATAAACATTTGGCCCCTAACTTGATAGCTCCTTGATTTAATAATTGGGCCTCTAGACTTTGATAAAAACCATAATATGATGTGTCCCTCCTTTTAATAATTCAATGGATGGCCCAATTTGTCGCACAAGCAATAAGTAGAAGACAAATTAGAAAGAATTTGTCTAAGGCTTGGTAATAAGATTTTTGTAGAATGACCAAGATAGATTTCTCCCAGAATAGAAGAATTTGGCACCTTGCAGAATTACCGCAAATAATCCCAAAACCCTCGATCTTCCTCTGAAGCTAATCTACAATTAACCCTTAGGCTGGCAAGAAAACTAGCTCTGATACCATTGTAATGTACAAAATTAAAATTTGCCAGAAAATTGCTTAATCAAGATTTAACCCTAAATTTCTCCAAACAGTAGCAGAATATGTACCTGAGATTATGGCAACAAAAAAAAAATATGGAATCTAGAAATGTTGTAATCTCATAAGAAATACTCCAAAACTCAACTTTATTAATAAAGATATAATATGGCAGTACAATAGCTAAAGTTAGCTAAGATAAGATGGCCACAAAATAGTTTCCTGCAAGTTGAACCTGGCCTCCACAAAAATAACCGAAGATGATGCCCAAGCTATGGATCTGAGTGGTCCTCAATCCAATATCATTGAAGCTCTATGAAACTCCTAGATGAAGTCTCCTCAAGAAGTGTTGGGTTTTCGTCCAACAATCAACAGCATACCCGAGGGTTTCTGTCCTAGGGCTATAGTGGTTGGGAATTAGGTTCTCCAACTCTCATCAAGACTACATGCACAAATCCAAGATGCCTTCAAATGGTCTCCTCCTCCCCTTTACAGATCTCATGGAATCCTCTAGAAGCCTTTATTTTATTATTATTTTAATCACTTAGTACATTTTCTCTTATTTTATTTTAATTAAAATAACATTTTAATTTAGGAAAATGGTAAATAAGCCACCATCCCTCCTCAGGCCACTGAAAGTCGTTTCCCACCATCTCATCCTGTAAATATTTTCGTTCTGATTCCAACGAGCTATTACACTAAGGTATTTCGTCGAGTATTCCTCCCAGAATGCCACCTTAAGCATAATTAAGTGAGTTAAGCACAATAATACCATGATTTCCGAAAGTTGTCGGAATGCAACGGAACCAAAGGCAAGTTGTGCGGAAGATGGAATGTGCCAAGAAAATGTCGTTGGACTCCATAGAAACTCCTCAAAACCCCATAAAGCCTCTCCATACACCCCTAGGCCCACTAATGAAGCAAACCTGCTCTTGTGACCTAGTTTCCACCAACCCTAGAAGTCCATCTTGACCACGCCATAAGGCAAACCAGAAAAAGGAACATGACACTATGTTGATTTAATAGAAAAGGACAAACTTTGTGGTTTGTTAGTGGCCGACTTAGGAATCTTGTTGTGGGTGATTGTGTGTGCCTTTTCGTCCATCTTCTTCTATTCTCTTTCACATTTGTAGGCAACACCTTAAGCATCTTTCTTTCATCTTATAAGAGTTGATTAAGCATCACTGTGGCATTATTTTGTCAGCGGATTTCAGCACACTTTGCAGAATCAAATCTTGGCACTCTGAGCATCAGTTTGACAACAAGTTCAGCGATTTAGCAAGAAAATATCAGCAACTTTTTGGCAAGCACCATAAGAACAAGGTGTTGGAAATCGGGAGGATTTACATCTTGTCATTAGATTTCCAATACATGATAATTATTGGTGATACTGCTAGCATTTTTATTATTATATTTTCTTTCTTCAGCAAGCAATTACCATAAAACATGAAGATCACAGAAGACAATAGAACACGAGATATTGACTCCAAGCCAGGGAAAAACCCCTCCGAGGGGAAAACCCATAAAAATTCTCTTCTTATAGAATCAGATCAAATGACAAATCCAAGACCCATAACCACATAAACTTCCACCTCTAGATGCCAAGTCAAACCTTCCTTCCTTCCAGCAGATACATCAGCAAGAGACTAACAATAAGAGATGAACCAAGACAAATCTTCCACAAGTTCTAGTACAAAAAGGATATCCGCTTTTTCAGATTTTGGCTCTCCATATCTTCTCCACTCTCTCTACGATATTTCAGACCAAAAACATCCAAGTGTGTGTGTCCAAATGAGCTCCATCTTCCCTCTATTTATGTAGTTTAGAGGGGTGCGAATGGACATGTCCATTGGGGCAAGGTCGGCTTCACATGTAGGCCGACTTGGCATCTAGAGGGGTTTTTGTCCCAAAATTACATAATTAAAAATTCATTTCTTTTTATTTTACATTCCATCCAAATAGGACTTTGACTCAAAAACCTAGAAGCGTGAAGAACATGCTTGTCTAGAAAAATAATAAAAATATATATTTTTCTTTTTTTTGCCTTTTACATAGAATACATAATGATACAAATTATGAAGACCGAAACTAGTTACATTCTCCAACACAAGGCATTATGGCTAGTACGTTTAAAACCTAGTTATAGAGAGCAAATTAGATGGCAAAAGTAGTTTTGTTTGATGTACAATATATCGCAATGGTAATGGAAGATCAATGGGAATATCTGTAAATTTTTGAAGATGTTCTATGCTTGATGCAACTTTACTTTTATCCCCAATGTCAGTCAACAATCACATAAACAAGAAAGTAAAGTGCTGATAGAACATAACAGTAGATCGACAGAAGACAAGCCAGAAAAATATAAGTGTGTTGGTGCGTTACGGCGGTCAACAAGATGCTTCAACCAGCAAAGTCTCAATATGGTCAGCCAACCAGAAGTGTCACACACACAGCCCTTAAAGACGGCTCATCAAAAATCAACATAATTCAACAAAAGAATCCCACATCCAGATTTCTGGCATCATCCAGATTTACGGCATCCATTTCCGGCATCATCCAAATTTACGGCATCATCCATATTTACGGCATCCATTTCTAGATCATGAGGATGTGTGTGATGAGATAATTGAAATATCCTCCAACGTTGACTCTATTTATATCAATCACTGAAGGTGTGTGACACATTTGCTAGGGGTGTAAAACCTTAAGGCTCACCTGCACATATTTTGAAAGTATTAAAAATAAATTCAAAATAAATGTTCTGCTCATCGGATCAAGATGATCTTTAGATCGATCTTGCACCTCTTCGAAAGAGGAACCCAATAAAAATATTGGTGTCTTCATCTGAGCATCACAACATGGAGTTTGGACCTAGTTGTCCAATTTTAACAATATCCAACAAGAAATAAAATAGCACTTGTTGAAGCTAGAGAGTTGGAAAAATTCCTTAAGAGGAACAATGGACCCGTGACACACATTGTCTTCTCTACAGTAGATGAGATCATTTCTCAAGTACAAGAAGCGAGAACTAGAAACGCATCATGGGAAATTCCTAAAAAACTATTTGAGAAGCCTACTAAGACGTCGCAATAACACCTATTAAAGAACACACTGTGAAGTTGAAGGAAATTACGAATCAACTTGTGGTGATGGGAGAAAAGCTTGAAGAAAAATAACTTGTTTAAATCACAAAATAGTTTGCCAACCAAATTTGAATCCTTTGTGACCATATTGGAAATGGCTGAAAAGATTAACACTTGAACATTTGAAGATTTGAAAGGAATGTTAACAGAATAATACCAATTGTTCAAGAGCAGGTGGAGATTCAAGTTCAAATTAGCAGGATCTTATCTCAAAGAGAAAATTTAAGGGCTAGAAGGTGTCCACTTAAGGAAAGCCTGACCCACAATCTAAGAAAGGGACAAGACAAGGTAAGAACAATAAAGACAAAAAAAAACAAAAGGGAAATGTCACTATTGTGGTAAGCGGAAGCAGTATGCAGAACACTCTTGGAAGAAGTAAATGTATATGTAAAATAGACCAACAAAGGCAGACAAATAATGTGGAAAATCATCAGCTAAGAAAACGGAAACTCTTTCTTAGTTCTGTCTGCACAAGAAGCTTCAAAAGACTCTCTGTATATTGATTGAGGAGTTGGTCTGTGTCCTTTAAAAAGCAATACTTCAAAGCCATTGAGAATGAAAAATCTGTCAGAAAACATGATATTAGGGAATGTCTCTTCCCATAATATTCAAGGATTAGGTGTTGTGCCAATGAAGCTGAACAATGTTGAAGTCAAGAACATCAGAAATATGTTATATGTGCCTCGTATAAATAAAACTTCCCTTTCTTTGATTCAACTAACACAACAAGATTATAAGATTGAGTTCAACAAAGATATGCTTAACTAAGGACATGTTGGATCAAGTGATTGCTTCAGGTACACTGGAAGGAGAAATATACAAATTCGGTGCAGATGGTATAGGAAATAAAGCTTTTGTTGCAAATTGGTATACAAAAAGTGAACTGTGGCACTTACGGTTTGGACATCATTCATGGATTTCCCAAATGCCGTGCAAATTAGTGTTTGTGAGAGATGCTTGAATTGCAAACAGCATAAGGACAAGTTTGAAAAGGAATTATGTTGCAGGAAACATGGGACCCCACTTTACCTGCCGCATTTTGGTACAGAAACCCCAAAATGCAGCTGAAACGTGTTTTATCTTTTTAAATGCACTTCATGTGGGCTGGAAATGTGTTTCAGGTGCCAAACCCCACATTTTAGCGTGTCCATACATCATGTTTCAATGTTCATGCGGCATGTGTGGGGCAGTACAACATGCTTGTGTGGTGCCTGTGGGCTGAATGCAAATTATTTTAAAAAATATATAATTTATGAGTGGGGCAGCCTAATATTCCACCCTAGGGCTCTACTAATGCTATGTAATTAATGGTAATGTTAAGAATAAGCTATGTAATTAATGGCAATGTTAAATTCCTAAATTAAAAGGATGAGTAAAATTGACATTCTCCTTTATCTTTCATTTTTATCCGAGTAAAAGTGACATTCATCTATCATTTTAGTCTGAGTAAAAGGAAAATGTCACTTTTACTCTATGAAAGTGAAAGATAAAGGAGATTCATGTCACTTTTAATCGCATGAAAATGAAAGATAGAGGAGAGTGACACTTTTACTCCGATGAAAATGAAAGATAAAGGAGAATGTCACTTTTACTCAAATGAAAATGAAAGGAGAATGTCACTTTTACTCGAATGAAAATGAAAGATAAAAGAGAATGTCAATTTTAGTAATATGGCTTTACTTGAATTTTTAACATTACCATTAATTGTTTCAGGATGTTTGAGAGTGGTTCCAACCTCTCTGGATTTCACATGGAGAAAGTAGAATTTTAGATCCCACTGAAAAAACAGCAGGCTTAACAGTTTTTAGGATTTCAAGATTGCAACATTTCCATTGGATTATGTCATGTACGAGGGTATGGAACTAAGGTTTAATCAAGACCACCAAGCCCTATATGTACCTTGATGTTAGTGGCATCGATTGTTGAATTCCTCTATCATGACCCTAGTAAAAGTGTATCCATCACTCAAATAAAATCAGGATTTGACATGTTCAGATTTTTCTATGTTATTTTAATGCTTAGAGAGTGATATTGATGAGGAGGATCCCAATACAAGCAATGATTTGAATGATATGTAGGTATTTGTTGTAGCAAGATTTTCTTGGGCCTTGCACCTTGGCACTTGCTCAATTATTTATGAATCTGTATCTGTATTCTAAATTATAATGTTAAAACTTAAAACTTAATGCTTTCTTTCAAAGTTTCAATATAATTTTTTGAAATATATATATAATTTTTCCCTGTTTCTTAATTTGTAGGGGTCATGTTTCCAGCACGTTCCCATTTTAACATGTTTCCATTTACATTTCCCTGTATCATGCAACTTAGAAAAGCAAGGACCTTGGCGGGATAAGGAGTAAACTTCAATCGGTGCATATTAATTTCATTGGCCCCATTTATACTCCATTTTTGCAAATGCTAGTATGTGCTAATATTCATTGACAACTTCTCTAGAAAATTTTGGATATTTTTCCTTAAAGAGAAGAGTGAAGTATTTGAAACATTTAAGTGCTACGTCTTTAAGGCCTTAATTGAGAATCAAAGTGGGGAGACAATGAAGATCCTAAAGACAGGCTATGAGACAAGATATGTCAATAATGATTTCCAACAATTCTACTACGAAAATGGCATCAATAGGTAGCCACTAGTAAGTACACACCTCAACAAAATGGGGTTGTTGAAAGGAAAAAATAAACCCTGGTTCAGAACTCCATATGTAAAGATGCATGCTTATGATTAAGAATATGCCTCTGTAATATTCCAAATGGAAAATTTACAATCATAACAAAGACATACAAATATAAAAACACAGAAATTTTCAGAAACTTAAACAGATGAACCAGAAATTTCTCCAAATCCACAAACTAGCCAAGATTTTATTAATAATGATGTTGAGATACAAGTAAGTTGGAGAAAATGCACCTAGTCTTGCACAAGGCAAGCTGCACGCACCAAGTAATGAGTACAAGAAAGCCCAACAGCTGCAAAAGCTAGATACTCCAGAAAACTGCGTTGTTGCTCCAAAACTGCAATGCTGCCAGACTTTTCCCTCTGATTTGTCTCCTATAGACTGCCCAGAAAATTCTAGGAATTTGGGAATGTGATCCTTGCCTAAAACACAGTAAAACCCAAAAAGGGTAAAGGGTTTCCCTTGGTTCCAACCTTCAAAAATTGGCCCTTCACAGCTTGGCCCTCTTCCAAATTCGAATTCTGTCACTATGGTTGCTGCTATCAATCACTGCTCTCCAAACTCCAGCAATCTCCCTCCAATGGCCCTCCAACTGATTTCCCAACCCCCGAACTCCAAACTCTTCCGGCTGATGCTACTACAAATGGCTTCACTCCAACGACTATGCAGTCATGGAGGTGATTACGCATTCCCTGCTTGTAATGGATGCAAATTGCGTATGGGTTGCTCCTCTCTGGCTGTAGTTGCTCCCACACTCCTGAAAATGGCCAAGTATCACTCTTGTAGCCCCTTTGGTAAATCCTCCAACAGCTCTGCTCCACAACAACAAGATATCTCCTCCCTCTACACAGTGATGGCTCCAGACTGTGTCCTAGGCTCCCAGAATTGCGTGGAACCTATAGGTAGTGTTTCCTCCAGTCTCAAAGGTAAGGAAAGCCTTCCTTGGGTGGCACTCGAAGTCCACCGAAGAAAGGTTGAGATTCTCTCCTTGGGAAGCTCTTGTGTTGAACAACACAATCTTGGCTCAATTAAACAGCTAAGGCAATTCGATTTCTCAAATAGACAAAAGACCCCAATGATTCCTTCATTCCTTCCTTTTATAATTCCTGGCCATGCATTCCTTGTGGGTCCCTCCACTAATTCGATTTTCATTAAGGAATTCGAATTCCTTTTTCCTCTAGTGTGTATTTCATGTGGGTCCCATATTCCACTAGTAACCAAATAAATTATTTCCCCTATGTCTTCCACCAAAAAATGCCTTGGGTTAGCCTTAATCAAAATTGTCAAAATTTATTTCCTAAGACATTAGGAAAATCTAGGAAGGGGCATTACAGTCCTCCCCTGCCGGATGTTGCTTGACCCCAAGCAACTGCAAAACTGGAGCTGCAAATTCTACTCACTCTCCCATAGAGCATCCTCCTCCAGTAAATATTTCCACTTGACCAAATGCTCCCTGACCGCTCTGTTTCTCAACTTCCTCTCCCGGGTCTCCAGTATGAGCTCTAGTGTCAAAATCAAATTCCCCTCATCATGTAACGGAGGCAACTCGATTGCTGCTACAAACTATTGTCCCAACACCTTTTTCAGGCATGAGACATGGAATACATTGTGGATCCGGCTCTCGGAAGGCAACTCCAACACATAAGCCACCTCACCTACTCTCCTCACCACCCGGTAAGGTCCGTAGAATCGTGGCCGCAATTTTTCTGCACCCTTCTGCTTGAGTGAAGATTGTATGTACGATTGCAAGCGTAAGTAAACCATGTCTCCTACCTCAAACTGTCTCTCCACCCTGTGCTTATCAACATATATCTTTTGTTGATTTTGGCCACCTGCAAATTGTTCTTAAGAGCCCGGAGAATCTCCTGGCACTCTTGAACCCATTCCTTGGCCCTCGAGCCCCTGTTATCTCCAAATACCATGTCAGAAAAAGTAAGTGCATCGTACCCATAAAGAGCTCGGAAAGGGGACATACCATTGGACATGTGATAGGTTGTGTTGCAGCAGAACTCCTTGAGATGCAGCCACTTGACCCACGCTCTTTGTTGCCCCGTCACATAGTTGCGCAGTTACCCCTTTAGCCCTATGGAAGGTTAAGACCCCATATAAGGATACCAAACCCAAATGGACACCATCTGCAATCCTGTATAAGATCCAATGTGTCCCCTAGCCTTCCAGTACAACAAGTCATTAAAGTAATTGTGTAAAGGGCTTACAATCCATGGAAAACATGTGGACACTTCATAATGGCATGCCCTTCCATAGTGGGCTTTGGCATGTGCTAATGTCTCCAAGCTCCAAAGGGGGTTAGCTAGGTAGCTTATTAGGTGGTTTCTACATTTAGAGGGGATAGTATGTCCAAGGTACATCCCTCAAATGGTGGTGGCATGTGATAAAGAGGTGAAATGGAATAGGGAATGAGAGCGGCAATCCTGGGCCACATATCGGGGCACAAGGGTATCTAGAGAAAGGGAATCCCACAGTTGGGTGCATAATGTGTAGGAGGGAGCAATTGTTGTACATGAGGTGCCCCGGCCTTGATTTTTCCACCCTTCTTTATATTCCTTTTGCCTTTTATGATTTTTCTTTGATTAACTGCTCGGGGCTCAAAGGATAAGAGCATGATGTGTAATATATAGTAGCGATTACCCCCTTTTTTATAGGGCGGTTCATTGCCTTCCAGTGGTTGGGACAATCATGGGTTCCTGAGTGATAAAGGAGGCTCATCTAGGGCCTACGAAACCAGGGTGACGACCATGAGTATGGGGTAGAGCTCATGTATTGGCTTTTTCTCACGTGCTAATTATGTTTGTCCGACCATCTTTTGCATTTTGTGTTACATTTTCTTGTTGAATGTGGCCATTTATGCTTTTATTTTTATTTTTAGTTGTTTCAACCTCTGAGGCATCGTTCTAGGCCTGACCCAAGGTGGGGGCAAAGGAATGGGGAGGCTAACCCTATGTGGACCCAAGTGGGAGAGATGATGAATGGGGGTATAGTGAATGGAAAGGGGAGTGGTATATGCGGAAAAGGGAGTGGGACCAAGCAACCAAAGTCAAGGTTTCCCAAGTAGTACCACCCTAAAACCAAATGGTCAGTAAAGGATATCCCACGGGACTAAAATCCAAGGGTAACATCCAAAAGAGATCAAGGGGACAGAAGCACAAATTAAGTCCACTCTTTCCGCCGGGTCCCCCCATCAATCCATGCCTACAAGTGTCCATGATAAGTAAACCCACTACTCAATTACCAAATGAAAAGACATACCTTTGGGTTCGGGAGGCCCACCTTCAAACATACGATCAATATAGATGGGTGAGGGACCACATGGCTGGCTCAGGTGGCGGAGAAATGGCACAACGAGCTAGTTGAGGGCTACAAGGGGCTATTGGCTGTCGGCTAAGGTCCGTCATGGAGAAAACATTTCTCCTAGGGATATCACCCATGAAGTGGTGGCTAACAGACTCAATTACATTTCTTTGACCCATAATAAATTTTTCTTTTGACTCAAAGGACCCTATAAGCAAGAAGAACATGCTTTGACTAAAATAGAATAATAATAAATTAATATAATAAATATATCAATAGTACATTTGAATTACATTATGAAGACCGACACTAGTTACATTTCCAACACTCTCTCTTAACTAGGGAGGTATTCATAATGACACAACAGGATACTCTCAAATAGAAATATTCTCATAACAAGGGTTCAGATTGATAAGCATCATCATAACTAGCATTGTCAAAAATAGCAAGGTCTTGACTAACAAGCTCTATCTTTCCACTAGATCATAGCACAATGCTAGGAGGCATAAATTTGGACACCACCGCCTCTCTAGGCACATAGCCCATCTAAATGTTCACTAGGTATATTCTTATCTTGGGTGCCCATCCTCAAAGAATATCGGTCCTCGAGACTATTCTTATCTTGGATATGAATCCTCAAATAATATCGGTCCTCGAGACTATTCTTATCTTGGATACGAATCCTCAAATAATATCGGTCTCAGATGCTTATCCAATCCACCATTATCCCTACAAGTGTCTTCACTAGGCTTATGATTGTTAGACCTGGCCATAGTGCATGACACATGGAGAATACAGTGTCCATCCTCATTCCCTCTCAACCAGGGAGAAGATCCTCACTCCCTCTCAATAGGGAGAAAAAACCACAAGCCTAAGCTGGTCAAAAATACTCATCAATGCATCGACTACTTGTTCTTCCGTGGAGATCTTGTTGTAGCTTCTTGGCTCCTATCTGCATCACGTCATAACGAGCTTCGACCTTCTTTGTTCTCTGAAAATCTTCATGCAGCTTTGAACCCAACATGTCATCAAGTAGTTCATCAAACATATTATGGAGCCAAACTTCTTCACAATTGATTGCACAAGCCTTCACATCTTCTTTCTTCGTAACAGTGTTCTTCTTTCATGCTCTTCCAAGAAATTATATCAGCTTCCAATCAACAATAATATCTCTATCAGCATCAGTATTGTTAATCCAATCAATGTGTTCCTGGACCGAACAAATCAATTTTCGGTACAACGATATCAGAACTCTTCAACTTCTTGCTACTAGATATTGCCCTAGATCAGTCATCTTTTTTTTTTCACAAACTTCTCTAGTTTTTTTTTCTGACAAACTTCAATTAATATTGTATTCATCCAAGATCTTATAGCTCCCTCTTTCTAACTGAGGTAAGTGAACTTCTTGCCATCTAATTGACTTATTTGATGCATACTTTAAATTGCTTTCTCCTTCTTCAATTACGTTTATTAGGATTCTGAGAAGTTTTCGTGCTTTGTTGTGTTCTTCCAATTCTTTCATCTATTAGTCAAGTATAGTTCTTGTCTTGACCTGCAAGCTTTATTAGAAGACCATGAAAGAACAAAAAGGAAAAGTACACAGACAATAGCATTAGTAGTAATCAAGGAGATGTAGAGTACTTATCTTTTGAAGAAGGTCAACTCCTTCTTAATCTTGGACCTTGTGCCCACATCAACATGATGTCATTCCTGTCATTCTCAAGAACTACGTTTTTCCTTTTTCGGCGGAAACGATTAGTTAGAGCTTTCTATTCCTAGGGTTTTCTAACTCAAATCTTTTGCTAGGTTTTACAAGCCCTAGTTTCTTCAAGGTCTACAAGATCTGCCATTTTAGGGAAATGCGTATTATACAAGCATGTTGTTGAGTTAATTACAAAACCCTAGGGATGTTATTTGCATGCTTTCTATACATGAGATTTTATTTCTTGATCATAAAACCTAGTCTACATATGCAAGAAGATACTTCAAACGTCAATCATCTCTATACAGGCCCTATTATGATGCATTGAAATCTTACAAGAGATCATTATCTTAGCATTACATGTACTTTAATTGACATAAATGAACAAAGTTTCATACGTACCTTTTTCAATCTTTACCTTATTCATCCTTGCAGAGATCAGATCTTATGATTTTTCTTCAGTTGTCATGTACCAAATTTCTCCAACCAAGGTGTTTCAATCCCTCAACTGACGAACCACAGAAATTTCTTTGGGCTACTTGCTTTGTCTTAGTTGCTTTCAAACTTCATATACAAGTCGGATTCATTGATGTGATTAGTCCTGCTTCTACGTATAGGAAGGAAGTTATGGTTGCTTCATAATTCTTCAAGATGTCTGCTTATAGTTTCTCCATTATTTCCTTTGAGTATGGTATTATATTGTAACTTCTAGGGTTGCTTCAAAGATGCATGCTTTAGACTTCTCAATCAATTCTGTCAATACACTTCTGCAACCAAGTCTTTAAGAGGTCAAACATTGATCTCAATTTTTCGTCCTTCAAGCTAGGCTACAAACTATAGAGATGAGCTTCAAATAATATATATATATATATATATATATATGCTTGATCCTTGAGAAGTCTCGACCTTTTGCTTCAGAGATGATCCACTCTCGCAAGGTGACATGTTTCAAAACTTTGTCTTTTGCATATGTTGTTTATATTATAAATTCTATTTTGCCCTTCACATCTTGGACCAAAACCATAGAGCTTGGTTTATGTTTGGTTTAAACCTTAGGACTTTGCATCAATAAATGTATCTCATATTGTCCCTTTAGGGCTCGGCCTAGAAACTAACTTCAGAATGCAAAGATCTAAAACAAACTCTTGGGTGCATGAATTATCCTTCTATGTCTGGGTCCAGATCTCAGATGGCAATACAATTTAAGCAAGAGTACTAATTTCGTACTTTTCCACAAAGTTATAGAGTTTGGAGAAGGAGTATACTTCAGACCTTTACATAGATGATAGTACTTCATTCAAGATGTCACGAAAATAAACTTCATGTATTTTCAGATAATAAACTTCGACCTAGTAGTCCACTTGACCAATGGGTAATTATGATTTATGTGTTGTTGGAACTTTGGATTATTATAAAAGAAGGGGACTCTAAAATTTGCATCTCTGAGATTTGTATTAACACAATGAATCATGCCACAGGGACTTGTATAACAAAGAGAGAGATATGTCACATGACTCGGATGCCACATAGGCATAATTCCACAGAGATTTCAAGACTTCCATGTCATAGTGTCATAGAAATTTCGCATACCACAGTGCCATAGAAGATTCGAATGCCACCACAGAAGATTTGGTTTTGTCACAGGTTCAGATTTGTCATTTATACTCCTTGTCTTTGCTATTGTAGATACTTGATACATACAAAACACTTCTTCCAGTCTTTGAAATTAGATACTTCATCAAACTCATTGTCATATAAACTTTGATGCCTTTACTTAGGTCATATGTCACAAGATTCAAATTTCTTTTGAACAATGATTGATCATAGATATAAATTGTTATTCCAAGTTTCACTCTGATTCATTTTCTACCTTTGTTTGCCCAGAATATATTGATAAGAATGATCTTGTCCTCTCATTATTCCCATCACAAAGCTCGGATATTTAAACCTCAGAATGTGGTCAATTCATCACTAAGTTTGCAGACTTTGATCAAGTTATCACAGAAAATATGCTACAGACTTTGAGCAATACCTCATTTCCGTCACCAAATGAATTGGACTCATGTTTTTATGACGATGTCTTCTACAATATTATCTTTAAAACTTCTTTCTTTTCTTTGATAGTTGTTGCAAGGGTGATCTCAAATGTGACTGTTGCAAGTGTGTCTAGAGAAGGAAATAATTGTTGTAGAAGTGTCTTCAAATATGCCAACAATATGTGATCTTCAGACTTCCTTTCTTTAACCTTAGCTCTAATTCCATGTTGAGAAACCAAGACGCTAGTATATTAGGTTTGATTTCTCTTAACTTGATAATTACTAGTGAATGTTTGTTGGCTCCTTATTAAATTTATATAATCTTCATCAAGCAAAGCATACTGCTTCTTCAGGGGACTACGTTGTTGTCTTCCTCTTCCCGAAATATTTCTCTCGTTCTGCTGCTTCTGCAAACTTCTTCATCAAAGAGTCAAAGGTAATGGACTTGAGTTGCTCACTAGCTTGCAAGGATTTAAGATATTGAGAGCATGTAGGGTAGAGGACCTTGAGAAGGTTGTCAGAGGAATGTCCATCTAAACTCCAGTGGTACTACATCATGCATGATGGATCTAATTTCAAAGGCTAGGGCTCGGGGATCATCATCTTTCAACTCAAGGTTGAAGAGTTTGACCATCAATTGAACAGTCTCCAATTCTAAGTGTGAGTTCTATAGATCTTTCAACTTCTTTAATGCACCATAAGAATTTGCAATTGAAACTAAATGACGGCTCACTTCTTCGCTTATAGAAGAAACAATCAGTGCATAGGCCTTATTGTCCTTTTTCTCCCAAATGGCTAGCTCCTTGTCTAATGTGGGCTAGGTAGGTCTGTTGTCCTCTTCTCCTTCACAAATGCCTTTCCACCTAATCTTTCTGGACCACTCTTGGTAGTTTTCTTTGTTAGTTAACACCACTCCAACAATGGAGATGAGAGAATACATTTTTACCAGTAGTTATGACCTGCTACAATCTCAACCAATGAACCAAAATGTCACCTCGAAAACATGAAAAATCTCCATTATGCACTGGATTATTTTGGTTCCCACTTACAGAGCAGCCGCATGCACTCATACAACCCTGCCAAAGCCAAATGTTATACTCACAGCCATAGTCAAGCCTCATGGCAGGAATTGATTAGCATTTGTGTAAGGATGACCCATCAAGATCCTTCTCTGATATGGCAAAAAAAGAAAGAATGGACACAAACCCCTCCATCGACCGATTCAAGAATGGCATGCAAGAAACTTAGTATTCGACTTGTAGACCCAAGTCCATCGAAGAATCATTGTACCCTCTCAAACTCATGACCGACCTCCTTTAGGACTTACCCAAACAACCGTTAGATCCTCAATTGTATAAATGCCAAGCCTTGGGATTTCAAGCCCCAATTTTCACTCACCACCTACATGTATTCTCACAGAAAACACCACTTGGCCAATCACCATTCACTGCTCAAATGTCAAAGTGGATTAGCCATAGTAGAGTAACAGAAGTCGACAATCATCATTCACAGCATCTAGAAGAAAGAAATCCATAATATTAACTCTCTACCCTAGCCAATCTTCTATTGAGAAATCTATAGGGCAATAGTTAGAATGATTTCTCTTATACTTGATAACTGCTTGTGATGACTTTTTACTTTTTCTTACCTATTAGCTTCTTCTCTTATTATTATGTTGTTCTTATCATTAAACAGCTACCAAAACAAGAAGATCAACAGTATACAAGAACACAGGATATAGGCTGCAAGCCAAGGCCAAAACCTCTCCACTTGAGAGGAAAACCCACAAATCTCTTCTCTTCTTATAGATTCTTCAATTAACGAATTCCAAGACCAAGTCCAACCTCCTTAATGATGTGCTTCCTTTGTCCAAGTCAAACCCAGTCAAATCTCTTCTAGCAACACAACTTCAACCCCCAACAACAGAATTTTGGCCTCTACTGCAAATCTGCAATTTTTGGCCCTCTAGCAGCAGCTGCTTCCACACGTGAGGTTATTTCAATCTTCCAAGACTTCTTCAGACCTTCGCTTGGCTTTCTCCTTCTTCTAGGGCTTGAGGATGACATAATGAGCCTTCCTTCGACCTTCTTTCTACACTTTCTCCAAGTTCGATCCTACAGCAGCGAAACCCTAACCCAGCAGCAGAAACCCTAGCTTCCTTCCTTCGCACGTGTGAAGATAAATAGAGAGAAACTAGTCCAAATACTTGATCTTCGTCCTTTTCCTTCCTTCGCTAGCCTCTTTCTTCTTCTCCTTCGCTTGCTTGATGAGAGAATCAATTGTCTCTATAGGAGGTCAAGTTCCCTCGTAAATATAAGCTCCCAAGGTGGACGAAGTTCCTCAAATTAGGCCGATTTCTTAGCTAGCAAACCAACTTGGTCTTGGAGGTTATTTTGACACTTCTAAATTAAAAAATAATTCTTTTTACAAGTTACAATGTGCCCGATGGGGTCTTCAACATATGACAATGACTATTTTGACTTCTTTACCTAGGACAAACCCTAGAAGCACTCAATGGTTGCTTGACCTCTAAAATAAAAGACCTAGAGCATGAAACACATGCTTCCAAAATAGCAATAATAAATTTTCTTTCATTTTACAATATACAAGAATCAAAAGTACATTCATATTTATGAAGACCAAAACTAGTTACACATTTTTCAACACTCCCTCTTAATTAGGGAAGTATTCATAAATGGTACATGGACATTCTCAATATGAAGAGATCTCATAAGAAGAGTTGGATTGGTAACCCATCTGTTTAGAATCATACCAACCAGCATTGTCACATAGCAAGGCCTTGACTAACAGCTCTATCTCTCCACAAGATCAAAGCATAACGTTGACGAGACCAATGACTGATAGACACCATAATCATTGTCTCTCAAGGCACATACCCCACTCGAGTGTTCACAAAGTATGTCCTTCCAAGACTATTCTTATCTTGGATAGCCAGTCCTCAGAGAATATTGGTCCTTTACAACTACTCTTATCTTGGATGCCCTACCTCATCCTCAAAGAGTATCGGATGCCAGATGCTTACCCAATCCTCCATTATTTCTTCCCAAAGTGAAGACAAGAATGATATGTCTATCTCTCCCTCTCAACTAGGGAGGATATATCAACCAGTCCAAGCTTGTCTCTCAAGTACACAAGGTTTTTATTAGGAAGAGATTTTGTAAATATGTCAGCTACCTGTTCATCAGTGGAGATATATCGTCGTTGCAGCACACCATCCTACACCAGCTTTCGAATGTAGTGATACTTGTTATTTATATGTTTTGTATTTCCATGAAACATTGGGTCTTTAGACAACCTTATACAGCTAGTGTTGTCACAATGTATCACTATAGAGTCCATTGGTCCTTCAAACAAGTCGGACAGTAGCTTCCTCAACTAGACAAGTTCTTTGTTTACTTCACAGGTTGTAATATATTTAACCTCAGCCTTACTCAGAGCAGCTGATTCTTACTTTCTTCTCATCCATGAGACCATGGAGGATCCAAAGCTAAAACATCCTCCTGTAGTGCTTATTTCGTCCTGCTCACTGCCTCCCCAATCGGAATTTGTATATCCAATCAAGTGGACATCATTGCTCTTATCATATTTCAGGAAGTAATGAATCGTTCCTTGCAGATATCTCAATATATGCTTAGCTGTTATCCAATGAACATGCTTGGGCTCTACCTGGAATTGATTGAGAACATTCACTGCAAAACATGTCTGGTTGAGAATTCACCAAATACATCAGTGAGCCAATCAATTGTCTATACCTGGTCGGGTCCACTGGGCTTGATTCGGAACTTCTTAGCCTTTTCAAGTTTGTGATCATGGGAGTTGTCATAGGTTTGCAATCCATCATGTCAAACCTCTTTAGCATCTCGATCACATTCTTTCCTTGACCTAGATAAATCTCATCAGATGCCTACCGAACTTCCAATCCCAAATAGTAGTGCATCAAACCCAGATATTTCATGTCGAATTATGCTTCTAGTTACTTCTTGCATTCTTGGATACAACCTTCCACACTTGTCATGAGAAGATCATCCACATACAACAGAATGATTACAGGCTCATCCTTCACAACCTTGATATATAGATTCAGATCAGCAAACTCTTCAAGAAGCCCAAACTTTGTAGGTATGCATCCATTCTTGCATACCATGTCCTTGGTGTTTACTTAAGGCCATACAATGCCTTCTTTAACCTGCTAACATAAGTCTCTCTATCTTTGAATTCAAATCCCAAGGGTTGCTATATATAGGCTTCTTCATCAATAGTGTCATTCAGGAATGCAGTCTTGACATCCATTTAGTGAATGTTCCATCCCATCAATGCGGCTAAGGAGGCTAGTGAATGTATAGTTGTATACCTTGTTGTGGGAGAAAATGTCTCTTCATAATCGATGCCTTCTTGTTGAGAGAAGCCCCTAGCCACAAATCTTGCCTTATATTTATCAATACTTCCATCTGTTTAATCTTGTAGAGCCATTTGGAAGTTACCATTGATTTATCTTCGGGCCTAGATACGATCTCCCAAACTCCATTCTTCATTATCGATTGATACTCTCCATTCATGGCATCTTTCCATTCTTGATGTTTGACAACCTCTTCAAAGTTGAATGGTTCTACTTCTATTAGATTTGTCATATAGGTTGCATACCCAAAATATCTTTTGGGCTTCTTACTTTCTCTAAATGTGCCTTTGGCTGCTCCATGACCCTCTGTATCTAAAAGAGTAGATTTCAACCAATTAGGTCTCTTTCTAGTTTCAGGGATGACCACAGGTTGCACAGGTTCACTGGGACCTTCATCTTCATGATTTGATTCTTCTTCCTCCCTAGTACCTTCCTTTTCAAATATAGGAAATTTTTCGTCATCGGAGTCCATCGGGAGGTCCTTTGATTTCTTGAATGCAATACTTTCATCAAATATCACATCTCGACTAACTTCTATCATATATTCCTTTGAAGTATTAATGTAGCCAACAAATGTTCCCTTCATGCCAATAGGATCCAACTTCTTCCTCTTATCCTTCAGTATGTGACAGGACAGCCAAATATTCGGAGATGGTCCATGCTTGATTTCTTCCCAATGAATGCTTCTTCAGGAGTCATGTTATCTAGTGATCTGTGAGGACTTCGATTTTGAATATATACAACAATCTTTGTTGCTTCACCCCACACAAATCTTGGCAAATCTTGATCATGTAACATGGCTCTTACACTTTCTTCAATAGATCGATTCTTTCGTTCTGCAACTCAATTTTGTTCGGGATTGTATGGGGCTATCAGCTCCCTCTTAATCCCAGAGTCCTTACAAGAAGCTATGATATCTTTTGAAGTGTATTCCCCTCCATTGTCGAATCTTAATATCTTTATTCTTCTTGTTGTAAGGTTCTCCACTTCGACTTTGAATTCTTGAAATTTGATGAATACTTCATCCTTGGATTTCAGCAAATTAACCCAATTTTTCCTTGAATGGTCATCACTGAATGTCACATAATATAGATGACCTCCAAGAGACTTTGGAGACATGGGACCACAGACATCGAAATGAATGAGATCCAAAATTTCTTTTGACCTTGAAGCACTGCTTCCAAATGGTCTCTTGGTGCTTTTACCCAATGCATATCCCTTGCATAATCCTTCATGATCCTCTTTGAGTTCAGGGATGACATTCACCATTAAATTTAGAGTTGGTAAGATTTTGTAGTGAAGGTGAGGTGACCAAACCTTCTATGCCAACTTCACATGGACTTACTTCAATGTGAACCAAGGCTTGAGAGAGAAGAGTCAACAATATTAAGGGTCTTCCTTCATGAATCCCAATTATTTTTGCATTTTCGATGCTAGAGTTTTTATCCCATACTACAACCTTTCCATCTATGTAAGCGACTCTATCTCCCTTATCTTCTAGACATGAAATGGAAAGTAGATTCTTTTGCAAAACTAGAACAAATAGGATGTTGTTAAGATATATTTCCTCCATTCTCCAGCTCCAGTGAGGTTGATCTAATTCCTCTTACAGGATAGCTCTTTTTGTCACCAAGCTCAATGGAGTAAGAATATTTTCCTCTTGACAAGGACTTTAGTTGCTTATGCTCACCAGTCATATGTCTTGATGCTCCACTGTCGATTACCCAAATACTCTCATCGTAAATGTTGAGAATAGTCCTTCATCCTTTGTAAATGTCTTGATCATATCCTTCTTGATAGAAAATGTGGAAATTTATGAATCTTTACACTTTATGCAGAAATTATTACTATTAATCTGGTTATGCTCCTCCTACTTTAGACAAGTTATTAACTAAATAAATTCAAGTTCAAATCAAAGCAAAACACATAACAGATCTACACTAGTCCAGAACTAGAACAAGTTCATGCACACATAGACAAAGTGACACAGTTATTTCTGGACAAATAGTCCCCGGAAAAACCCAATGCGGGAAAACCGGTCTCTGGCTGCTGGAGAGTTTTATTATTAAGAATTTTTTGAATACAACAAGCCTGGGTTCCAGATCTGGAAAACCTGACAAAGAAATATTAGATCTACAGCTCACTAGCTGATCTAGGGCCAAAATAATCACTGATCCACACCCTCAAACGGAACTCAGCCAAGATTAGGGCCTAGAAACCCCAGCGTTGTCCCTAAAAGCCTTTGCATCAGCCTCTGAAGCCCCTCTGACCCTCAGCGCTGCTCCGGAAAGGTCTGCGTTACCCCAAGCTGGGTGTCGCAGCCCTATGCTGCCCCTTAGGGTCTTTGCCTAACCCTTTCAGGGTTTCCTACTGAAAATCACGCTATCCTTGGAGGGACTACGTTGTCCTTGCTACTGCAGCTTCCCTTCTTCTCTGTGATGTCCACTGAGTTGATCTCTGCCTCTTGTGTATTCTAGACCCCGGGATCAGATCATCCCCTTGGCCTAAATTCCCCTCTTTGCAGCTGAAACACTTCTGAGAATTCTTAGCAAACCCTGCCCTAGAATCTCAACTTCACTTCAGTGCTCTGCCTTTGTGTATCTTTACAAATGACCCCAAGCCTTTCCTTTATACTTTTCTCGTTGGGAAACCAACGGCCATGATCAGATCCTGAATCAATGGCTAAGATTAAAAGAAAGCTTGATCCGTGTGACTTAAGAAATTTCATCACATGTTTAATTAAATTCACTTTAATTATTTAAGTTCCCTAAGTTTTAACTTAGGAAATACATTAAAATAATTAATTAATTTAATATCTCCTAAACCAGATGAAATTTCTCAAATCAATTTTTGGGTCTTGTAGATCAAGTGTACTCTAGTCCCTCCACAAAATTTGGGAGCTAGAGCACAACTGATGCTACCCCAAATACACAAAATCTCAACACTCCCTCTTAGCATCAAGGGTGTGCTCTAGCAATACATCACACTTATGCATTACATGATTTTGAGTACTGGTTCTGTGCTGCTGAAGCTTGGCCTGCTGCCACACTTCTCTGCATTACTACTGCCATTCTATACTATTGCCCATGACTCTGCCACTGCCACTGCAACCTCTGTACTGCAGCTCCCTCTCAATATGTTGCATCTGTGCTGCTCATAGCACTGCCACTGTTGATCTGCTGCACTGCAACTTCAGTTGTTGAGAGAAACAACTGAATCTCCTGCCCAATCTTTGACAGACAAGTCAGATGGGTTGCATCCTCATCACTACAGCTCCATAGGCTACAGATTTGTGCAGGCATCTGAAGGATGATGCACAGCTACAACTTTGCACTACGTAAGCAGACTCCCAGTGCACTACTGAAGTCACATCAGCCCCTTGTGCTGAAATCTCTCACGTTGTTGCTGCACTGCACTGTCCCTCTGAAGCCTTTTGCACTATGTAAGCAACTCTTCTCTGTGCTGCGAAAGTCACATCAGCCTCTGCGCTACTGCTGCTTCTACGCTGCTACTACTCTGCTTTGCGCTGCTCCTCCCAGTCTTTAGATCTACCTCTGCTTCATCTGTGATCTATGCACCCACTGTTCCACTTCTCCCGCTACTGTCTTAAGGTTGTCGTAGCTCGCATGTGATCCAAGAGATGAGCTTCTCAAGGATCCCACCTTACTTCTATGTAGCTCCTCTACATATCCATGTCACCCCACCTCCATAGTTCATGAGCACTCATGGCTGCATCATCTTCCGACCCATCATTTGCCACAACTACTTTGGAAGTAGATGCTTCCTTGTCCTTTTTCTTCCGAGGACAATTGTTGGCAAAATGTCCCATTCACCACACTAGAAGCACTTGATATTCTAGAGATCCTTCTTCTTCTTTGGCTGCTTCTTCGATGCCAAGGCTGCATCTTCTTCATCATCCTTCTTTACTTTGCTCAATCTAGAGTTGTGCTGCTTCTTGGTGAATCTGCAGAGTTCTTCTTGATGCAGACTTGACCACAAGTTTTCCCAATCTAGGAGGTCTGCTCTGCCCAAGATACTTGGACAAAGGTTTCCCACTCATCTGTGACTGCATTGAGGGCAGTCCTAACTATCACATCTTCTTCCACCTTTGCACCCGTTGCAGTCAACTGATCTCTGATTGACTGCAATCTGAAGAGAAAATGCTCCATGTCTTCTCCCTTGGTCATCATGAATGACTTCATCTGAGTCTCCAACAGCATCTTTCTTTGGACAGATTTTCCCTCATATAGGGAGATCAAGGCCTTCCACATCTCGTTAGTTGTCTTCTTCTCAGCTAAGTGTGGTACAATATGGTCCTTGATTCCATCCATAATCAGCCACTTGGCATGCCCAGTAGCCTCCTTATGCTTCCGAAGGAGATCCGGATCTGTCAGAGTGGCCAAAGTTTGCTCTGCATAGTCTCTAAGATTGTATGCCTCAAGGACTATCAGGATCCTTTCCTTCCAAACTGAAAAGTTGGAGAGGCCATCCAGCCTGTCCTGATCACGCAGTCCATGAGGAGCCATCTGCTCAAAATGTGTCAAAACTTCCTCTTCTCTTTGCTAGAGAAATGGATCTAAGGCCCTTGGTGAAACAAGCACCTTCTGCTCCCTCTAACAACTGATTTCCCTACTTGGAAATCTGCCAAATCAACTATGATTCAGCTCTTCTTTTAATCCTCTGATCAAACTGCAAGTTTCCTTTGGCTAGAAACTCTTTGAGAAGTTGATCTCCTCCCGCTCTTTGTCACTTGTGCTAAGGCTAAAAAATCTAAAAAGTTCATAAATTTAACCCCACCAGCACCTTCTGAATTTCTGCAGCTTTTCTGCAGTCTTTTCTGGATCTGACAGATTCAGATTTGAATCACACTGGCTGGCTTTAAACCAATCCAGCGTTGTTTTTGAGCTACCTCTGCGGAGTAATTGCATGGGCTTGCTAGGAGACAGCGTTAGACAACATCACCCTTCCCTCTGTGTGAATCTGCCTCTGAAAACTGCGTTGTCCCTTCAAATCTACGTTTCTGCTGCTTCCTGCAGCTAGAACCTTCAGATTCTTGTTGGTGACCCTCCTAGATCTGCAATTGCTCTGATACCATGTGGAAATTTCTGAATCTTTACACTTTATGCAGAAATTATTACTGTTAATCTGGTTATGATCCTCCTACTTTAGACAAGTTATTAACTAAATAGATTCAAGTTAAAATCGAAGCAAAACACATAACAGATCTCCACCAATCCAGATCTAGAACAATTTCATGCACACATAGACAAAGTGATACAGTTATTTCTGGACAAATAGTCCCCGGAAAAACCCAAAGCGGGAAAACCAGTCTCTGGTTGCTAGAGGGTTTTATTATTAAGAATTTTCTGAATACAACAAGCCTGGGTTCCAGATCTGGAAAACCCGACAGAGAAATATTAGATCTATAGCTCACTGGCTGATCTAGGGCCAAAATAATGACTGATCCACACCCTCAAACAGGATTTACAGAACTCAGCCAATATTAGGGCCTAGAAACCCCAATGTTGCCCTTCAAAGCCTCTGCGTCAACCTCTGAAGCCTCTCTGACCCTCAGCACTGCTTCGGAAAGGTTTGTGTTACCCCAAACTGAGTGACGCAAGCCCTAAGTTGCCGCCCCTTAGGGTCTCTGCGTAACCCTTTGAAGGTTTCCTGCTGAAAATCACACTATCCTTGGAGGGATTGCGCTGTCCTTGCTGCTGCAACTCCCCTTCTTCTCTGCACTGTCCTCTGAGCTGATCTCTGTCTCTTCTGTATTCTAGACCCCGAGATCAGATCATCCCCTTGGCCTAAATTCCCCTCTCTGCAGCTAAAACACTTCTGAGAATTCTTAGCAAACCCTGCCCTAGAATCTCAGCTTAGCTTCAGTTCTCTACCTCTGTCTATCTTTACAAATGACCCCAAGCCTTTCCTTTATACTTTTCTCGTTGGGAAACCAATGGCCATGATCAGATCTTGAATCAATGGCTAAGATTAAAAGAAAGCTTGATCTGTGTGACTTAAGACAATTTCATCACATGTTTAATTATATTATTTAAGTTACCTAAGTTTTAACTTAGGAAATACATTAAAATAATTAATCAATTTAATATCTCCTAAACCAGATGAAATTTCCCAAATTAATTTTTGGGTCTTGTAGATCAAGTGTACTCTAGTCCCTCCAAAAAATTTGAGAGCTAGAGCACAACTGATGCTACGCCAAATACACAAAATATCAAAAGAAAATAGGAGATTCCACAATTCCTTGATGCCCTTCGTGAGATGACTTGCTACCATAAAACACTTATTTAGAAACTGCTTCAATGGAGTAGTGATCTTCATCATGCCCTTGGCCAACCTTAGCTCTGATTCCATGTTGAGAAATCTATAGGGCAATAGTTAGAATAATTTCTCTTATATTTGATAATTACCTGTGATGACTTTTTAATTCTTCTTACTTATTAGCTTCTTCTCTTATTATTAAGTTGTTCTTATCATCAAACAGCTACCAAAACAAGAAGATCAATAGTACACAAGAACATAGGATATAGGCTACAAGCCAGGGCCAAAACCTCTCCACTTGAGAGGAAAACCCACAAATCTCTTCTCTTCTTATAGATTCTTCAATTGACAAATTCCAAGACCTCCAGTAGCAGTTGCTTCCACAGGTGTGAGCTTATTTTGGGCTTCCAAGACTTCTTCATACCTTCGCTTGGCTTTCTCCTTCTTCTAGGGCATGAGGATGACCTAATGAGCCTTCCTTCGACCTTCTTTTTGCACATTCCCCAAGTTCGATCCTGTAGCAGCGAAACCCTAAACCAATAGCAAAAACCATAGCTTCCTTCCTTTGCACATGTGGAGAGAGAGAAAAAATAGCCCAAACACTTTATCTTCGTCCTTTTCCTTCCTTCGCTAGCCTCTTTCTGCGTCTCCTATGCTTGCTTGATGAGAGAATCAAATGTGTCTCTAGGAGGTCGAGTTCCCTACTATATATAGGCTTCCAAGGTGGATGAAGTTCCTCAAATTAGGCTGACTTCTTAGCTAGCAGGTCAACTTGGCCTTGGAGGGTATTCTAACACTTTTAAATACAAAAATAATTCTTTTTACAAGTTACAATGTGTTTGATGGGGTCTTCAACATATGACAATGACTCTTGACTTCTTGACCTAGGACAAACCCTAGAATGACTCAATGGGTGCTTGACCTCTAAAATAAAAGACCTAGAGCATGAAACCCATGCTTCCAAAATAGCAATAATAATTTTTCTTTCATTTTACAATATACAAGAATCAAAAGTACATTTCATATTTATGAACACCTAACCTAGTTACACATTTTTCAACATCTTCTCTATAATAGTTCGTCACCAGCAAAGAAAAAAAGATACAAAGAAGAGAAGTAGATAGTAATCAGTTTCCTCGAGAGCATAGATTGAAACAAAGAGAAATTACTCCGAGCAAAGATACCTTGCTATATGGTATGAAAATTGAAACAACAATAGAAAGTATGGGGCTAACGCTAGCAAAAATAGGAAAAAAATTATAACATTGAACAGGGAGGTTTATTAAAGTTTTAAACACGTGGCGGTGGAGAAATCCGTGGGCAAGAGAATGGTAACGCTCAGCTATGTGTGGAGAAGCGACTCTAATTCCAAACATGACTCGAGACCATGTGCCATGTGTGCTAGAATGAAGAGTAACGTCGTACTTAGAGAGGTGACGTTACCACAAAGCTCAGATCTGACACCAAATAGAGAGACATTTTTGCACACCAAGGGGAATCATGTAGTAAGTTTCCATTAACATTCAATTAGTGATATACAATGAGGTGACCCTTCGATTGATATTCCAAAGGTCTCTTCATCTTTGTGTTCTAATTTATTTATTTATATTTATATTTACAGGACAAAAAGCCAAAGGTTTATGTCCAACAATTCTATTAACAATCAATGAAATATTGTTACTCATTTTAGTACTATTTCGGTGATATATTCCTCCATCTTTTGGGATTTACTAATGCATTTCAACTTGGTTGTGCAAGTGGCCCCAAACCCTTGTTCTTTATCATTTTGTTCTTTAGCCTTTATTTCTCTCTATTTTTTTTATTATCAATATGGTGTTATGGTAAGGGGAAACGACTATCCTGTAGGGGGAGGTGGGGTGTGAGAACGTAGGAAGAAAGAAAAAGACATGGATAGTTTCCCTTCTTCTCTCTATAGATTCCCTGGAAATAGATCCAATGGTTGACATGAAAGAAGACACAGTCTAGCAAGCAATTTCATAGGGTTCAATGAACTTGAATCTGTGGTTTGAAGTTCGGCAAACCTTAAAACAAAGTTTAAATTCAGCTGAAGTTTGACTAAGTTTCGATTCAACGTCCTTGTCTTTTAATAAACCAGCTTAAATCCATCTTAACTCCGTATCTACCAAGCACTGAGTGGGATCAAATCTCTTTTCATTCTAAAAGAGGTTTACATACCAAGAGATTTTATCCCTCTTGACAATTTGTAGATATAGATCTAGGTTGGTTTAATTCCTCTCTTTAAATAGGCTATATTCCACATAAATACCATGGGCCATTTTTTTATTGTTATTTACTTTTTATAGGGTTATTTTTATTTTATATTTTATATTTTATTTTATTTTGACTCGGTTAAAATGTTTACATTACATTATATTAATCTTTTTATTTAACTTCATTTAGTCAAAATGTTAAACATTGCATTATACCATCTCTATCTCTCCCATATCGAGCTGAAGAGCGCGTCTCGCCGCAACAACTTTTAGTATATTTTTAAATAGTGGTGAAACGAAATCTACCCTCAAACCTCCAGACATTTGTCGAATTTGTCCTTTGGTGACCCATTTGCTATATATGAACATGCACTTTTAATGGTTGGTCAAATGAAAAGAAATGCAATGTGTTGACAAACCTTTAGGTAGCCGTCATATGTTCCCATCTTGACATGTCTAGCAAATCTGACAATGAGTTTTTAAATGGTGGTCGAATGAAACCACGAAATGTGCCCCCGCAACGAAATGTGCCCTTGGGCAGCTACATTAAGTCATGAAGCAAGCCACCAATTCCCAATTGCAATTTTAATAAAAGATATTTAAATAATTATCGGTTATGCTAATAAATTATAATTATATGTATATATATTATATAAATATTAAATTTATACTAGCTCCAAGGGTTAGCTCAAATGGTCTAGAGCCAGACGTGAAGTTCCTTGATATTGTTGTTAGTTGTTGTTGATCACAGGTTCAACTCTCTTCACTTCCCTTGGGACAAGACCGCCTAATCAGGGCCAATGATTTACCCAATTTACCATCTACGAAATGTAGGGAAGTACTCCAAGGTTTCTCATGCTTTCATCACACAAACAAACATATATATCAATTAAATTTTCCATATAATCATAAAATTATATATTATTTTATATAATAATTTTTTTTACTAAGATTTGAACTTTAAATCTTATAGTTTACAATAGTCATAACACGGAAATCGCCAATTAAACTGCCCCTGTGAACTATATAATAAAATATTATTACATATGTTTTTTTATATTAATATAATGTTAATATATATTAAATTTGCTTTTGTTATATATATAATATATATATAATCGAACTATTTTCAACTCAAATTTGAAGCTGAACCTTGTGACATAGCTAAAAATACATTGTGCAAGCAAGGAAGCAACTCTTAGAAACCCCTAGTGGGTTTCAAACCAATAATTTTTGGATTACATGATATTTTTCTTAGTAGGTCAGTATGTATGGCCATACAAAAGCTGAGTAGTTCACTCTAGCTCTAGAACTCTCAGAATGGTGTAGTAAGGTAGCAATTTCATTAAAGTTTTGGAAAACGTCATAGCTTTCACGTCAGTTTTGCTCTTCAAACTGTGTATTATTCATTCATCTAGATGGCTCAGCGTTAGCCCCTTTTCAATATAAACGTAATATTATAGATACCCCTCTCTCTATATATATAGGTTATGTCCAATCTAGTTGCAATGACATTTATAAGTGGTATCAAAGCAGGTATCTAATCTATAATTTATAAGGCAGAAAAAGATCACTATATTTCAAAGGCCATCACATTTTATTGAAGAGTCAAATTGAGGTGCCCTTTTCTATGTTAGAAACTAGACTCAAATTCACGTCTAAGTTCTAACGGATAGTCACACGTAATTTTTAAGGCAATATCACGGGCGCTGACATTTTACCAGTGTGTTTGATCGAGGTGTCACTTTTTTATAAAAATGTACAAATGAGGATTATATGAAGCTATGAGCTCTGGTAGTCATCGTTTATTTTCAGCCTCAAAACCCAGAAAATCATCATGATTCACAACATTCAATTGGAGTAAAAATAAAATGTCACCTTTTATTGCAAGAAGAACAAGTCCAAAACTAATGGCATTCAAAATTTAGCTTCATAGTTGTGTCAAGAAGAGAGCTATATTTAATGCAATCGGACAGGACGGGATGGTGTTCTTATAGCTTAATTAAGAATTAACTCACATGGTGTGAAACAGGATGGTGAAAGAGACCTAAAGAAGCTTGGGAAGAAAGGGTATGCACTTTTTGCACTTCTGGGGCAGTGGAATCAGAAAAACATGTCATTTTGGAATGTGACACTTTCAGAGACATCAGGGACAATTACCGTAATATGTTAGCATCAATTTCGTGACATTGTCTTTTCAGTAATGGAACTGTTATAAGATTGGGTCAGTTCATCATCAATTTGAGTAAGAAAAAGATTTGGGTCAGCTCATCATCAATTTGAGTAAGAAAAAGATTGAATTGCAGAAGGCAAAAAACAAGAAAATTACACTATTTTTAGTCTCGTGGACATTAAAATATCATTCATTCATCCCCTAAGTTTTGCATCAAACCCTCGCTTTGGAAAAATGTTGAATAAAAAAGAAAGAGGGCTCATCAAATAATACTAGAATGCGTTCCTTCATCTGTATGCTCGATTTTCCTTTCTAGGCCAGACTTTTGCTCATCACCTACTTTCTTGTTAGCATGCCCTTCAACGTTCCCCAGATCTCATTGATTATATCACCTCTTTTTCTGAACGTCAAGATCTGACTCTGAGATGCTATCAGCCGTCTCCTTGTTTGGTGTCCTCGTCACCGGCGTTTCCTTAATGTTCTATTTGGTTACATCGACTCGTTTCTCACGACCTTTATTGACTATCTTCAGGCAATTATCGACTGTCATTTTCCAGCTTTTCTGCCTGAAATTGGCCAGAAAATGGCTCATTTGGACAATTTTTATCCGGTGCCCTTCTTTCTAGTCTGCATTTGGCTGCACCATTATTGGCGTGGCCCTGTCCTTTTCTACTTTTGTCGCCCCTTTCTCTAAATGTTTTGCCCTGTCGAGCTTTCTCTTCAGCTAGGAAGGCGAACTGAACGTTTTTAACCGCCTCCCTCATAGGCTCTTTTCTTCTTCTCGTTACCCTGCCTCTTTGGTCCTGGTTTATCTCAATGTGCTTTGAACTCTTGTATAAACCTCTTTACAATGGTGGCCATTTCATCGTTCCAATCTAGAGTGTCCTGCTCACATTCTTCAATATTAATGACGGGTATCTGCGCATTTTCTTCATCGGATCTCTATCCTTTGCTCCTCATCTTCTTCGATATCGATTCTCATAGCCGACCCCGTACTTGTTTGCACAGAAAGATAGTTATCAGCTCATTGGTGTTTCGACGTAAGTGTACTTTGCACATAATAAGACTGTACTGGATCAAAACATGATTATTTTATATTGATAACAGCATGGTCTAATAGACGTTTCGGTTTTGGTTTTTGGACCTTTCCTTGGCAATTTAGATGCAGAGATTTTTCCTAGTTGAATGGTGTAATTTGTAAGTGTTTTTGGAAATTTGTTTGAGTGCAACGAATCTGTATTGTTGGAATTTTTTCTTGAGTATATTTTTTTTTAAGGGCATTGAATTTATTTTATACATTGGAAATATATGGAGAATATTTTATTTTTTTGAGGGCACTTAATTTATTTATGTATTAAAATACATTTTATAAGTAACAAAAAATTACAATCTTGCTTAAAATTTTATATGCCAAAACTTTTAATTTGATAATTGTAATTGGTGATGTGAGGCACATTCCTTAACATTAATTGGTGCTGTAAGGTCTATCCCTTAACTTTTGGTGAGGTCATATTGTCCATTGCATCTTTGATAATTGCAATTGATAATGTGAGACATCCTTCTTAATTTTTGTGATTATTCAAGCTCGTAGTTATATGTTGGTGAAGTGATTCTCCATTCACCTCTTTTGGTGCAAAGTCCTTTTCACAAGTCAATAGGATCTATTTCACTTTATTTTATTAATCATTGTATGTAGGATTTTTTAGTGTATTTCAATGTATTAAGTATTTCAATAGATTAATGATTGTATGAATATCTATCTTTCACCCTATGATATTTGTTTTTTTTCAATTATACCTTTGATATTTGTTTTTTATTATATCCAATATGCAACACATTTTAGTGGCTCTTATTTTTAGTGCTTCATTAGAGACCCCCTTTTTCCTTATTGTGGAACCATTTTCGTAAGGGTTTATCTTTGAATAGCTCACATTTAATATATGGGAAGGTTTTGTCCAATGCTCTCTCTTCCTACCTCTCTATTCATCTTTGAGGGAGATGTTATGCATAAGTTCATTCCTATATTGAGATGGGTATTCATTAGCTTGCTAACTTCTTTATTTTGACTACAATGAACCATCTTTTCAAGTTGGTTAGCCAGACACTAATGTTTTTTATGAGGACTTGGGTATTTATAGACCCACATTCATCTTATATTTGAACTTCCTTATAAGCTTTTCTCTCTCAAGTGCATGTCTAATGGGTATTCGTATTCATAAACCCACACACCTATCGCATTTGTGCATGATTGATATTATTCAAACTATTTTAGATATATATATATATATATATATATATATAGTTAGATCTTCTCACTCTCACTTTAGCTACAACTAATCTTATTTGAGGTGGGTGCTCTTATCTCCTCTCTATTACAAGGTTTTCCTTCCTCAAACTTTATGGTCTTGCATTATGTCTTACTATTTTTCTTGTTCTACCTTTTCCCTCTCTTTTTTCTTTCTTTTTTATGTTTTTGGGGAGGAGTTCCAAACATGCTACCTCATGTTTATCTCGTGCATTCTTTGAAAGTTAATTTATCAAATACTTATGGAAATATTGTGCAATGCTGACAAACAACAATATTAAAGTGACATAGAACAAAAATCAATTCAGAGTATATTTTTCATTCCAAGCAAGGTCAAAGCAAATGAAACATTATCTAGAAGTCACCAAAGAATTTAAAGCCCAATTCCTTGCATGGTATATGCCGCATGAAAATATCATAGCAATTGGTTACAAGAAAAACTTCAAAGATTTGAGATGTGATTCATCTACCTATTTTGCAAATCTAATGTGAAAAATATTTTGTGTTTATTTAGAAGGAATGTGTTAATGTTGTTAAAGCGCGTAGACTTCTAAGCATCAAATAGGTCAATATGAATCTTCTCGACCAAGAATTATCAACCATATGTCTTGAAATATAAAATTTGATGTAATAAATTTGTATTCATATAAAGTGATTGATAAAATAATGATTAAATAATATTTAAACAAAGATGTTATATTGTAATAATAACATAATTATTTAGTCATTACTTATTGACATAAAATGGATCAATTACATTGTATGAAAATATTTCGTTGAATTAAAAAATAAATCTTTTACAACTAATTTTGCTTAAAAACATTTTCATATATTTTTAAAAATATCATAATAATAAAGCCATAACAACAAAAAAATCGAAGTTCGTGTGAATTCAGAGTGAAAAGATTTAGAGTCCATGTTATAAAGCAAAGATATTAAAGAAAGTATCCATATCCATGCAAAGCTAAATATTTGAATTTTTGGATATTTGTAAAATTGTGCAAATTTTACTTTGAAGTTTATATTCAAAAGATATTCATTTTGGGGAGAAGTTCATGTTGGTAATTAAAATATATAAGTTCGAGAAAGCACCATATCAAAAAATGAGAGAATTTTCTCACTCGTGAATAAAGAAAAAAGCCATGGGGACTATCGCTTTGAAAGAGATCACCATATTAAATACAAAGATAGTTTTATCAAAGATTGACATTGACCATTGTAGAGAAACCCAAGATTAAATCTACCGCCATTAGATCCATCCAATGTTGTCGAGAAGAGAGTTATCAATGTCAGGCAAACAAGAAAATGAAAGCTATTTCTGTCACCATAATCTAAAAAACTCACAGAATAACCTACAAATTCTAGTAAGATTATGAAAAAATTTGGCAAAGATTTTTGAAAATCTGGGTTACAGTGGTTAAACTTCAGTATTTTGGGCACCCTAAAAGTTTTTGATGGTGCTGAATCCATTTCCATCATAAAAAATGCAATTCAAACACTCCAACTACCTGAATTTTTGAATTTTTTTACCGACAAAAAACTGCCGTCCAAACTATATTGTTGCGTCAATAGACAACTCCATTTTTTCCATGACTTGAGATATAGAGCAACCACGAGTATTTGACACATGGAATAATTATTTGCATGTAAATCATATAATAGAGCGCCCCGACCCGACATACATGGTATAGAGTTCATATTAAATTGAGAAGGATACATATAGATTTACATAATTCCGGCATAAGTAACAGTAACATAATCATATTGTAAACTTTAATAGTTGTGTGTCCAATAAGGAAAAGGCAACTTGCACACTGTAAATGGAACAATTCAAAGGCATTTTTCTCTATGTTAAATACCTTTTTATATTGGAAGACTATGTGGTTTTGTGGGTTATGTATATTTTATATAGAGTGTGTATAACTAATAAACCTTACCCAATAGATAATAGAAACATAACAAATTATGTTTTCAAAATATATGCAAAAATTTTCAGACATAGATATATAAAAGTTGATTAGAGATTATACTTCTTCAAAATCTATGTAAGAATTTTTCAAACATTTGAAATGATATATGGACAAAGGAGATTTCTTAAGTATTACGAGGAGAGATATAGAGTTATTTAATTCTCAAAATAAGATGAAGCAGCCATAAAAATTTCGTTTTTTAAGGTTTTATTCCAAAAATTATTCGAAGAGAGATATATTATAAGTTACATTTTTTCAGTGTTTATTTTTAGCGGATGTAAAATTGACATGGATAAAGTGTTTATTTTCAGTGGATGTAAAATTGATATGAATAAACTCTATGTCCATATTAGTATCCCAAAGAACTTGGAAAGCACCCTAAGTATGCTATGTACATTGGTGGCTTGGTAGTTGGGATATTGCCATATGGACATTTCATCCTTGCATTTACAGTTTTTTGTATGTAGTAAAGAAGTCTTTACCGTCATACCTTATTAGAACAAAGTATAGTAAAAATAGATGATGCTTTCATGAGTAAAGAGGCCCACACCTAGTAGACAAGGAAGGGATCTAGTGTAGATACAACTTAGCATGGATGGTTGTTCATATAGTTTGAGAGTTTTTGAATATTGGGAATTATACCTTTAAGAGGGTCATGAGACACATGATGGGGCATTGTGAATGCAACTCAACATGGATGGATGTTCAATAACGAAGGAGATTCATATTTGGGGGTTCAGGGAGGTGGAATCCAAGAAATTAAGAATATGGATTAGGAGCTAAACCTTTACAAAGGTTATGAGGCAGATAAACAAAGCCCTACTCAGTGCAAGCATTGTTTGTCAAAAAGAAACATTTGAATAATGATTTAGTTAATGTCTTTTTTATTGTATGGTAAAACTTGAGAGAGGGTATTGGAAGATAAGATTTACTTGATGTAATGAAGTCACACTCATACAAGTGACTTGTTACCCACCAAAAATTTAGTAACCCATAGGAGAAATTTTTTGTCGTATATGGACAACCAACCAGCTAGTAGCTCCATATGATGAGCACATAACATTATGCCATGTTCCTCCACTTCTTTCTCTAATCATATTTCTCTCCCATTGGCATTCCTTTTGGAAGGAAGGTGGGTCATTTATCAACAAGTATTTTAACCATTTTTGCAATCATGTTCTTTCATTTCGTGTTATGGGCATACTAATTTGGAGAAAAATTGGCTAATTGGCCTATCTTGATTGTATTATTATTCCCTTACTTCACTTGGGAGATTAGTCTTTGACTCTAGTCAAGTGGGACCACCTCTAAGGCCTTAGGGTTTAGGAAGGGCACTACTAGGGAAGCATTGATTGATGTAGCATGTCAAAGGTAAATCATATTTACCACTTTCCATCTTTTCCCTTTATCCATCTCCATTCTTTGAATTGGTAGTCATCGGTCATTGGGAATGGCACCCTTCATCCACATCCTCGAGTTTGGGCTTGAAAACTTAGACCTAGAGGTTGATGCACTAAAAGAAAGTTAAAAGCATAAAAATCCACAATGAAATAAAAATGTAAAATGCAAAAGATGGTTGTGACATTATTCAGCACGTTGAAAAAATCTTAGAATGAACTTTACCCACCTCATTAGCCATCACCCATTTCCTCAAGCATTTAATGCTCCATCTAAATAAACGAACTCTTGTATGTTCCAAACTTGATGATCAAGAAACTGCTTTATCTTAATGAGGGTAATGGAAAAATTCAAAAGCAAGCTTGTGCTCATAAGTTATGCACCAAAAAAAGACACCATTAAAGTAAAAAATATATTAGAGGGGAGGAAAAAGCAAGCCTAGGAAAGGGATAACTCATGCTTCCATGATTGCTCCCTCCTTACATCTATACACTCAAGATGTTTGACCCTCCATTAGTTGGTCACAAGGTTGTGGAACTTACCTTAAAGTCTTTTGTGCTTTGTAACCATCATTATCACACACACCTATTGATTGATGCGCTAACCTAGGACATGCCATTCCCCTTGGGGGCTTGAAATAACTAATAGGGCTATCAATCTAATCATCTTTAATATAAGTGAGGTAACTTGTTCACATGTCTTGATCTAGTTAGACATTTGAAGATGAGTTTTGTGTGAAGTATTCTTGTGCCCCTAGCATTAGCTATGGTATGATGCACTGATGGTTATTGTCGCTAATGATTGTTGATTTTCACTTGATTTTGAGAGGTTTTTGTTAAGTAGTATTATCACAGTAGTAGAGGTCCCTTGAGAGTTGGCCTTGATCTCCTTCAGAAACACTCCAAAGGTCATTGTACCCCATCTAGAGAACAATTTTGACTTTGACGATGTAGTGTTTCCCATCTAGAGATGAGCATTAAGCTAAGAGATGACTCCACGTGGTACTTGACTCTCATGTGCACCCCCAAATGTTGAAATGCTAAACCATTAAGGTTTTACATTGGACTTATTAATTATGTGCCCAGATGGACTTGGGACACCCCCAAGCTGGCCTTGACATTGTTTGATGGGCATCACTTGTTCATAAGCCTCAATGATGGTTGTTTATCATTGAGATGACATGAGAGGGCTTACACATCACCTCTAGACCCCAACACTTGAGCATGATGGTGCCATGTCACTCATTTTTCCCTTAGAAGGGTGACATAGGGCACAATTATGATGTCATTATGGTTTTGGAGGGACTTTTGGAGGGATACCCGTGTACTTTGAGCTTTCCTTGGAGTATGGAGCACTCATGATCCCTTTTATCACTTGTTTATGGACTATTGAGCATTTATGGAGGATGATGTCATAGTGGAGGACATTATTTTCCCACATGTGTGGGTTATTTTAGCATTTATTGTTATGTTTTTAAGCTATATTGAGGTCAGATTGTGACCTCACACTTGTTGAACACTTAAGCAAACTTGTTTTAGGGGATTTATTGTAAAATTATGAAAAATAAGGCTTGATAGACCTCATATAAATAGAGGTGGCCTTATTTCATTTTCATTCTTACTTATTCACCACTCCTCTTTCAAAAGAGTGTGAATCAATCCTCTTGTTTTCTACTTGAGATGAAATGAGATCTTTTATGGTGCAAGTTTCTCTTGGAGATGGTTTTTGCTCAGAGATGATTTTCTAGGACTGATTGAAGTGTTTCTCTTCGAAACTATTGTAATTTTACCACATATTTTCTATATTTTGCATATTGTATTTGTGTAGTAGGGTTTCTAATTGTGGCACAATATAATTGCTAAATTTATATTGAAATATTGCTCCTCTATGATATGTAAAATTGTTTTGCTAGAAACCTTTAAGGGAACTTTGAGTGTGCATCTCTTAAATTTAAAATCCCCCCTCACAAGGAAATCGCTAGAGTCTAAAGTGGATGCCCTAGTCATCTCCCCTTCAACAAAGTTGTTATCATTTACTTGGCCCTAGAAGACTGTGCTTTCCCATTTATGACAAGGCACTAGATGAAGTAGTGTTGATCAAAACCTTTTCTTTAATAAAATTTTCCTTCTATCCAATCCCTAAATATCTAGGGTTAGGGCTAGGGTTTTATATGAAAAATTGCTAAAAAGTGATTTATGTTCGATGTTCTATTTCTCTTAAAATAGGAAATGCATTAATAAATTGTGTAATTTAGAAAAGGCTAGCACTATTGCATGTTAAACCCTACCTTTTAGGGTTGATGGTGGGAAAGAAGGTCAAAGTTTACCGCAGCAAGAAGGTCGAAGTTTACCGCAGCAAGAAGGACGAAATTCACTGCAGCCAGAAATCTGCGGTTAGGGTTTCTGGGGAATTTGACCAGCATTGACTTTGGTCAACGCATGGTTCGATTGCGCTGAATTTTTGAGGAGACTTTGATCTAAGGAGGCCGTACTCTTTGGCACAGAAATCGAGGTCAAAGGTTGACTAGAAGTTGAGATGCGTTGACTTTGAGTGCTACTGCCCTGCGTTGACTTTTCTGTGTAGAGTTGACTTCTGAGTTGACCGTGTGATTGTTTTGAGGACTGTTGTGACACATGCTGGGTTGGCTGACCATGAAGTCTTTGTTGGTTGAAGCATCCTGTTGACCGCCGTAACGCACCATCACCTTTATCTGTTTCTGACTTGTCTTCTAAAGGATCACTGGTATGTTCTATCTGCATTTTACTTGTAAATTCATGTGATTGCTGTTGATAAAAGTAAAGTTGCATCAAGCATAGAACATCTACAAAATCTTACATGGTATCAGAGCCAAGTTAAGACAAGCCCTAACTTATAGCAATCACCAAAAGAGAAAAATGGGTTCCACAAGTTATGGCTTCAAGGAGGATGACAAGCTGACTGGAAGGGATGACTTCCATGCTTGGAAGATGATATTAGATCTCAAATTAGAAGACCATGATCTCATGGGCTATGTACTGGGTAAGATACAAGAACCTCCATCCACTGCTACCGCTGCTGCCAAAACCAAGTATAAGAAGGGGGAGATCAAAGCAAAGCTAATGATCAGGGAATCCATACATAAAAGTCTTATTGCCTACATATCTGAGCTAGGCACATCCAAAGAGATGTATGATAAGCTGATACAAATGTTCAAAGTAAACAATGCAAACCAGGTGCTATTATTCAAGAATCAATTGAAGAATCTGAAGAAAGGCAGGGATGAGTCTGTCCAAAGATACTTTCTGAAACTGATCGAGATCAGGAACAATCTGCTGGCTATTGGGGAGAAAATAGCTGATCGTGAGATGGTACTCACCGCACTTGGAGGGCTCCCATATGAATGGAAAGTATTAAACACTACCATTCTCAATAATAATACAATTCCTAACTTTGACGAGCTACTGTCAAGATGCATGCAAGAAGAGACAAGAATGAAGGAATACGAAAATGACAGAAACGCTGCCTACGCTGCTCATTCTAGAAAGAAGAACTCTAGTGGTTCAAAGAACAAAGGAAGAGCAGGGGCCCAAGGAAAGAAGGGCAAGTGTTTCACTTGTCATAGGCCAGGTCATCATGCTAGAGAATGTCCTTTCAAGAAGAATTCTCTTGATAGTGATGACAACAACAACAACCGGAGGAATGGAAATCAAAGAAACAACAAGTCCAAAGGAAAAAGGAAGGCTCCCTTTAGCGAAAACAATCAACCTTTCAAAAGGTCCAGAAACTCCAGGTATGAGGAGTTAGATGTTGTTGATAAAAGAAATGAATACATTCTTGTATCTGCGCTCTCTGTTGCATCCCCGCCCGACACTATTGATGTATGGCTGATAGATAGTGGTGCCTCAAGACACATTACTGGGTTCAAGGAAGCACTTTCTGACATGGTTGAGAAGGATACTAATTTGGAAATTATCCTTGGAGATAATGCCACATATCCCGTGAAAGGGACAGGGACTGTGACCCTCCACTTGTCTCAAGGACAAGTCCTACATTTGCAGGATGTACTCTATGTACCAAAATTGAAGAAGAACCTTGTGTCTATATCAGCCATGGAAGACAAAGGTTTCAATGTAGCATTCACTGATGGAAAGGTGTGCATGTGGAAGAAGAATCTATATGGAAGAAGAATCTCAAGGAAGCTATCGTGATTGATTTTAGAGTTGGAACACTCTACCAGGTTGGAGGAAGTCCACTGGGAGCTATGACATGTGATACTATCCGACAAACTGAACTATGGCACCGGAGGTTTGGACACCTTCATTACAAGGCCCTTCCTGAAGCAAGGAAGGTGGTGATAGGGATGCCCGAATTTGGAAATAATCATGAAGGTGTATGTAAGGGTTGTGCCGAAGGAAAGCATACAAGGAGACCTTTCCCCTCAAGTGTCACAAAGACATCTGATATTTTGCAGCTGGTCCATTATGATCTATCTGGTATGCTACTCGTGACATCCCTGGGAGGATGTTCTTACTATATGACATTCACTACTATATGACATTCACTGATGACTTCTTCCGCAAAACTTGGATATACTTCTTGAAGAAGAAGGATGAGGCTTTCATGTGGTTCTGTACCTTCAAAGCCTTGGTGGAAAATATGACAAGGAAGAAGATCAAGATTTTGAGGACCGACAATGGCACTGAATATGAGTCAAATGAGTTCAAGGACTTTTGCAGAGAAGCTGGCATTAAGAGGGAGACTACTACTGCCTATACTCCTGAGCAGAATGGCATTGCTGAACGAAAGAACAGGACCATTGTGGAAGCTGCTCGTGCCATGCTATGTGACCAGGGTCTACCGAAGTTTCTGTGGGGAGAAGCTGCGAATACTGCTGTATACATTCAAAACCGATGCCCTCATTCCGCCCTGGACTCCAAAACTCCCGAAGAGGTTTTCACTGGTAAGAAACTTGACGTCTCACATTTTAGAATTTTTGGATGTCCTGTTTATTTTCATGTGCCAAAAGAAAAGAGAAGTAAGCTGGATGCTTCTGGGAAGAAAGGAATGTTTGTGGGCTACAACAAAACTTCTAAGGCCTATAGAGTCTATGTACCTGGTCAAAGGGAAGTAGAGATATGCCATGATGTCACTTTTGACGAAGATGCTTCCCTGAAGAAAGTAGTAGATCTTCTAAGATCTGAAGAAAATCATGAAGAAAGGCCTGGAAATCAAGAAGAACCGCAGGATGAGACAATGCCTGATATTGAAGGACCAATGGACCCTATTGATCCATCTCCTTCACTGGGAAAGAGACCATCATGGCTCAGGGACACCCTCGAAGATGTTGAGGGACATGCTGCCCCAAGGGGGACATTTCGAGAAAGCAAGAAGCCATGTAGATACCAAGGGTATCTAGCTGCCATGAGTACTATTGTACAATCTGAACCTGGATCTTTTGAGGAAGCCGTAAAGCATCAAGTCTGGAAGGATGCTATGCACGAAGAATATGAGTCCATAATGATGAATGATGTCTGGGATGTGGTTCCAAGACCGAAGGACAAATCAGTTGTCACCGCGAAATGGCTCTACAAGATCAAGCATGGATCTGATGGAAGTGCTGAAAAGTTCAAGGCAAGATTTGTTGCTCGTGGCTTCTCTCAAAAGGAAGGAATAGATTATGATGACATATTTGCACCTGTGGCACGATATACCACCATTCGATCAATCATAGCCCTTGCTGCTACGCAAGGATGGAGTCTTCATCAGATGGATGCCAAGACCGCTTTTCTACATGGTGCAATAAAGGAAGAGGTGTATGTAGAACAACCTCTGGGGTTTGAAGTCTAGGATCGGGACACCCATGTCTGCAGGTTGAAGAAAGCCCTCTATGGGTTGAAGCAAGCACCCAAAGCTTGGTACGAGAGGATAGGTAGCTACTTGATGAAGCTGGGTTGAAGCAAGCACCCAGAGCTTGGTACGAGAGGATAGATAGCTACTTGATGAAGCTGGGTTGAAGCAAGCACCCAGAGCTTGGTACGAGAGGATAGATAGCTACTTGATGACGCTGGGCTTCACTCAAAGTAATGTTGATCCAAACCTTTACTTCAAGGTTGTCCAGGGGAAGCCTCTCATTCTGGTGTTGTATGTGGACGACCTCTTCCTGACAGGTGTTGACCCTCTCATTCATCAATGCAAGAGGGAGCTCGCTGCTGAGTTCGAGATGAAGGACCTAGGACTGATGCACTATTTCCTAGGCCTGAAGGTCTGGCAGAGACCTGGCGAGATTTTCCTTTCTCAGGGAAAATATATTGTGAAGCTTCTGGAAAGATCTGGAATGGTGGACTGTAAGTTCGTGTCGACACCGATGGAACTCAACTTTCAGAAGTTGAGTGGCAGCGCTGCTGGGCCCGTATTAGCAAATCTTACTGAGTATCGTCAACTCGTAGGGGCCCTGATGTTCTTAGTGAACACTCGTCCGGATATATGTTTTACAGTGAACACCTTGAGTCAACAGATGGTTGAGCCTCATCACTTTCACTGGGTTGGTGCCAAGAATCTTCTGAGATATCTTCGAGGCACAATAAACCATGGGCTGAGATACACTGCCAGGAGCGTGACACTCCTTGGTTATACTGATGCCGATTGGGTTGGCAGTGTGGTGGATCGTAAGAGCACATTGGGATGCTGCTTCAACCTTGGTTCTGCTTCGATCTCATGGATGAGCAGGAAGCAGAAGTCGGTGGCTTTGAGCATTGCAGAGGCCGAATACATTGCAGCAAGTATGGCCTATTGTGAAGCAGTCTGGTTGCGAAAGCTCTTCAGTAAGCTGTTCGAGCATGTGCTAGATACCACGGTGATACTCTGTGATAATCAGAGTGGGATTCGCTTGACCGAGAATCCTATGTTCCACGACCGATCCAAGCATATTGATATCAGGTACCATTTCATCCGGGATATGGTGCAGCGAGGCGCCGTAAGGCTCGATCATATAGGAACTGATGAGCAGGTCGCGGATATTCTCACTAAGCCCTTGGGGAAGGTCAAGTTCCTAACCTTCTGTGAGAGACTTGGTATCGTGGAACGACCCTATGATGTGGGTCCTGTTGGACGATGAGCTCGAGGAGCTCTGGGGGGCTTTGGGGACAGCTTCTCGGAGCTATGAGCAACCACAAGGCTAGGCTTGCCAAACCTTGTTGGTGTGCTTGGACCCCACCATTGTGATTATTGAGTTGGTTCACCTCTTATTATCTGTGTCCCGTATGCATCCTATCCATTGAGTTTAGGGCTCATGGGAAGTACCTCTCATTTGGCCAATGAGGTGGGAAAAGCTAGAGACTAGTAGCAAAGACTGATGGACGCATCAGAGATTGCCGTACTCTCTATCTAGGATGGCACGGTCCAACCACTTGATTTGGGATCAAGTCTTGTGAGGTCTCGGACCTCCGCCTGACTTCGGGTCAGATGAACCAACTTCGGGTTGGTTGGAGACTCTTTGTGAGTCCGATAGAGGTTTTGACCTCTGGGCTGAATCTGTCAGCCGGGAATGATGTCTTTGTGACTGACCCACTACTGTTCTGAAATAAAGAGGCCAACAAAGCAAGTTATGGCGAGATGGCGCACGATGTTTGATTGCACTGGTGGATGGAGTTCTTCCTAGTTGAGAGGGAGTGTCAAATTTGGACAACTAGGTCCAAACTCCATCTTGTGATGCTCAGATGAAGATTCCAATATTTGTATTAGATTCCTCTTTCAGAGAGGTGTAAAATCGATCTAAAATTGATTTTAATCTGATGAGCAGAACATTTATTTTGAATTTATTATTTATAATAAATTTAAGTGCAGGTCAGCCTTAAGGTTTTTACCCCCAGCAGATGTGTCACACACCTCTCATGATTGTTATTTACAGGGTCAACGTTGGAGCATTTTTCCACTCATCTCATCACACATCTCCTCCTCTTATACGAGCATCTGAGAAGCAGCTTCATCTCACACGTGGGAAAGAAGGTCAAAGTTTACTGCAGCAAGAAGGTCGAAGTTTACCGCAACAAGAAGGACAAAATTCACTGCAGCCATAAATCTGCGGTTAGGGTTTCTGGGGAAGTTTGACCAGCGTTGACTTTGGTCAATGCATGGTCTGATTGAGCTGAATTTTGGAAGAGACTTCGATCTAAGGAGGCTGTACTCTTTGGCACAGAAATCGAGGTCAAAGGTTGACCAAAAGTTGAGTTGCGTTGACTTTTAGTGTCGCTGCCCTATGTTGACTTTTCTGGGAAGCATTGACTTTTCTGAGGTTGATTTCTGAGTTGACCGTGTGACTGTTTTGAGGACTGTTGTGACACATGTTGGGTTGGCTGACCGTGAAGTCTTTGTTGGTTGAAGCATCCTGTTGACCGCCGTAACACACCATCACCTTTATCTGTTTCTGACTTGTCTTCTAAAGGATCACTGGTATGTTCTATCTGCATTTTACTTGTAAATTCATGTGATTGTTGTTGATAAAAGTAAAGTTGCATCAAGCATAGAACATCTACAAAATCTTACAACTCAAAATTAAAACTAGAGACAACACTAAATTGGTACATGGAGAGTTGGCAAGGAAGGTGGAGATATTGGCTATTATGTAGAAAACTATATGAAGGTAAATGATATCCCAATAGCTTTCAAACTTGTGAAATACAACATTTTTTAAAAAGAATTAGCAGTGATGCAGGCAAGGTGATCACCTAAACAGCTAAACTAGAACCAAGCATTTTTAATCTAATCCAACTCTAAGCACTTAAGGAAGTCATGGAGACATAACTAAATGTTATCAATGGAAATTTCATGTATCATTTTGTGTCTTGTGGATGCTAATACCATGAATTGTACATATTTCTATGGATAAAGTTTCTGAAATGATAAGACAATTTGCTTCTCCAGGATCCACTAGATAATAAAGGCATCAATTGCTCAAAAAAACGATGATGTTAGAGAGAACTCGATTCAAGAAACTGTGACAAAGGCACAATTTCACAAACGATAGAGAAGTTAGACCGGGGACCTATGCATTCCAGATAAGATCTAGCAGTAACAAAGGCATTCCAGCGTTGCAAAGAGACCAAATGCAACAAATCTCTTTTTGCTTGATAAAGAACTATAACTATATTCTAGAAAAATGAATGCATGCAGGGGTGTAACTTCAAAGACTAGTAGCTTTTGGATTAACTAAAGAACCCATACATGTTGAGGTAAAGATTGAAGAATATTGTCAAATACATGATCTCTGTTGGATTTCTTCACCATACTAGCACAAAATACGAAACACAGAGCACTCAATTCCATCCAGAAGAGTCATATTTGGTTACAGAATAGCTCCAAAATAAACTCAAAAGTTTGCCTTGGCTACTAAACATAGACAAATGCTGGATACAAACTCTACAAATAATTGCATCTGTTCTTTTAATTATATTTTCTAGAGGTATGATGTATAGAAACCACAGTCCATTCATTGCAGTATTATACATATTCCACAGTCTATTTATCGCAGCATCATACATATTCCACAGTGTCATGAGGGTTGCAGTGCAACTTACAATCCTGTATTGGCCATTAACCGCAGTCTTCTGTAGAACCAACGAAAACTCTGGAAACCTTCTCGATGATTTAGGCTTGGGAGATTTAATACCTTCGAGAACCTCAGCAGAAGAGACATACACATATCAGATAAATAATGGCATATAGAACAAAAGGTGTCATCCTAGGTTACCAGCATGGAAATTTTTGCTTACCTTTGAGAATTAGATGTCGCAACGAAATTTCCTCTTCTTCTTCCCCTACAGATGTAACATCTGTACATGCACCTATTGGTGGGTGGTTTTCTTCATACAGCTCAGTATCATTTTCACAGATGTAATACCCTTCCATGGGAACCATCATTTTGTCCGTGGCATTTATCTCAGAAGAATTCACGAGCTCCTTACTGCAATCCAAAGCAGTTTCATCCTGCTCCCTTTTCAAATATTTCACTTCAATGTTTTCATTTCTGTTTGAATTCATACCAGTCAAGAGAGATACAGAGGCTTTTGTAGAATTCTGCCTGTGTTCACACCTCTTCTTGTTGCAAATTGTAGAGAGGTTTAACTCTGTTTCTCTGAAACAACAAGAGGTGTAATTTTGCAAGGAAAAGGAACTCCCTTTCTCACAACCACTTGGCCCAAAGATTTGCACAGAAAAATGTACATCATGGACATGTGTAAAGACAAGAATATCATCAGCTTCAATAAACTGGTCAGAAACAAAACTTTCCCAACCATCTGTGAAAGATGCCAGTCTGTCAGCACAGCACAGATTCACATGCCACAGGTGCCCACTCGGGCCTTGCAGAATTGCATCTTTACAAACCCCAAGTTGCACTCTCTTCAGAAAATCAGTGGGGATATCCTGTAATGAACATATTACAGTAGAAGAACAATCAATTGAACAAGAAATAATCCAGATTTCTACATGGTCATTCTTGAAACAAGATCTGAGTTGTGTTTGGACAAACCCCAAGTACCATCTTTTGCAAATTGAATGCATGACTTTAATATTCTGTAAAACGCTGAATCATGTTTTGGACCTAACCATTTTTTTCTTAAAGAATGCAGGGTTGGGACATGCAAGGTCTGTTGACTAAATCTATCAGCTAACAATGAAAGAGGAATGAAGTGTCATCATATCAGCAAAATTAAAATCAAAGAAGAAGAATGTAAAAGTTTACCCACCAAACGGGAGGAGTTGGGCTCCATGACTTCAAAAAAGGATGGGCCGTCCCACTCGAAAGGCCTGTGACATGATGCAATGCATTTTGCAATACATGCTCTGCATGTCCGGAGCGTTTCTGTGCCTTTTTCTAACTGCATTTTAACTCGAAAATCATATCATAGGGGAGGTTCAGGATGGTGCTGAGTCTGAATCTGATCTATGCACTCTTTCTTGAAACTATAATTCCGTATTATAGTAATGTTGCACGCGGATAGCTTTTCATGGGAAGGAACTGCGAGAATTGCGAGTGTTATTCAACTTCAAAGCAGAGCCGCCAAGATGGTTCATCAAATGCACTCGTATTAATCATTGGAAAGTATTTATAGTATGATCAGTTGTGGAAATTCTCTTTCTATAATAATTTCATTGCTGGTACTTGGGCTTTGAAAGGGTGGACTGGCATTGCACGCTGATAATTCATGAGAACTTAAGAACAATAAAATAATTAAAGTGTTGTTTAGCCATTGTTTGGGTCAAATATAATTACATAGATCTTATTAAGTACTCTCTAGTATGCGCATCATGTATGGACGTGGTTACTGGTACGAGCGTACTTTAAATGTTTACAAGTCTTTTTACTAATTTTAGCAAATATCAGTTTTGTTGGAATTTGGTAAAAATTTGCTGGACTTATATCAAAACAGTGTAATTAAAGATAAATATGTATATTTATTTTTTATTTTTATTTTTTTGGTTTTGGGGTGGAAGATAGGGTGATTTTTTTGGTAAATTAAATATTTTTTAATGATTTTTTTGGGTGGGTAAAGTTAATATTTTTTATTATTTTATTTTAATTTTAATAATTTAGATGGTCATCAAAATATGTGTATTTTCATGGTCACAATCACTTATATTGTCAAAGATTTTTTAGAATAAAATTTTAATAGTGTTTTTTAATGTCTATTTTTTAAGGTGGTTCACCAACATCAAGGACTAGAAAGGCTTTGATGTTTTGAACTAGTGATAGGAGGGAAGATAAAAAGGTATGGCAAGGTTAAGACTCTTAGAGGGTTAATGTTCAAAGTTCCCATCAATAAAGTAGAGTTATAATTCTTAACAAAATTCTTATTTAAATGGGGTGACAAGTGCGAGATGAGCTATTTATAAAGAGCGTGAGCGTTATGACTAATAACATTACATAAGCTTATGTCTTATTGCAAGGATCAAATTTAGCTAATGATTTGAACATCTCAAATCTCGTCGTGATTGAAGACTCTAGTATAATCATCAACCATATGCTTTCAAATTCTTCCATGTTTGCTTTTTGTCTAGCCTCCATTTTGGAAAGAATAAAGGATTCTCATCACTTGTTTGATATGGTTAAATAGTTTCAAGTTCTAAAGGAAAACAATTTAGTGGTGGATTCTCAAGCCAATTTGGCCACTCAAGAAAAAGTGGAACTTTAATTGTTAACAATAAAGTTTACACACACACCATCCCTTAACTTGATTTATCTACCACATGATAGCTTATCAATTTCAACATATGACAAATTGCATGGCATTCACTCCCTACATAGAAAGGATGCCTTCGATAAGACCTTTATGCTACTAATATGTGCTTGATATGCCTCCCATGGACTCTAATGAGTATCCTACTGTCATGCTTTGTTATCAAGGTTGTGATGCACCCCCATGCTTATGCACCCTTAAACATAATTTTTGGGTGAATTTCAACTTATGCTACCAATCTTTTAAATCAAGAAAATAAAGACATGATGCATGACATTAAATAACGCATGCAAACAACCTAGAAACATTGAGCATATGGAATGCAATTTCTCATTAGCATACTCAACATTAAAATATAAGTAACCATTAAAATAACACAACGTAAATATAATGTAGAGAACATAAAAAAACACTTATCTTTATAAATATTTCCCTAATTGACTACAGACATCAGACGTTCCACCAAACTGTATGCTTTGTTTCACATTCACTCTCCACAATAGACCACCACCGAGCTGAGGCTATGATTCCATAAGGATGGGTGCCCAGGCCAACTCTATCACTCATACACAGTTACCTCACAGGCTTTCATTGCTCACATAGTCACAAATCAATCACATCGGGTACAATTACTCAACCAATCCTATGGTCATTTCAACTTTCACATCTCTTTCTTGTCAACTTGCTCAGCCAAAGGAAAGGATTCCATTTTGTGCCTGCCCCGACCGAAGAACCTAAGGCCATGGATATAAAAACTCAATATTATATGGGTAATTGAAAATAAAGAAAATACAGTAGGCATGGGAAATTTTATGGTAACTTTTGGATTAGAGCTCTCCATATAATAGAAATCAAAAACTTTCAATTACGAATGAATGAAAGAGGTAAATAGTAAAGGGCACCATGCTATGTAAATTTTATTAATTATTAGTTAGATATAGTTATATTAGGTTTTATTAACTGAAAGGGCATGATCAAAGATCATGCCTCTTCGCCAAGGGACACCTTGAGGCTATATTTAAAGCCTAGGCGATCCCTCATTGTAATCATCTTTCATCTTCATCAATAATAATATATATTTATCAAGTTTACCAGAGTTTTTACACTCCATTGGTATCAAAGCCATCGCTCTTAGGGATCTGTGTGATCACCAGAATTAAGGAATCAAAGGAAATTCCAAAAATTGCAGATTTTTACCCAACCTCTTCTGCTCTCTCACTCCCACTCTGCCTTTGCTCACAAACCCTGATTTCCAATTCTCCTCACGTAAAAAAAAATTTCGGTGAAGATCACAGAAAAAATTCAGGAGATAAGAAGAGGTCGAGGAAGACTTTCAAGATCACTGTTTGGGTTATTTTTTTTAAGTTCATCATTAAAGACATATATATGGAGAAAACAGTGAACAGTCACAGCTCGAAAAGGCACAAAATTCTGTTTTAAATTGCAGACTTCAGTCCTGTGGTGGCTCAGATTTGTCAAGCTCAGATTATATTACAGTTTTCTAAAGATCATTGCAAACCTGTGGAACTGCAAATTTCGGATTACAGTGACCTGTGACAAAGTCTTGTGGGCAGTGTCTTTAGAGACCTCGGAACACCCTCCTACCTCAAAACTGTGGTTAGTGTTGAGGCTAAACTTCTGTGTTGGAAAACTCTGATTGTTGGCAATTGAAGAAGCGTCTAAATTACCCCACGCTACAGCATACACTCCATTTCCCCCGCAGCTTCTTTCCGCCTTCCAACCCTGCACTACCCACCGCCCTTCTCCTCTCCAAACCCTCGGCATAAACCACTAACCTTAAGATTTACCTCTTGGTTGGCTACACAACACTACCACATTTCCACGCAATCACCCATCAGCGCTACATCTGCCACGTCGCCTCCATTGTCGTTGTCAAAAATACAACCACTACTTGAAACCGCTATAACAGTTGTTCCTCATTACCGAGCTTCTGCACCATAGTCAGTCGTTGGTCGTCCAAGCCTTCTCCTTGTCATCCGACATTCGAGCAACCACCGTCATCCAAATTGACGCTACCCGCGTCGACTCAGCATACAATTATTGCTATCGCCGCTAGAGCCAACGATATCGTGTTTCTCCAACCACCGTTCTTCTACGTATCCATCGCTGACCTCTGCCCTTGTGGTCGGGTCAAACGTTGTGGTCACCCGTTGATTGGAAAAACGTAATTGGTTACATATTAAAGCAGACGGGTGTCATTGTTTTTTAAACGGACGGGTTTTTTTTTATGGTTGCCATCTGTAGTCCTCGGGCCGTAGCAACCACCACAGATCCGTCCATACAACAGTTGATACCACCCTACATCTATTGTGAGCCGACTACCATCGTTCAGCACCTGCAAGAGCCACCGAAACCCCGACAACCAGCCAACAAGGAAATTACGTTTTAAAAAAAAATCGTGAAACAATGGTGACGGCTGCCGCAGATAAAACATTATTCCGATAAATAAAATACATTGAACCAGTGTGTCGGTTGGTAAGAGTTTAAAAAAAAATCGATTTGACAAGTCGTATGGTGGAAATAGTTAATCGTTAACCGGTGGATACGTTGGAAAAATAAATAAATTATATATATAATTTGCATTAACCGCTGTGTTGATATATATATAAACAGGTCTAATTTTTATATAAAAATTAATATATAAAAATTAGATTTAAAAAAAATAAAATAATAAAAATTATTATTGTTATATAATAATTATATAATTTATTTATATATTATATAATTTTTAAATCAAAAATTATATATATATAATAATTATATAATTTAAAATAATAATAATAATAATAATTATTAAAAAATATATATTATTAATTAATTAATTAAAAAAAAAAAAAAGAAGAAGAAGAAGAAGAAGGAAAAACTGGCAAAAAAATATTTCCCACCTCATACATGTTCAGTATGTCTTTATCAATGATGACGGTTGATCAGATAAAAAGGCAAATATGGCTAAAACAAATGGAGGCTAAGGACAATGAGAACAAAATATTGCAGAAATTTAATGCCATCATGGACAAGTTAGATCTAATGCAAAAACCAATAGTTCCTAACATGGAACAAAATCAACAAAACAATTCCGCAGATTCAGGGAACTCATAAGAGCATCAGGAAGAAACCGATTCCCCACATCACCATGAAGATACAGATGTTTATAAACAACAAAATGTTCCATCCCCAGAATTGAACGAAACATGTGAAGCGACAAACACATCTGAAGCCACTGATATAGCGCCAGAAGCTGTTAAGGCTTTCGGTGATGAAGCAGATACAGTTGTTAGGAAGGAAGCATTTGATGATGAAGAGAAGTTACATCAGACAATAATTGTTGGTAACTTTCCTCTAAATCTAAAAAGGAACAAAGAAGAATCACCAGCAATACCAGGAATAGGATCTGACCCTGTCAATATCAGATCTTGTCACTATCCACATCACCAAAAGATTGAACTCGAGAAGATGCTCCACGATCTTTTTAAAATGTGGGAAGCAAGAGCTCATCGCTTGAGAAAACCAGACATTCGTCAACATTGTCCATCATTACGTATGCTTTGAGGACAAAGCATCTTTAAGAGAGGGGCAATGTTATGTAAATTTTATTAATTATTAGTTAGATATAGTTATATTAGGTTTTATTAACTGAAAGGGCATGATAAAAGATCATGCCTCTTCGCCAAGGGACACCTTGAGGCTATATTTAAAGCCTAGGCGATCCCTCATTGTAATCATATTTCATCTTCATCAATAATAATATATATTTATCAAGTTTACCAGAGTTTTTACACTCCACACCATTTCAGGAAAGATGGTGAAATGTGAGATTACATATATCATTGCCCAGGCAAGGCCCCTCCTTTATCCCTTACGAATAGGAAGGGATGGATGTTTCTTTCATTGATAAGAGTGTTACATATGAGGCGAAAATAATCGTTGGTTTCACCGACAAACTACGTGGGTATTATACAGTGAAGTTTTTCGATTCAACAAACACTGAATCCATAATCTATCTACCTTTGATCCATATCTGGCTCACAATTCAATGCCTTAGGCTATTCCATTTTCCTCTAGGGCTCTGGTATTACTGGTTACAAAATCTCAATGCTAGAAGTTCCAAAGACCCAACCTATGGACAATTTCATTAGCAATACTAATATATTCAAGCACTCCAACATTTCTTAGTTGGCACATAACAAGTTTTGACCCCCAACCACAACCATATACATTTTCCATAAAAACCTTCTTCTCTTCAAGAAGCAAGAACCAAAAAGTGTATGAGAATTAAAATGATCCCCCCCAAAAGGCCAAAAAGTTAAGGCTAAATATCCATACTCTCAAAATGACACATGGCTTTCCCAAAAAGCTTACATACCCATTTTTTTCTCAACCAATTCAAATATGGGTATAATAAAAATATTCTAGCCTCTCTAGCTCCCTTCTTCTTGTAGTATCAAATTCCCCTATACTCTTGTCCTTATTTGTCTACAACCAGTGATGTGTTTTATTAATAATATTTGGAACCATTACATAGCTAGGTTCTCTAGCCTTTCGTCATGTACAAATATACATTGCTAAATTGGGGATAAAAAACCTAGCGTATTACATTCCCCTCCCCCTTATTTCAGCATCGTCCTTAGCGTTGATATGTAATACCCCTGATTTACAACTATTATGTTTATGTAAATAGGACAAAGACTATGTGGACCTATGGAACAATTATGTTGTTGGAGGAAATATTTTAATTAATAATTATTGATAAAAAATTGTATCAAGTTTGTAATGACAGAGTAATAGAGAGATTTGGAAATTCTTTGTTAAGTCCCTATATTAATAGCATAGCCCCTTATTATATTAGTGTAGCCCCCCTTATTGTTATTTTTGTACCCCTGTAACCCCCATATTGTTATTATTGTGCCCTTACATTATTATTGTTAGGTCGGCTAGGATTACATTGTGGCCCCATGGACTCCTATATATAGAAAGGAGGTTTTGTCATTTGTATGATCCAAGAATTGTTCATTCATGTAATGTATTGGAGGTTGCCCCCTCAAAGTGGCTTATTTCTAAGGCGTTGATATCTCTTTTCTTCTATTTTTGGAGTTGGTTTCTCAACATTTGGTATCAGAGCTTTGGATTCTAGGGTTTCGCTGCTCCAAACAGGTCATCATGGAATTTGCATTATAAATTTTTTTCTACAAAGGTTCAGAAGCTGAAATTTTTAGAGTGCGAAGCCGAAATCCTGAGGAACATTGTCGCAAAATTTCAGATCTTGGTTCACAATATTTTCGGAGATACGGTCTATGGAAGTTAGGTCTTTTGTAGGCTCCCGAATTTCATCTCAAAGAGGTGATCGTGGGGAAATCTTCACAAATCTCTCTCTGAGCATCGGATTGGAATTATGTAAAATTTGGCCATAAGTACATAGAATGTAGTTTCCTGTCTATCAATTTCAGAGCCGAAGGAGGAAACAATGACACGTGGCAAGTCATACAAGTTCGCTCTACTGAACTAGTCCATAATTAGGTCACCGTAGGAGATTGAGCACAAATTTGTCTTCAAGAATCCAAATTAGGTCAGACCTATGGCATTCAAAAGAAGATTCAGAGGGCTAAATTTCAGTTATTAAGGATCTGAAATCACATAGATAATTCAGTTTCAATATCGAGCTTCTCAAAAGAAAGAAAAAGGTGTGTGTTTGGTTTTTTAGATTGCATAATGTTTGTTTGAAAAAGCAGTTTGAAGTGATTCAAGGGCATATTTTATAATTTTTATCAGTATTTGGTTCTATGATGCCTCAAAAAAACAATTCCATACCCATTAATCCCTCTAAAATCTATACTATGACGCATGAAGAGGAAGAATTACAGTATGAGATATCAAAATTACGGTACCAAGTGCAACAAATTTCGATATTATGAAGAGAAACTGAAGATGACATAGATGGTTTAAAAGCAGAAATGGAGGCTAAGTTGGATGGTTTGAAGGATCAAATAATAGCTAATATGGATGATAAATTAGTGGAAGATCACATCGAGCATCAACAAGAAGTTCTCCAACTCTCAAGGATAACCTAACTTTGGTACATAAGCTAATGAAACAACAAGAAGATCAACATCACATCGAAAGAAGTTCTGAAGAAGTCACAGAAATAAGAACTCGACAAGTACGATCGATTTCAGAGTATCTCAGCAAGTGGAAGAACTTTCCTGTAGAAGATTCCACATGGGAGGATGAGAATTTTATACAGAAGCATCAAGAAATAATCAAGCATTGAGGACAACACTTGTTTGAAGGAGAGGGGCATGTTAAGTCCCTATATTAATAATGTAGTCCCTTATTATGTTAGTGTAGCCCCCCTTATTGTTATTGTTGTACCCCTGTAACCCCCATATTGTTATTATTGTGCCCTTACATTATTATTGTTAGGTCGGCTAGGATTACATTGTGGCCCCATGGACTCCTATATATAGAAAGGAGGTTTTTTCATTTGTATGATCCAAGAATTGTTCATTCATGTAATGTATTAGAGGTTGTCCCCTCGAAGTGGCTTATTTCTAAGGCGTTGATATCTCTTTTCTTCTATTTTTGGAGCTAGTTTCTCAACATTCTTATCCATGAGGATAGGATAGAATTTCATACTTTCCCAAATTCTCCAAAAAAATCCTTTGGAGAAAAATAAAAATGAAAACTATTAGATAGAAGAAGATATTAAGAAAACCCCACTAAAGAGGAAAGTTACTGGGAAGAGGTAAATAAAAAACAGCACCGAGGAAAAGCGAGTTTTAAAGCAAATTTTTGTGGAAAAAACAAAAGTAAAGCCTAGGCTATGGGAAACAACAACCTAGAATAACGGGACGCTGTTATGGAAACTTGCTTGGGAAAGTTGGCTTAAAAGTGCCATCACTAGTGGGACAAGAGGTTGTCAACACTGGGGAAAATTGATCTCTGCTTGGGGGAGAGCTCTGAGGAGAAGCTCGTGGTTGGGAGGAAAATCGTCTTTACAGGTTGGTATGCAGCATGTAGAAATTTTTTATATTCGATTTCTTGTGGTTTTAGTAATGATTAGAAGAGTCAGCTTGTCTAAGTGAATAGGAAGACTGTGCTGTGTAATAAGGGATTATTGTTTGAATAATTATGTAGGTTAGTCTCTTATTCTTTGTCAATATTGTGTTATGTATAGTGTCAATACTGTGTTATGTATAGTAGACTAATGTACTGTAGATGTATACATTTACATTATGTTTAAGTACAAACCCACAAAGGGTTATGATCGGAGGGTAAACATGGTATATAATCATCTATGAGTAGAAGTAAAATAAATAAGATAGCCTTTAGAAGCTAAGCTAAAACAAATCCATTGCCGGAATGAATAGCAGAAGCTTGAAAACTTAGAGGTTAAGTTAAGACAAAGCTAGAAATTGATTATTTCAATTCTCTAGAAAGAATAAATCAAAACTAAGTATGTCACTTCTAAGCTACCATGAGAAGTACAAAGTATATTGTAAATTAATTTTGAAAACAAAATATGTTTGGCTACTATGACAATAAAAAGAAGTGAATGCACGATATAGTATAGAATAAGCTACAAGTTGCATTTATGAATAAGCTAACAGATCCATTTAACATTTAATAGAAAAATAAACAAATAGATTCCTATTATCAACATAAGTGAATCATTTGAAATTTAGTAAAGACAGTGAAAAATATCAAAGAGGAATGAAGTCACATAACATCTGAAATTATTCCAAGATGAAAACTGATGATTTCATTCATATAATCTAAAAGTTTGATTTAAAGTACATATGCATCCATCACATAAAGTATGAGGAAATGTAACTCAGATTTCCATATATATATATATATATATATATATATATATATATATATATATATATATATATATATATATATATATATATATATATATATATATATATATAACCGTCTAGATACAACAAATAATTAACTTTATATATCCTTGATGTTACACAACCATCTGTATAAGACTGTATTAAAAAGAATAAAACATATTACAACAATTCATCAACTTTCAGAGGCCAAGTATGGCACTGACACCAGAACATAGAAGCTACAATATCACTTGCCTAAGCTAAGTAAAACTCAAATCCTTGCCAAAAGGATATCCATGGCAGAACAATGTACTACCAACCTGAGGAAGAAGGCAGTTGGTAAGTATGAGCAGTGAGGGAACCTTGAGTTTCACGCAAACCTAAAAACTTCATAATCATACCTGTAAGGAAGAAGAAATGTGAAAATTAGAAAGATCAGGGAGAATAATAGATCAAAAGTATTGTCAGGTAAGGGACAAATAGATACCTTACCTGAGCACACTGTCATGATGTTGCTTGTTCCACCTGTGCATACAAAACCAAAAAACGTTGCGAGTGAAGGGATCCTCCAGCAAATAAATATGAAAATGAAAAAAGGAGAAATCAAGAAATGGCATAAGGTAACGAAATGACCTGTAGGTGGAGGAATGCGAGGATATGTTGTGATCCTCATCTCCTTCAAAGTCTTGGTCTGGGCAGAAGATTCAACTTGGGTGGCAATAACCAAACATTATAAATTTATAACATAAACCAAAAATGCTACGCAGAGGGGAAACTGTAATCCAAATTAAATATACAGCAATTCCCAAAATGATAAACATAACAGAGGTAAGGAGGGTTTTATAAAACCTCGAACAAGAAACCCATAGTGCATTACAAGTTTGCGTGGAACTTCAAGGGGCAGAACCCCAGATGGTTTACACAATTTCAAGAATAGATAAGGGTAAGACCCCATCCACAATTTCTCTTATCATCATAATGAATGCCCAAATGTAAAAATCTGAAGTTAATGGAGCATAGGAGATCAAATACTTTGCGTAATACTTAGGAGAATTAAAACCATAATAGCATGGGCAACGCAGAGATTAGCCAAAGCTCTTGTGAATGTATCAAATACAAATACTTCTATGAGCAGGACGAAAATTCAAAATATACGACACAACATTTAATAAAACAGAGGTTCAAAATATAAAACCCAGAATTAAATCAAACAGAGGATTGTAATTCCCTTAGGTTCATAATCAAATGAGTAAACTAGCATGCACAAAGAATCTAATGAGTACATTAAAAAATCAGTGACCAAACCCAAAATGTAACGAGAATAACGATTGTCATATGCTCTAGTAAATATGCCAAACACAATATAACTAGACCTAGATTCAATTGATGGAACATAGACTTTTCATAATATGGGTTACATATCAAAAATTATTCAAATACGATTATACACATAATATAACAGAGGTTTCTAATACTTCGGTTAACATATCAGATACACCGAAATCAAGCTAGAAAGAAAATAGGGAGAAGGGCTCCTAATCAAAAAGCAATGTAACATATCAAATGTGTAGTGCTTAACCCAACATTTCAGGGGTGGAAGACATATTAAACCTAGAACTGAAATGCTATACCAAATATGTAAACCTAGAATATGAATGTTGTACAAAAGGTGTAAACTCTAAAACAAGGATGCATAAAGAGCACTTACCTCGTACTGAAAGAAAATGGGCCGAAGGATTTCCAAATTGAGCCCAATGAATTGTCATTGTAACGCTGTGAGAAGGGTGAGAAGCATTACCTAAGTGACCACACAAAGAAGAAAGATGGGTTCCTTCCTGCGTAGGTCAGAAACCCATGGTGAGATGGGTATTCCCAATTTAACGAAATCCAAAGACATAAACAGAGGAAAATGAAGAACAGAGGTTACTTGATATTTTAATGTTGAGACTAACCATGCTATGATGTTTCCATGCAATACAAAAAACGGAATTTAGGAGTCAACCTGGAAGATTTAAGAGAAAATACAATTATGCATTCATGCCAAAATAAAACACAGAGAAATCATTGTAAAACCCTTACCTGTGAGGGCAATGGCGAAGAAATGATCTGCGCAACAACAATTTTCCCACAGTCAGCATACTAATTATAGAAAGGGTTGGATTTGAGGCTAAATGGAGCTTCCATGGCACCCTGGATTCGAGTTACAGGTATGAGAAATGGTGGCATAGCTCCCTCAAACCTGATGGCTGCAAACCTAGCAGTGAAAGATCGAAATGAGGAAGAGAAGGGCAGGTAAAACCCTTAGGGTTTTCTTAACACCTCTGAACTGTAAATACTCCTCCCCTTGATCTCAATTATTCATTCATGTCATCGAAAATGGCGAAGGCCATGTGAGGAGGACACGTTGCACATGGCCTCTGCCAAATGGAGAAAGCTGAGCGAGATATGTCATGAGGTAGGGACAATATATTCATTGCGAAATAGATTTATGAAGTGGGTGTTAAGCCTTCATTCCATAACCATGGTAGGACTATACATATGTAAATAATGGGAGTAAGCGTATAGAGTATACCATAGTAGGAATATAGGTATGTTAAATATTGGAGTAAGGTATAGAGTATAGATAAAGGGTATAGGTAGGTTAAAATTATTAACCTTAATAGATGTTGCATGTAAATAATTAAAGAGTTAGGACTCCTTCAACTTAGTAAGTACCCAATTTGCTAAGGCATTATAAGTAAGGGCATTAGTTAATGTATAATGGTTGGGGAACCATTGTAACCTTAGTATACATGAAGTTAACTAGGGAAACATGAGCCCTCCAATCTTAATTAAACATCAAAATTATTTAAAATTATAAGAGGGTGGAGGAGGGTTGACGATCATTAAACCAGAGAAGTGACATGATTAAAAATAAAAAAATAAAAATGGGGACATGACATGATCCAGGTGGATATTGGTGGCCACTCGCCTATTCCACCTAGTCAATTTCATCATTTTTATTATTTACTATTTTTAGCAGTTTTTCGGGTCTTGAATTTCCAGAGCCATTTTGAGGCCCCAAACGAATTTATTTGGGCATGAATGCTCTAGCAATTTCTTTGAAATTGCATTAGTAGTTGTAGTCCTCAGAGATATCCTTCCAACGAGGTATCATACACATCCAACAGAGATAATATGGCCAAGTTACAACCTGGAGAAGTTGGTTTCCCAACTAACCCCAACGAGGCCCATAAACTCTTAGTGTTACATCTCCTTGGGTTAGGGTTTTGGTTGTTTAGGGTTTTCTCTTATTGTTCAATAAAAAAAAGGCCCTTGAGCCTCGTTGTAACACAATTTAGAGGCATGTAGCCGCCAGATCTCTTCTTAGAGATAAGCTACCATTGCCCGAGCTAGTTTATTTTCCATTCTGTCTGTAAGAATTTTTCAGTATTTGATATTAATGAAATGAAGTGTTATTCCTGTTGCATCTCTCCGTTTATGTTTATTTCTATATTTTATTGTGTTCCTGCATAATTCTGGATCAGTGGTATCAGAGCAGTCTGTTCTTTCTCGATCTTTCATTGCATGTCCCTAATGAGGTTGGGGTATAAGGAGTTAGGGCTTGATCTGGTTGAACCTTTGCAAGATTAGCGTTGCAAACCCTGACGACCTCCCATGGCAGAAGAAAATAAAGATGCGAGAGCAAGATATCTTATCAAAATATTTCTCAAGGAGGCCCTTAAGAAACAAAGGAACGCGATGATGGATAACTTTGCCCAGATCCTTCAACGACTACCCACTGGCAATGCGTCTTCATCCAACAACCACTCTGGAGGCACCAATCCTTTTAATGTAGAAGTAAAATTTGACATTCCCATATTTGAGGACCAAATAAATGCAGATGACGTAGATAGATGGTTGAAATTGCTGGAAGGGTATTTTTCGGTCCATGATTTCTCTGATCGAGAAAAGATTACCTTTGTGCTCCTCAAAGCCGCCCCCATGTCAAATATTGGTGGGAAACCTACTGTGAACAGAGGGATGAGGAAGAACCCTCACTTTTTTAGTTGCACCCACTTGGAATTTGTTTTGAGATGACATCAAGGAACAATATTACCCCATGGAGAGCTATGAGGACAAGTACATCCAATGGACCAAGCTGTGACAACAAAGGGAGCAAGATGTGCACGAGCTGATGAATTTGTTCCATACCCTACGCACAAATTCGGGTATTAAATATTTAGAGAAACACTTGGTGCTTAAGTACCGTAGTTGTTTTCACAGATACATTTAGGAGGAAATGGAGTTCCTCGACATTGACTCGCTTGGCATGACATATTGATATGCCACCAAGATCGAACAGAAAATTAAGCAGAAGAAGCGAGACTTTGGATCTGTGAATCCGAAGCCAGGGAAAGGTGCCCCCAAACCGCAGAACAAGGGGAAAAGCCAAAGTGGGGTACTCAGGACAACCTGCTGAAGCAGTAAGCGAAGAACAACACCACAAAGCCAAAGAAGGACACGGGAAAGTGGTGTGAATTTCATAAAATCTCCACTCACAACACAAGTGAGTGTCAGCCCAAACAATCGTTGATGTCTGAGCTGAAGGCATCCAAATCATATGCATATTCTAATTTTGAGTTAGAACCGGCCAAGGGGAATGACAAAGGGAAGCAAACCATTGATGTGGAACCCAGTGCCACCATTTCAACCACTATGATCCAGAAGGAGGAACCCGAAGATCCAGAGGAGGGAGAGCACCTCTTCCATTCCCAGATGTGGGTGAAGGGTTCTCCATTGCAATTCATTGTCGATAGCAGAAGCCAAAAGATCCTCATTTCAACAGAGGTCGTGAAGCAGCTCAGCCTACGACCACAACACAATCGCAACCGTATACCATCAGGTGGCTTCACCAAGGAAGAGATCTCTGTGTTAGCCAACAGTGTCGCCTTCCCTACAACATCAAGCCCTTCACAGATGAGGTACTGTGTAATATTTCTCCTATTGAAGTTTTTGATTTATTATTAGGCCAACCATACTTGTGGAAGCGACATGTTGTGTATGAGTCTAGGCCTCATTTTGTTATTATTACTTTGGGAAATAAGTTGTACAGGATACCAGAGGTCATACCGCCTTTTGTCATCTCTTTGATTACTTCCAAGAAATGCAGTAAATTATTTCCCAAACTAGGAAATTTGTTTTCATTACGATTCACCCACAGGGCCAGACGAATATTGGGCCACAACCTCCAAACAGGGCAACCCTGCATGGCAACGACAAATGGACAAAGTCTTGGAGGAATACCAAGACATTTTCTCCTCACCCATAGGGGTTCCTCTACACTGTCAGGTCAAGCACTCCATTGATCTAACCTCAGGTGCGTCGCTGCCTAATGGGTCGATCTATTGATGCTCTGTTCTGGAGAATGATGAAATCAAGAGGCAGATCCAAGAGTTTTTGTAGAAAGGGCACATCAGGCCAAGCTCCTCACCTTGTGGGAGCCCGATCGTGTTGGTACAGAAGAAGGACGACATGCGGATACTTTGTATTGAATATTAGGCATTAAACAAGATAGTAGTCCATAATAGGTATCCAATCCCATGGATCGATGACCTCTTGGACCAGCTTAGGGGGGTCAAATATTTCAACAAGATATACTTGAAGTCCGGGTATCACCAGGTACCAATCGAACCCTCTAATGTGTGGAAGATTGCCTTCAAAGCCAAGGAGGGCCTCTTCGAATGGTTGGTCATGCCTTTTGGGTTGAAGAATGCTCCTGAAACCTTCATGCGGATGATGGACGACATATTGTGGCCATTCACCAACTCATTTGTGGTGGTATACTTGGATGACATCCTAATCTTCAGCCAGATTTTGGAAGAGCACCTCCACCACATCCAACAATTCCTCCAAACATTGCAACATCACAAGTTGTGTGCCAATTTGGAGAAGTACACTTTTGGCATGGGCCAGGTTCAGTACCTGGGATACATTATTGATGAGAGGGGGGTGCATGTGGATCCAGCCAAGATCCAAGTCATTCGGGATTTTCCAGCCCCAACCACTCTGACAGAGCTCTGCAACTTTCTTGTCTTGCCAATTTCTACCACAAGGTCATGTTGGGATTCTTTCATATCACTTGTCCCTTGAGTCAAGTCACCAAGGGAGGAGTGAAAGAAAAATTCTTTTGGTTTGAATCTCAAGAGAAGGCATTCTTAAAGTTGAAACAATGCCTCTGCTCTGCACCATTGCTCACATTACTAGGCTTGCAACAACCATTTGAGATCGAGATAGATGCCTCTGACTATGCTATTGGGGAAGTTCTTACTCAACATGGGCATCCAATGGCATATCATAGTGAGACACTTTCCGACATTGTCCATAAGTATCCCACTTATGACAAAGAGATGAATTCCATTGTGCAGGTTTTCCGACTATGGAATCATTACATTTTGGGGAAGGAAACATTCATCCACACAGACCACTGACCCTTGAAGTTCATATAGACACAAGGGAAGTTGAAAAAATATCGCCATCAGAAGTGGTCCACATACCTGCAACAGTTTCATTTGAACATCAAGTACAAGAAGGGCAACACCCATAATGTTGTAGACTGCCTCAGTCGACCAATGATTGTGGTGCTAACCACCATGCTCAACTCTTGTGGTGACAAGAATTTTGATTGGCCACTTCTTTATAGAAGCGATCCAGAATTCGGCCACACATACAAGAAGCTCTTGGAGGGTAAGCAAGTTCCAAATTTTCACCTCCAGGATGCACTGTTATGTCACTTGGGACACCTTTGTGTTCCTTCAAGCGAGCATGCCAAGATGGTGTGGGAAGCGCACTACATTCTGGTTTCTAGGCATTTCGAGATCAATAAAATAGTGGCATTATTGCAGAAGTATTTCTATTGGCTAAACCTTCGAAAAGGTGTCGGGAAGTACATCAAATCCTGGACTACTTGCACCATTGCCAAACCGACCATCAAGAAGCAAGGCCTATATACTTCGCTGCTTACCCCTATTCGACCTTGCGAATCCATCTCCATGGATTACATGTTGGGCCTTCCATCTACTAAGAATGATTGTGTTTTTTTGGTCATTGACAGATTCTTGTAGATGGCCATTATGGCGGCCTGCAAGAAGAATATCATAGCAAAATCCACTACTAAACTCTTCTTTGAATGACTATGGGTACACTTTGGGATCCCACAGTCTATCATCTTAGATCAGGACAATAGTTTCCTCAGTACATTTTGGTCCATCCTCTAGTCGATGTTGGACACCAAGCTCACCAAGTCCACAAATTTCCATCCCCAAATCGATGGACAAACATAGGTCGTCAATAAGATGATCGTACACATTCTGCACATGTACAAATCAAAGCATCCAGGCACATGGAATGAGATCCTCCCCTATGTACAACATAGCTATAACCAGGCTCTTCACAACTCAACCAACCATAGCCCCTTTCAGGTGGGCTTGGGATTCCAACCACTACGTCTCATTGGTGTATCCATGCCATTTGCAACTACTCAGGTAGATTCGACTCATGTCCAGTCTGAAGATGACAAGGAAAACAGGTTCATTGAGCGCATTCAACACATCCTCCAACAAGTTCATGACATATTGGATAGAGCCAATGCTAAGTACAAGCAGTAACACGATCAACATTGGGTGCCACACAACTTCCAGGTGGGCGACAAAGTGTGGCTAGATTTGCAGAAGGAGTGCCTCGGTGGACCCCACCACAAGCTTCGCCCGCTTCAATATGGGCCATACACCAACACCAAGGTTGTGGGAAAAAATGCCTTTGAGCTCAATATTCCACCATTCCTTGGTCTGCACCCAGTGTTCAATGTGGACCGCCTTCGGCCCTACTTTCCACCTTTACTAGACACATCTGACATGGCAGAACAACTCACACCAACAGAGTTAAACCTAGACTACATGGAACAAGCCACAAATGATCAGATCATGGACACATAGATCAAGAGCACCAGCCAGTAGAGGATCCAAGTATATCGAGTTGTCAAAGCAGGCCAATTCCTTCACCAGGGAAATTGGTTCACCAAGGACCAGGTTCAACAGAAATTTCCCCACCTCGTGGAGGCTCTGCATGCAATATGGACCATTACTTACTAAGGGGGGAGGAATTATCCAGGTGGATATTGGTGGCCGCCCGCCTATTTCACCTAGTTAGTTTCATCCGTTTTCTTATTTTCTAATTTTAGCAGTTTTTCAGGTCCTGAACTTTTGGAGCCGTTTTAAGGCCCAAACGACATTTTTTGGGCATGAATGCTCTAGTGATTTTCCAAAAATCGTGTTAGTAGCTATATTCCTTAGAGATTTCTTTCCAGATAGGTATAATATGCATCAAATAGAGATAATATGACAAAGTTACAACCCCGGGAAGTTGGCTGCCCAACTAACCCTAACAGGGCCCATAAACTCTTGGTGTTACATCTCCTAGGGTTGGTTGTTTAGGGTTTTCTCTGATTGTTCAATAATAAAAAGGACATTGAGCCTCATTGTAACACAATTTAGAGACATGTAGCTGCCACATCTCTTCTTAGAGATAAGCTACCATCGCCCGAGCTAGTTTATTTTCATTATGTCTGTAAACATTTTTCAGTATTTGATATTAATGAAATGAAGTGTTATTCCTGTTGCATATCTGCATTTATGTTTATTTCTATATTTTATTGTGTTCTTGCATAACTCTAGATCAGTGGTATCATAGCATTTTGCTCTTTCTCAATCTTTCTTTGCATGTCCCCAACGAGTTCAGGGTATAAGGAGTTAGAGTTTGATCCGGTTGATCCTTTGCACGATCAGCCTCGCAAACCCCGATGGCCTCACATGGGGGAAGAAAATAAAGATGAGGGAGAAAAAGATCCTATCAAAATATTACTCGAGGAGGCCCTCGAGAAACAAAGGAACGTAATGATGGATAAATTTTCCTAGACCCTTCAACGACTACCCACTGACAACGCATCTTCATCTAACAACCACTTTGGAGGCGCCACTCCTTTTAAGGCACAAGTAAACTTTGACATTCCCATATTTGAGGGCCAAATATATGCATATTTCGTAGGTAAATGGTTGAATTTGCTAGAAGGATATTTTTTGGTCCATGATTTCTCCGATCGAAAAAATATTACCTTTGCGCTCCTCAAAGCCGCCCCCATGTCAAAGATTGGTGGGAAACCTACTGTGAACAGAGGGATGAGGAAAAACCCTCACTTTTTTCAGCCACGTCCACTTGGAATTCGTTCTGAGACAACATCAAGGAACAATATTACCTTGTGGGGAGCTATGAGGACAAGTACATCCAATGGACCATGTTGCGGCAACAAAGGGAGCAAGATGTGTACGAGCTGACAAATTTGTTCCATACCCAACGAAAAAATTTGGGTATTAAAGATTCAGAGAAACACTTGGTGCTCCAATACTGCAGATGTTTACACAGATACATTAAGGAAAAAATGGAGTTCCTCGACATTACCTTGCTTGGCATGACATATCAATATACCGCCAAGATAGAGCATAAATTTAAACAGAAGAAGCGAGACTTTGGATCCGCGAATCCGAAGCTAGGGAAAGGTGCCCCCAAACTCCAGAAAAAGGGGAAAATCCAAAGCGAGGTGACTTAGGACAAACCGTCGAAGAAAAAAGCAAAGAGAAACACCACAAAGCCAAATAAGGACACGGGAAAGTGGTGTGAATTTTATAAAAGCTCCACTCACAACACAAGTGAGTGTCGGGCCAAACAGTCATTGATGGTGTAGCTGAAGGCATCCAAATGAGATGCATGTTCTGATTCTGAGTCAAAACCAGATAAGGAGAATGACGAAGGGAAGAAAATCATTGATGTGGAACCCGGTGCCACCGTTTCCACCACCAATTTCCAAAAGGAGGAACCCGAAGATCCAGAGGAGGGGGGGTGCCTCTTCCATTCCTAGATGTGGGTGAAGGGTTCTCCACTGCAATTCATTATCGATAGCGGATGCCAAAAGAACCTCATTTTAGCATAGTTCATGAAGTGTCTTGGCCTACCGACCAAAACACACCCACAACCATATACCATAGGGTGGCTTCACCAAGGAAGAGATCTTTCCATTAGCAGACAATATCACCTTCCCTAAAACATTAAGCCCTTCACGAATGCGATAATGTGTGATATTACTCCTGTTGAAGTTTCTAATGTATTACTAGGCCAACAATAATTGTGGAAGCGACATGTTGTGTATGAGTCTAGGCCTCGTTCTGTTATTATTACTTTTGGAAATAATTTGTACATGATACCAGAGGTCGTACCGCTTTCCGCCATCTCTTTGATTACTTCCAAGCAATGCAGTAAGATTATTTCCCAAACCAGGAAATTTGTTTTCATTACGATTCGCCCATAGGGCCAGAAGAAGATTGTGTTAGCAACCTCTAAACAGGGCGCCCCTGCGCTGCAGCAGTAGATGGAAAAAGTCGTGGAGGAATACCAAGTTATTTTCTCCTCACCCACAGGGGTTCCTATACACTGTCAGGTCAAGCACTCCATTTATCTAACCCTAGGCGTGTCGCTGTCTAATGGGCCGATCTATAGACGCTCTATTATGGATAATGATGAAATCAAGAGGCATATCAAAGAGTTGTTCCAGAAATGGCACATCAGTCCAAGCTCCTCACCCGTGGGAGCCCGTTCATGTTGGTACAGAAGAAGGAAGGCACCTGGAGATCTATATTGACTATCGGGTGCTGAACAAGATCACAGTCCGAAATAGGTATCTAAAGGATTCACAAATCATATGGCATGTGTATTTTTTTCCCTCATGTTTTTACATACTTTATCTGTCTTTCCAGATTTATTATAAAAGTTCTATCTTATGTTTTTATAAGTCTTGTGAACCTCCAAGACATATGGATTTGTTTTTGTAAGTCTTGTTCCAAGATTTCCTAATTCAGTATGAATTGAAGATTGTTCATAAGCATTCCTTGAGGTGGAATTAAACCATGTTTCATGTTTTTATAAGTCTTTTGATCTAGCATGCATGTTAATCTGTTTTTGTTAGTCTTTAATCACCAAGCATTCCTGATTCATGAGGTCATGTTAGTTAGAAGCATTCCTTGTAATGGGATTCTTTAAATGTAAAGTGAGACTCTTGTAAGTATTTTAAAAGCATTCTTTCACTATACATTTCAGGTCTGGAATTTGTGTCACCCTTTCCTCTTAGCAGTGGATTTATGTCCTACAGAACCACTATATTTCTCCCATTCTTCTAATCATTGAACTGCAAATTTTTCTACCACATCATATATACGAGTTCCCTCATATGTGTCAGAGCTTTTTATCTATTCAACGTTCCTTTTAGAATGCTTGAGATCCAACCACTTTCCAAAAAACCCAATCAAATCATAATAATAGCCCTCGAGCTTAGGATGTGTCTGGTCAGGCGCTTAATGTAGTCCAAGTGTTGATTCCAGTGCCAACAGTAACTTTGAAAGGAATATAATGAGAAATAAATTTGGTTTTCCCTATCTGGGTTCCAGGAGAAAATATATGTGTATATTTTATGTTCTTGATATTGTATATTTTTCTATTTTAAGAATATTATTGCAAGTGATTTCTATATAGGATTAAAACCTATAGGTGAAACATCAAGAGGGAAGATTATTAGTAAGAACTTATTGTAGAAAAATAAACCCCCCCTCAATTTTTAGTTAATTCCTAATAAAGCATCGAGATAATCTTAATAGGGATGGTGGAGTTGAAATTAGCGACACTTGGAGACCTCTTCTTCGACAAATCTGCTCCTCCAAAAGCACCCTCCATTGAGGTATAGTTTTCAGGTATATAACCCCAGGTATGGTCTTCCTCCTTTGATTCTAATTTAGTTTTAACTTTAATGAACAAAAATTCTAATAATTATCCCTATTAATTAATTTTTATCTGGTTATAATAAATATTAATTAATTAATCGATAATCATTAGAATTTTATTCTTTATTCCCTTTTAATATTTTCTCCCTATCTTTCTAATCATTTTCCCAGCTTAGTTAGTTTTTTAGTTTATTAAAATGAGCTTAGTCCTCTAAATAAAAATAATCCTTTAATGTTATTTTATAATAAAAATTATACACATAATAAATTATATTGGTATATCTAATTAAAATAGATATATCCTTTTAATTTATTTATGACCTTAATTAGATTAACCTTATTAAGTCTCCTCTAGGTCTTTTATTTCTTAGTATTCTTTTATCTTGGTTAGTAATTAATACTCTAATAGAATTAAAGCTTTAAATTTAAAAAAATTATAAAAAATATAATTGGATATAGAATAAGTTTTTAAATAAAATTGGGTATATAATAAATTAAAATGATATAGTAAATAAATATATCCTTTTAATTCAATTATATATTTAGATTTTATTTAGTACTTTGTTTAGTTAATTTTTTAATCTTATATCATATTTTCTAGACCTAAAAAAGTTTAAATTAGAAGCTTTATTAGATTATTGAGATCTTTAACCTTGTAGGAGTCCCCTTTTCCTTTATAGTTATACCTTATAACGTAGATTATTAACCTTGATAAAATAAAATTTTTGGAATTAGGATCATATTATATATATAAAATAAATTAATATATATATAAAAAATTATAAACTTTGGTCGGCTCTTTTATAAAATAAATTAATAAATATATAAAAGTTATAAACTTTGGTCGGCTCTTTTCTAGAATGCTACTTCTACCTATATTTAAGGTCTTAGTCTTTTTCTCAATCCCTTCATTCAAGAAATGTCCTGATGATGGATCCCCGTTGGGATTCGAAACGTCGACACTCGTTTTCTAGCAATGTGGATAATCCGGGAAGTTTTTTAATAAATGATCACCACATGAGTCTAAAAACCAAAATTCCTAATAAATAATGGGGAGCCTTTATCATTTATACCTAGCTCTTCAAATAAAATGTTTTGTTTTACTAATAAGGGACAATATAAAAAAATCCATCATAAGTGCTTTTGAAACAAAACCTGTATTCAAATCTAAAGTCTTTCGCTTTATCGAAAATCATCTTATCAGAGTTTTTATTTTGAAAATGTTATGAAATAAAAAAGCTCCGATGGTCTCGCCCCCGAGGTTCTCTTCATATCAGAGACTCTTTATTATCAGAAGCTTTTCATACAAGAGGTTTTCATTAATTGGAGTTACAAAATGAATTCGTCCCGATGTCTGATCTTTTGATACCTTTGTTAATATTTTCAAAATATTTTACTTCAAAGCGCATAACATATAAAGCAGTTTCGTAACCCTTTTGAAATTTTAAACCCTGATAGCTTATATTAAAATATTCAGATCAGGGCCTATTATATCAAAATTCCATACTTATTACATCCCTGAAAAATAACACTTCCGAAATGCTTTAAAGTATTCGATATACCTTTATCAGACCTCCTTTATCGAAACCTATTTTAAAATAACATTACGATAAACAATCTCTCTAATAACTATTATTAATATAATATTCGATTTTAGGAAATGTTTTCTCGGGGTGTTATATTAGAAATATTCCAAAATCAAATACTCTCGATAAGTATTTCCAAAGTTCATCGGAGCTCTTATTTCGAGATCACAATATTTTCATATCAAAGGGTTGGTGTATCCAAGCTCTACTTTAAATTACTGTCTGATATCACACCTTTGATAATATGAGGATAAATTTAGTGCATTTAAATGGTTTTCAATGAGTCTCGAAACTATAAAATTTTTCATTTAATTCACTTCGATATTATAAGATTTGTTCAAAAAGGGATTTATTATGGAAAAGTTTATTGTTATTTTTAATTAGCGTAGAGTTTTGGTTACAAAAGTGTTTCCATTAATCTACGTGTTTTCATTAAAGACAAGATCTGATTCCCGACACCACGAAGAAATGACGAAAGGAGGGAAAAATAAGAAAAATGCTTCATCTAGAAAAAATATTATGGTCCTTTTATAGAGGATATTGATGAGAAGGTTCATGAAGCAGGATTATTTTTTGATAAAGTTTGCACTAAATATGATGGAATTTCCTCCTGGGAATCAATTTATAATGATTTTGAAGATGGAAAACCCAGGATTACTCAAAGAATAGTAACAATTGATGATAGCGTCGCAGTTTCATAAACTAAAGTTAATGATGTCACTAATTATTTTCTGCATAGAATAACATCCAAGCCACACCTTCTTCCTTACAGATGTAAAACCCTCTTCCTACATCTACCCAAGTAACTGACCAATTGGGGTAAACATGTGATGAGAGGCTACTAATTTGAGATTCAACCTCCTAGGTGACCTTAAGGAAGTGGAACCGACAGAAACATGACAAACATAACTTGTACATCATCAATGACACCCATAGGAGCTAACCCAACCTTTAAGGCCTCTTTCCGTTGGGTTACATTGAAATTTTGGCCTCTTTGAGCCATAGCCGCAAGCATAACACTACATGCCAATAGCTAGGGCCCCAATTGCTTAGTTCTGTGCCCGCAAATCTAGGATTTGAGCCACCTTTTCAGGCCTAGAGTCCAGGTCACTGCCCAGAACTTCATGAAAACTTCAGACATGATAAATAACAACAGGACAATTATGTAGAAGAAAACATATCATCAAGAACTTATATGGATCCCTCCTAACCATGACACATATTTTTTAAAACATGTCACAAACATTGAATCTACAGGTATAAACAACATATTTAAACATAGGGGTCTCATACTTATCTGAGAATCGGTAAAAAACATTGATCCATTACATCATTAGCTGCAATATAATCTATTTGACCATATATACATTATGCATTCATCTACCAATAAAAACATAGAGAGATCCATACATCATCACTGATTAAATACATGCTTATAACCAACACAATAACAACATAAATACCATGGATACAACAACAATATAACCACATAGAAACCAATACATTTTCATACCAATTACCAAATAAATGAGCTCTTCATTACTGAATGTAAAAGCCAACTGGAGATGGGACTTCCACATTCCACCCAACCATAGATTAGTTGAGCCAAATCTCTCTTCATCCAATCACCCCCATGCCATATTCAAAGCATGAATGTGGGACTCAAACTGAAAGAAACAACCAGGGTATCCTGAGGCTAAACCAGCTCACCCTCATCAAATGGAAATTAGGATTTATCGTGATCTACACCCGATCACTAGGCCAACACAAACATTGATATCACGAGATTATCTCCACCTAAATCGTGAGGAATTTTCATGTCTCCTAATCTCTCAGGCTTTTCTGCAACCCATAGTCCGAATCAGGGGTCACTAGGCCCTAAAATGAGACATACTCTCTAGGATTTACGATATATCCCAAACCCGGGATTCCTAGGCCTGATTGGAGAGCAAACCACCTCTCAGGATTTACCGCAATCCAGACCTGGATTACTAGGCCCTAAACCGAGGCAACACATGAACTGGTTCCATAATAATTCAGAGATCCACCTCAATCATCTTTGAATCCATTTGGAAATACATCTAAACCAAACATGAGAATTCCACAACACCATGGCTATCCACAAATGGAAAGGCTAGGTTGAATACACTGTCACACCTAGAAAAAACCCATGCCAAGACATCAAATAACCACATGCAATACCATGCATGTAAAATATAGCAAGGAAATCATACATGAAAATCAATACCTGTAAAGAATCCTAATGTAGCTGCTTTATTCCTGCTCCTCCTTGCTTGCTTCCTCCTTCTTGCTTTCTTTCCTTCCTTACTCTAATTCCAAAGTGCTCCAAAAACTCTAAGTGTCCAAGAGTGAGAGAGAGAGTGAGAGAGAGATAATAACAAGAGAGATCCAAACAATGCACTGACAAAAGGTACCAACTGTTCCTCAGAAGTATTTTGATAGAAGGGGCCTTTATTTTCTTCATTTTCCATTATTTTCTTCATTTTCCTCCTCACATGCAACCTATGACCTTTCATCTCCCTTTTCTCCTAATTTCCATTATTTTCATAAATAAATGTGCCAAAAAATCCATTTTTCCTTTCCAAAGCCTTTGCCTTTGCCTTTTCCAATTTCCTTAGCCATAATAAACCAAATGAACACCCACTAGGGTATTTTTCCCAAAATTCAACTTGGAATAAGTGTCCCATCAACCGTGGTTATTATTTTTAAATTTATTACATATAATTTTCACCAGGGCTGTTACAAAACCATCCCCCTTAGGGGACACCATCCTTGGTGTTCAACCACATATATACCTTAGAAAAACTGCTGAAAAGCAACCATATTACCCATGGAGCTTTATAACATAGCTCGATGCAGTATTTACTATGATCACCCTGCTGAAATGAAAACCAACATGACATCATAACAACATGACCACTATAATGACATGACACCATACCACTTATTGGAGCTTTATAACATATCTCATGGCAACATTTACATCCATATACATATGTACATATACCTGAACATCACATCAAAACATATATCAAAACATCATCAAAACATATGCCAAACAAATACCAACATCACACCAAAATTACTTTTCCTCAAACGAAAAAACAAGGAAGGATACATGGCCTGCATATGATCTGCGCTATGCCATGTAGCTTCATCGGGCCCAAATTGCTTCCATTGCACTTTAAATTTCTCAGTTACTCGGTTCGAAAGCATGTGCATCTTTTTCTACAATATACACCGAGGCTCCGGTTGGAATTCTCCATCGGGTTCCACCTGTAATACAGACTAGTCAATCACATGATCAACATATTTAACATACTTCTTAACGAATGATATATAAAAAACATCATGGAATTTCACTATGGAAGGCATCGCAAGTTGATAGGCCACTAGTTTGATCCTCTCAATGATCTTGACGGGTCCACAAAACCATGGTGCCAGCAGGGCCCATGATCTAATCCGTATTGAGCTCTTCTTGGGCTTGATACATAAGTACACCTGATCGCCAACCTGAAACTCCTTGAACAACCTGTTCCCGTCGACACAAATTTTCTGCCTATCCCGCACTGCTTTCAAGTTCTTCTTGATCACCTCCATTTCATGTTGCATTTCTGACAACATCTCTAGTCCAATCAATACGTTGTTAACCGTATGACTCAAAATGATATGAGTGTTGCAACTCTGACCATACATAGCCTCAAATTGAATCATTTTCAATGACTTCTAGTACCCATTGTTGTAAGCGAACTCTACCACTGGAAGATAGTCTTCGCACTTCTGCTGTTGATGCATCACATACATCCTCAACATATCCTCTAGTATTCTGTTGAACCTCTCTCTCTGTCCATGTGTCTGTGGATGATAATATGTTCAGAAGGAAAACTCAGTTCCCAAACCTACAAATAACTCCTTCCAAAACTTGGAAGTGAACTTTGCATCCCTGTCAGACACAATCTTCTTTGGAACACCATGCAATTTGACTATGTCTCTGATGAACACCTGTGATACATCACTTGCTGAGTATGTAGTCTTTACTGGAATGAAGTGTGCAACCTTTTTCAACATGTCCACAACAACCATAATGGAATCATATTGTCTAGTTGTATTAAGAAAACTTGTGATGAAGTCCATGGAAATGACCTCCCATTTCCACTCTGGAATCACAATGATTTGTAGATCTCCACCTGGATGTTTACACTCTGCCTTAACCATCTGACAATCCAAACATCTAGCTACAAAATCTACCACATCCCTCTTTATATTTGTCCAATAATAAAATCTCTTCACTGTAGTCAATGTCTTCTGGTAGCCTGGGTGACCCCAATATGGTTTCACATGAAACTCCCTCAATGTCACCTTATTGAGATCACTGCTTTCCTGTACACATATCCTATTTCTAAATATAACCAACCCATCTACTATGAGACGATATTCCAAATCCTATACACATGTACCTGTACTTGTACCTATACTACCATTTGTACCTATACCTGTACTTCCACCTATACCTATACCTATACTACCACCTGTACCTGTACCTGTATCTGTACTATCACCTGTACCTATACCTATAATAACTAGTGAACAATATCCATATACTTGTGATCCTGCTGACCTCCATGAAAGATCCTATTTTGTAAGTCTGTCCCATAGGAGCTCATCGCTGCTAAGTGATTTACCTGTACTCGCCTGTTGAGAGCATCTACGACCCTATTCTCCTTTCCCTTGATGTACTTGATCTCAAAGTCAAACTCAGTGATCGTGCTCAACCATCTAGCCTTCTTGGCATTCAAATTTGACTGGTCAAACAAGTACCTCAACCCAATGTGGTCACTCATCAGTATAAATCGTAATCCAAGAAGATAGTGCCTCCACAACTTCAGTGCATGCATAATTGCTGCTTATTCAAGGTCATGTGTCGGGTAGTTATTCTCGTGCTCATTCAGTTTTCATGACTCATAGCATACCACTTTTCCATCCTGCATAAGGACCCCACCAAGTCGTCTCTTGCAAGAATCTATACACACTACAAACTCCTTATTTGGATCTGCAATCTTTAACACTGGAGCATGTGTCAACAACTACTTAAGATGCTCAAAAATAGCCTCACAATCCTCTTTCCAATCAAACTTCTTACCTTTCATTTGGAATGATGTAAGAGGATAAGAAATATGTGAGAAGTTCTTGATGAACCTTCTGTAGTAACTTGCCAATCCCATGAATTATCTCGCCTCATCTACATTCTTAGGAGCTACCCACTCCATGATGACCGTTATCTTCTTTGGATTTAATACAATGCCCTCCTTGGAGACAACATGTCCCAAGTAATGTACCTCAGTCTAGAAGAAACTGCATTTGTTGAGCTTAGCATACAACTGATGCTCTCTCAACAACATCAAAACTGCTGTCAAATTCTCGGCATGCTCTTCTTGATTTTTAGAATATACAAATATGTCATCAATAAACACAATCACAAAATTGTCCAATTAAGGACACAAAACATTGTTCATCAAACACATAAATGTAGCTAGGGCATTAGTAAAACTGAATGAAACTACAACAAACTGATAATGTTCGTACTTGGTCCTGAATGTGGTCTTGTAGATGTCCTTCTCTTTGATGCGTACCTAATGATATCCAAATCTTAAGTCGATCTTAGAGAACATTGGTGCTCCCTTCAATTGATTGAACAAACTATCAATCCTCGGTGATGGGTACCTATTCTTGATGGTCACTTTGTTTAGATTCCTATAGTCGTCAATGCATATTCTAAGAGTGCCATCCTTCTTCTTCACGAACAACATTGGTGTGCCCCATGGCGATACACTTGGCCTAATGTATCCCTTGTCAAGAATATATTTCAACTGAAACTTTAACTTTACAAACTCAGGTTAGCTCATCCTTTAAGGTGCTTTTGATGCTGGAGCTTCCCCTGATACCAACTCAATAGAGAATTCTACCTCCCCATGAGGTGGAAAATCTGAAATTTCTACTGGAAACACATCTTGAAACTGCTGCAAAACTGGATACTTGCTTAAAACATCTACATCCTACACTTCCTTACCTTTTTCACTAAAAATATGAACTGCAAATAGTACACACCCTTTCCTACGACTGCCCTGGGCCTACATGGCTGTCACCATCCTAACCGATGTGGATTTATTCTTTCCCTATAAAACTCTTGGTTCCCAATTGTCATCCAAGCATTTAATATTTTTTTCATATCAATCTACCTTGGTATTGTTAAGGCACAACCAATCCATACCCAATAGAATAATGTATGATTCTAATGGAAACATGTTCAAGTGCACTGTTGTAGGCATACCATTTAACTCGAATGCACAATATCTTACCCAATGGTGAAATCTTTTCTTCGTACCTGTGGCTAACTACACTAACCAATATTCAACATGAATTTCCTTACTCAAACCACACTTATCTACCAAGTCAAGACTAACATAGCTATAATTATATCCAAGGTCAATCAAAATAGAAATAACTTGATCACAAAGCTTATTTTCCATCTAAATAATAGAAGCCTGATGATCTACCTTCCTGTTTTCCACTACTGCATAAATACAAGGAATGTTCGTCCAACATCCCCAACAGTTTGCACCTCCTGTGCACTGTATATCTTAGGGATACCACCCTGATTTTGTGGACAATCTCTCTTATGATTCTCGTCATCGCATGTCCAACACTCCAACCGTCCCATACCATTACCTCCATGCTACTGCTATGGACTATGTCCCTGTCCACCTGCATTAAACTTCTTTTGCGGTGCCACATTTTATTTATCTTCTGCATTATAATTCTTTCTCTTTTCGGTTTCCATTTACCTTTACCTTTGTCCTTCCCTTTCCATCCTTGCTGAGCCTCATTCTTGTGCTTTGACTGTTCATAGCAATGCTTCGGCTTCCCAATGACTTCCTCGAGTGTATGAGGCTCATCATACTCAATTTGATCTCTGAATGCTAATGGAAAACCACTAAAAAATCACTGAAATTTAGCCTTCTCATCCTCAAGATATGGTACATGCCTCAATACCTCCAAGAAATTTGTCGTCTACTCCTCATTCGTTATTGATCCCATCTTTAACTCATAAAATTCTTTAGCCTTGTTGTCGTAGTACCTCCATGACAAGTATTTCTCCCTGAAAAGTCTTTTGAACTTGTGCCAAATCAAGTCATCTATCCGGATGTGTCTAACCCGCTCACATATTCCTACCAAATGTATGCTTTACCTCTAAGGTTGAAGATAACAATCTTAGCCTTCATGTTATCTGAGTACTCATGCAACTCAAAGAACTTCTTCATCCCAAGTATCCAAGCTTCTTCCTTTTTTGGTTTATTCAAGTCCCCATCGAAAGTAGGTGGAATTGTTTTCTTAAATTCATTCGGCATTTATCCTATGTCACTCCTCCTGTAAGGATGATACTGATGAAGATCATGATGTATATCTGAAATAGAACTAGAATGGTACTTGTACTCATCACCCCTCCTATCCGGAGTGTCCAACAACCTGCCATCTCTCACTGTGTCAGCTCTATCTGACCCGTGTCTACTAGGAGACCTACTTCCATATGCTCCATTAGTTTTGTCCTCTTGTTCATAGCTGATCTGTAATGGCCCTTATTTCTACAGATCTGACAAGCTCTAAAGAAGTATTTCATTCACCTCTGCTTGTTTCTCTTGTGCCTGCATGGGTCTTTCATTGTCTTCCTTACAACTCCTTATTTATTCCTTTAGGCTTCTCAATGTGTCTGCCAAATCAGAAGAGTGCCCACCATGCGACTCATATGAATCATAAGGAGAGTCCTATAGTCTACCATATTTATATCCATGTTGATATTTCTCCTGCAAGGTATAATATGTCAGCTAAACAAAATAACAATAAGCCAATGTTCCTTAGTGTAATTTGGGGAGGATACTTCCTGTAATATCAACCAATCAGCGTGATACATGTATATACAAAATCATAACAACATATAAATTCATAACAGGTGGTATACTAGCGCATAAACATCATTCTAGTTGGAGTCCAGTCATCAATGCATGCCCTTACCAAATACACAACATGACCTAATGCATAACCATACAAATGCAACTTGACCACACCCATCACAAGAATGAACCATACAAAAACATAAGTGACATGTAACCCAACATGAACGACCAATGCATGCTCAAAATATAACGTCACTCAAGCAAGCATACATGGACAATACACAAGCATGACCAATATGTGACCTAGCATAAACATGCAATGCATATACAACATGTAACAATATGTAAGCAAGTGTGCACGGACAATACATAAGCATAAACAACAAACAATCAGTGATATACACATGACAACATGTTGACAAAAACATCATCAGTCCTCCCATGGAAACACCACTTCCACAATGGCCAACACAACACGAATGCACAAACACATACACCATAGGTATGAGAAACACATAAGCAATCAACAAAAGCATGACCAATACACCGCCCATAAAGTCCAAGGGTTGAACGATGCTCTGATACCACTCTGTAACGCCCTCTTCCCACATCTACCCAAGTAACCAGCCAACTAGTGTAAACATGTGATGAGAGGCTACTAATACGAGATTCAACCTCCTAGGTGACCTTAAAGAAAATGGAACCGACAGAAACACAACAAACATGCCGTGTACATCATCAAAGACACCCCTAGGAGCTAACCCAAAATTTAAGGCCTCTTTCCCCTGGGTCATGTTGATCTTTTCTCCTCTTTGAGCTATAGCTGCAGGCATAACTTTGCATGCTAGTGGCTAGGGCCCCAATTGCTCTGTTATGTTCTCGCAGCTCCACGATTTGAGCCACCTTTTAGGCCTAGAGCCCATGTCACTAACCATAAATTCATGAAAACTTCAGACATGATAAATAACAATATGACAACGATGTAGAAGAAAAAATATCACCAAGAACTCATCTGAACCCCTCCTAGCCATGAAAACCACTTTTTCAAACATGTCACAAACATTGAATGTACAAGTATAAACAATATATTTAAACATAGGGGTCTCATACTTATCTGAGAATCTCTAAGAAGCATTGATCCCTTACATCATTAGCTGCAATACAATATATTTGACCATAGATATATTGTGCATTCATTTACTAGTAAAAACATAGATGGATCCATACATCATCATTGATAAAATACATGCTTATAACCAATATAATAACAATAGAAATACCATGGATACAACAACAATAAAATCCACATAGAAACCAATACATTTGCACACCAAATACGAAAGGAATTAGCTCTTCATTATTGAATTTAAAAGCCAAACAGAGATGGGACTTCCACGTTCCACCCAACCATAGATTAGTTGAGTTAAATATCTCTTTAGCGAATCACCCATGCCATATTCCAAGCATGAATGTGGGACTCAAACCGAAAGAACCAACTAGGGCATCCCGAGGCTAAACCACCTCATGACCCTCATCAAATAGAATTTAGGCTTTACCATGATCTACACCTGATCACTGGGCCAAAAAAAGCATGGATATCAATGACTTATCTCCGCCTAAACCATGAGGAATTTTCTTGTCTCCTAGTATCTAAGGCTTTATCACAACCCACAGTTTGAATCAAGGGTCACTAGTCCATAAACCGAGACATACTCTCCAGGCTTTACCATATATTCCAAACCCGAGATTTTTAGGCCTAAATGGAGAGAAAACCACCTCTTAGGCTTTACCTCAATCCAAATCTAGATTACTAGGCCCCAAAAGGAGGAAACACATGAACCGGTTCAATAATAATTCAGGGATCCACCTCACTCAACTTCGAATCTATTCGACAATACAACTAAACCAAACATGAGAACTCCATAACACCATGACTATCTAGAAATGGAAAGGCTAGGCTGAATACACTGTCACACCTGGAAAAAACCCATGCTAAGACAACAAAGAACCACATGCAATACCATGCTTATCAAATCTAGCAAGGAAATCATACATGCAAATCAATACCTGCAAAGAATCTTGATGTAGCTGCTTGATTCCTGCTCTTCCTTGCTTGCTTCCTCCTTCTTCTTGTTTTCTTTCCTTTCTTACTCCAATGCCAAAGTTAGCCAAAAAATATAAGTGTCCAAGAGCGAGAGAGAGTGAGAGAATAATGAGAGAGCTCCAAAAAATGTGCTAACAAAAGGTACCAACTAATCATCATAAGCCTTTTTATAGAAGAGGCCTCTATTTTCTTCATTTTCCATTATTTTCCTTCATTTTATTCCTAACATGATCCTGTGACCTTTCATCTCCCTTTTCTCCTAATTTCCATAAATAAATGTTCCAAAAATTCCATTTTACCTTTCCAAAGCATTTTCCTTTGCCTTTGCCAATTTCCTTATTCACAATAAACCAAATGAACACCCACTATGATGTTTTTCCCAACATTCAGCTTGGAATAAGTATCTCATCAACCATGGTTATTATTTTTAACTTTATTACATAGAATTTTCACCAGGGTTGTTACAACACATATATGGTGCGATGGGTTGTGGATAATTTAGATATTTCCATTAGCCTAATTCATACTAGCAGAGGCACACTCATCGGGTCTTTTGCAAGCAAGGATTTACAGAGCATGTACCAACTTCCCAGTCGACAATACAAATATGATAAAAAATATATATAGGATTTTATAAAAGAGCATGGACACACGTCAGAGCAAATTAGAAAATGGAGAAAGGATTCCAATAAACATAAAGTGGAAGAAAGTGGTACGTACTCCATTGACTCTCTAACTGGTCCATATTCCCAAATTACTGCTATGATGTGTAGGCTGCATGTGCAACCTAATGTGTCAAATTTTCCTGATGATTGGGTGCCTCACATAGATGGATCCTCAGAGGGATTTATATTTGATTAGGCTACTATGCTTTCCGATAATCTTGATACTCATATTTTAGCCTTTAGGAATGGATGCAATATTTATGAAAATAAAATTCCTCCCTTCTATATGTCTGCATATATCATGGAGGCTCTATGTTTTTCAATGGATTTTCCTTCTATGGGTTGGAAATGGACTGTCCAGGATCCAAAGCCCATCCATTTTTATCATGATATCTTATGGGAGTCAAAGTATTAATATCATTTTTATCAAATCCGCCATAGAGTTATATTACCAATTTAACAGGTTATTTTTGGTGCTAGAGTACCTCGGATGTATTCAGAGGCTGAAGATTATATTAAAAGAGTTGGAAATTGGTTCGGTGAGGAATCCTTTACATATATCAGGGTTTATGGAAGTTTAGCTAATTGCCATGTTTTTCCATTATTAATTCCAGATAAACTTATGAGTAGAGAAATTTCCTATCAAACTGTTGGATATGGTATTTCTAAAGTGTTAAAAGAATCAAACAAAAGGACGTGGCCAACCTTTCCAGCTAAATTTAACATATTTTCCTTGGCTAACTATAAGCATGTAGAGAAGGAAATTCAAGCTATTCAAACCCTTAGAATTCCTACTATACCCAATAGACAGTATGACCCTAGTGTTGAGGTTAATAATTTTACTACTTCGCAAAATATAAGACAATTTATGCATGGGCCTAACAAATTAGATGATTTATTTGAACGATATTCTTCTTATTGACTAGTGTTGAAAAGAGCAATGGAGCAGTTGGGCTCTGAAGAAAAGACCCAATTTTCACAATATGGAGCCTCCAAGGTAGCAAGCCTTCCTATGGATTTGCTGCAGGTACCTCAGGAGAAAGTTACAAGTGATAATGTTTAGTTCACTAGTTATTCACAGTCAGTTGAGCCTCCCCAATATAAAGGAGTAGTGTCTTCTTCCTCTTCTCAGGCCGAAGGTTTTTTTACTGATCCTAGATTAGATGAGATTTGGAAAGAGTTTAGCCAAACTCTAAATTCCAAGAATGATGAGCCTCATACTACTAAATATGTTTAGGACACTCCTAAGAATCCTGAACAAAGTTTTAAAACAAATAAGGTCACTGAAAAAACTCATGGTGAAAAGGATATTGAAGTCATCCCTGCATTTCCTTTGTCTGAAATTGTTTTAAATATTGAGGAGATCCCTACATTATACATTTTATACAATCCTCCACATAAGGCTATAGTAAAAAGAGTTAGGAAGAAGAGGAAACTTGATCAATCCTAGACATTAGTATCTGGTAATGTATCTTATTCTGAAGTTTTATAGAAAGGCTCTACAACAAAGCCAAAAGAGGAATTGGGAAGACTCTCTCATTTCTTTAGTGCCTATGCCTTAGCCACAATTGATAAAGCTGTGGAAGTTCAAAAACTATTAAAGCATAAAGAGGAGAAAATTTCCTTAGTAGAGCAGAATCTTGAAGCTGAGAAGTAGAAGATCAACGAGCACTAGAAGTCACAATTAACAAAACTAAAATAATAGTTTAAATCCCTTAAGGTCCAGTATGACACATATTTACAAATAAAAAATGAACAGATTCAAGGATTGCAAAAGAGGATTGAATAATTGCATGCCAATCTTGAATTAACATAGTTCAATAGGGAGGAAAAAGAATTAAATTCTCTTCTTGCACAACAATAAAAAATATTTTTCCAAAAATGGGCAATAATTCAAGATCTATGCAAGAGAACTGATTCTCTTTTTCATTAGCTATTAGACATGAAAAAATATTTTGAAGAGATGGATTAAAAACTCTCAAGTTTCCTAACTTGGCAGGAAAGTAAAGAAGGTCTATCTGCTAATCTACCCAAAATTGAAGAATCTCAGAAAATTATTGTGTTTAGGGAATGGGATATTTGAATGAAGCGAGCCGAAGTAGCAATATAAAAGGCCCAAGATCTCGCCTGATAATATTATTGAATCCATCAATGACAATTTTTTACAATCTAAAATAATTCCAAGTTGTCCCAAGGGTACATTACCCGACATCAGATTGTTATTAAAGACGTGGCAGGAGCATTGCAGGAAAATCTCTGAAATCATTGATAAGTTGAAAAAAGTAACTCTTGAACATCATTGGTAGTTCCTAGTGAAGCCACACAGTCAATGGATGCTTCTCTAATGCCTTTCAAATGTTTTCATTTAGATGCTTCCAGCTTTGAAGAATGTTATCTTTATAGGTCAGATGAGAATCAAGCTGAAATTTCCACCCGAGCTCAATAATTTGATCGATATCTTCAATATACAACAAAAAATTGTTGGTCAATCTTCCTCCTCAGCATATCAAGATGTTGTAACCATTTCCAAATTTGTCCCTTATTTATTACTTTTGTTCCAGAGTTGTTAACCTTATCTGTATTTATCTTTTTATTGAAAAACTATAAATTCCCTCTCTAAGATAGAGAAGGGGTTTGAATTTTTGTAAGAGGAGACCTAAATGCATTATTGTAATTAAGTTTTTCTTAATAAAATTTGAACCACTTGCTTTTCTATGATGAACATATCTATGGTGTATCAGGTAATACTATCCTATTTCTATATATTTTCTTAGAATAGAATGGTATTATGTTATTGTTCACATTATCTATGTGTTAGTCAATATTTATTTATCACTATGGATATGTTTGATTGAAATCAAAATGGTATTTGTGAATAATGAGATATCAATATATGTGATGTTTTAATCAAATTAATTTTCTTTTATTGAGTTAATCTCATAGTTGCAAGAGGATCTATATTTTCATGTCAACCATGACATCTTTGTAAGACATATGCTATCATCTTACCCAGGTTTAGTAATAGTTTATATTAGTTCCTATACTTATTTCATTTCTTAGTTAAAATAGTTAATCACATCCATTATGTCTCATATAGTTTTATTTCAAGGGAATTTGGTCCCAAAATTCCAGTCGGAGCCATCATTCCAAACAGAAAAGGATCTGATTTAAGGTCCCAACCGAGTGGTTTCCCCTACTTTTTATGAAGTCATTCAGGACCATCAACAGGACCATGGGAGGCAACTTGGATAAGAATATTATCATGGAATAAGAAAGTCAAATTTCTATCATTGAAGTATACCAAAACAATTGTAAGGGAATGCATGATATATGGATTTTTCTATAGCCTCCATCAAAGCTCTGTAGTTGTCGCCTATATCCTTAAAGACCCTAGTCACAGAAATGATGGAATACAAATGTGAAGTTAAATCCTTTCTCCATATTTCAACAGGTGTTAAGTAGATAGAGTCTCGAATCAGGAAGGATACTAGAGCCCCTTCGTTGAAATTTTAACCTATGGTAGGTTAGGAAAATTAAGGAAGATTCAATGATACACAAGAGATACAAATCCCATACCTTAGAATTACATTTTTGTTGGAAAAGAAAATTCTCTATTGCAGACTTACCCATCCAAAAAAAATTGCGAGGAATAGTAGAAAATCATTAAAAATGCCAATAAATCAAGAGAGGTGTAAGGGTTGAGCACTAACAAGATTTCCATAGAAACCAGTAGTTAGAAACACCTAAGTAAGCCAAAAAAAGAAAAAAATTACCACTTTTGAAGTGCAAAGTCTCAACAACGAAGAAACCCCATTGTAAATGGTGGCCAGAATGAGGAAGGGGGTGAGGTAATTACCCTAACCACCAAGGAAAAACTCTGAACACCTTCAAATTTCCTCAGAAAATCATGATAGTTCCCATTGTTAGCACTCCACTAGTTCTCCAAAGGCTGAAAAGGAGACAAGCAAAGGTAACCACATACCACTTTGACCTAGTAGCTAGCCCTACCAAGCTGAGAGGGCTCTCTCAATGTGATCACAACCAAGAATTGACTGTGACATGAAATATATTCGGCTAGACATGATATGCTCAGGTAGGTTTTGAGAAATTTAGGGTTTGATGCTAGATTGGGGATGCAACCAAGTAGCTAGGTCTAGGTATCAAAGGGCTTACAGCTGTAAAAATATAAAGGATCAAGGTAGAAATGGATTTATGATGGCTTTAGGGTTTTTTAGGTATAGTGGAGAGTCTAAAAAGGTAGAGGGATTTAATAATAATGTTCATTCATGAATTCATTAAACTGGAAGCATAAAACACAATATGACATTTCCACATAAACACTACTAAATCAATAGAATTCTGCCTATGAACAGTAAGGAAAGCCACTAAAGATACAAGATATGAAAGAGGAGATATATATAATTCAATAAATACTATAACAGAGAAGATACATGATCATAAACTCACTGCACATGAATTCCAAGATAATAGCTTCAATTGCATGCTTTGATTTCTGAATATGAAAGTGAAAGTACAAGCTACAATAGTTAAAATCCTCTGATGTCCAACCAACCCTTTGCACTCTGAAATTCATGAAATATATATAATTATCTCATCCTTGGAATAAGGGAGTCGAGCTCAACCATCTCCCTAATATAGAAACATTTCAATTAAATTTGGCACTCCCTACTAGGAATAGGGACCGAATTCCTGAAAATAGGGGTCAAAGAAGAACTAATATCTCCTTAACCATAACACTTGTTACAAAATGGGAAGAGTTTTTTGTAGATACGATTGTTGTGATTTTTATTTTTTTTTCATTTTTTGTAAATTCGTTTCCATTCGCTCGGAATAGGCCCCACAAAATCATGGGTAAAACATGAAATCATTATATGCTTAAATCTGTAAAAATAAGCTGTAAAGATCCAGTAAAATATTTCAATCTACGACAACTGTGAAGAAACAGAAAGAGGTTTTTGTTATTTGGCTTGTTCTTGACAAAAACCTCATTGGGTTTCTAAAAATTCCTTTCCAACTGTTAGAAAAGCGCGCCAAAAAATAATGGTTAAAATAGTAAAAAACAATCTAGAATTTGATTTTTTGAAAAGAAGCCCCAAAGATCACTGCTTAATTCCCAAACCATGACAACTGTGAAAAAACTGAGAGAAGTTTTTTTTACTTCCCTCATTCTTGAAAAAAACATATTTCAAATTTTCAAAATTAATCTCTAGTTGTTCATAATACAATTTTGAAAATGATGACAAAAAAGGTCTATACGCAACACCTGTGCGCAATGTCCTTTTTGTGGCTTTCAAGAGCGTCTCAAGATCAGATAGATGTATTCAATGAGTGAGTTCGAAGGCCAAGGGGAATATTTAAAATTTCACAACCTTTTGAAGCCTTCCTTAATTTTGAGAGAAAAAATGATCCTTTAAGCTAATTTTGGTGAAATTTGCAGATTTTTACAAAATATTATCTAGTGCTAACATTGGCTCCAACTGGGGAGGGCAGCTCCTTTATGAGGTGTCAAGAACCGCACATCTCTAAATTTGCAGATAAGTTCCTTTTCCATTGGAAAATACTTAACCTACTTAATAACATCTCCGAGCGTACAACTGAAACAGAAAATGCCAACTGAAACAAAAACTTTGTACAACTGAAACTCAGTACTGCAAACCTCAAACTAAAAACATACTACTGAATGAAACTGCTGAAAAAATTCTCAAAAAACTGAGCTTATTCACACTCCTACTTAATTAATATGATATTTGAACAAACTGAATTAAATGATAGTAAAATGCTAATGCCACCAAACCAGTAGTTTTTTTACTGTTGTTCCTTGACTGTTCTTTAGAAAAATAAAAATTGGAATATGTAAGAACAATTTAAACTGATTGTAAGCTTGATCATCATAGCTGAAATATGGTCAAAACCCCATATTGAACAATTTTTCCATATAAATAACTATGGGATAAATAAAAAAATGATTGGTTTTATCTACATCATAGCAACCAATGGCTAGATCCAATTATAATTGGCAACTTCAATAATGCTCTCTTATGTATTATCAAATACATAAAAAACTTTCTTAATCATGGCATCAAAGGAACACACCTCTTCTTCTTTGGGCAGTAAAAGGCTTTCAAATAATGAATCTTGATAATGGAAACTGTGAGATTTAATTTGAACCGCTAACGCCTCAATTTATTGTTCAAGATTTTTAGCGAATGTTTCTAAAAAACATATTTTCTCTTCAGAACGCTTGGATAAATGTAAATATTGAGGAATTTTTTTTTTTAAAAGCATCATGAAATTCATCATCTTCATACTGATCAAAATATTCACTAAAACCTTCAATAGAAAGAGGATCTGGCATATACCCTGTCATCTTGATTGATGATGTAAAATGGATCAAAATTTAAAGCTCTTAAATTCTTTGGACAATGTTGTCACCATAAAAATTTTTAAGCTCTGGATCCTTTAATTTTGGAGTTCCAGGTGAAAAATACACAGCCTTTTGATGTCCATCTATTTTTCACCACTAGCAATCAGATTTGCAACTTGAAAAATCTTTCCTAGAAAAGATGAGAACTTTCGTCCCTGGCAACGGCGCTAGAATGTTCTTTGTTTTCTTTACCTCGGCTCTCTGCAAATTTAAATCAACCTTCATGAACACTAGGGCCTATCACCCACAGGCCTAGTATTTGATGAAAAACAATAGTACACCCAGGGAAGATATGTCACTTCATTCCCCGACAACAACGCCAAAATTTTAGCACTCCACTAGTTCTTTGAAAGCTGAAAAGGAGACCAGCAAAGGTAACCACATAATTTTACCTAGTAGCTAGCCCTACCAGGCTGAGAGGGATCTCCCAATGTGATCACAACCAAGAATTTATTGTGACATGAAAGATATTAGGCTAGATATGATATGCTTAGGTATATTTTGAGAAATTTAGGGTTTGATGTTGGATCAGGGATGCAACCAAGTGGCTAGGTCTAGGTATCAAAGGGCTTACAGCTGCAAAAATATAAAGGAGGAAGGTAGAAATGGATTTATGATGGCTTTATGGTTTTGTAGGTATAGTGGAGAGTCTTTAAAAGGTATAGGGATTTAATTAGCATGTTCATTCATGAATTCATTAAACTCGAAGCATAAAACACAAGATGACATTTCCATATAAATAGAGCTATATCAATATAATTATGCCTATGAAATGTAAGGAAAGCCGTTTAAGATACAAGATATGAAATATGAGCTATATATCATTCAATAAATACTATAACAAATAAGATACATGATCATAAACTCACTGCACATGAATTCCAAGATAATAGCTGCAACTGCATCCTTTGGTTTATGAATATGAAAGTGAAAGTACAAGCTACAATAGTTACAATCCTCTGATGTCCAACCAACCCTCTTCACTCTAAAATTCATGAAATATATACAATTATCTCATCCATGGACTAAGGGAGTCAATCTCAACCATCTCCCTAAGATAGAAACAGTTAAATTAAATTTGGCACTCCCTACTAGGAATAGGGACCGAATTCCCAAAAATAAGGGGTCAAAGAAGAACTAATATCTCCTTAACCATAAGACCTATTACAAAATTGGAAAGAAATTTGCAGATAAGATTTTTGTGAATAAAAACCTCTTTAAGTTTTGGTAAATTCGTTTCCATTCGCTCAAAATAGGCCCCGCAAAATCATGGCTCAAACAGAAAATTATTAAATGCTTAAATATGTAAAAGTAGGCTGTAAAGATCCAGTCAAATATTTCAATGCATGAGACCTGTGAAGAAACTGAAAGAGGTTTCTATTATTTTTCTTGTGCTTGAAAAAAACCTCCTTGGGTGTCTCAAAATTCCTTTCCATATGTTATAAAAGTGCACCAAAAAACAATGGCTAAAACAATAAAAAACAATCTAGAATTTGATTTTGATAATAAGCCCCAAAGATCACTGCATAATTCGCAAACCATGATAGTTATACAGAAACCAGGAGAGGTTTTTCTTACTTCCCTCATTATTGAGAAAAACCTCTTTCAATTTTTCAAAATTCATCCTCAGTTGTTCATAATAGAATTTTGAAAATGATGACAAAAAAAAGTCTTTGCGCAATGTCCTTTTGGTGGATTTCAAGAGCTTCTCAAGATCAGATAGATGTCTTCAATGAGTGAGTTAGAAGATCAAGGGGCATATTTAAAATTTCACAACCTTATGAAGCCTTCCTTAATTTTGAGAGCAAAATTATCCTTTAAGCCAATTTTGGTGAAATTTGCAAATTTTTATAAAAAATTATCTAGTGCTAACATTGGCTCCAACTGTGGAGGGAAGCTCCTTTAGGAGGTGTCAAGAACCGCAGATCTCTGAATTTACAGATCAGTGCCTTGTCCATTGGGAAATCATCAACCTTCTTAATAACATCTCCGAGCGTACAACTGAAACAGAAACACCAACTGAAACAAAAACTTTGTACAACTAAAACTCAATACTACAAAACTCAAACTAAAAACATACTACTGAATGAAACTGCTGAAAAAATGCTCAGAAAACTGAGCTTATTCACACTCCTACTTACTTTAATATGATCTCTGAACAAACTGAATTAAATGACAGTAAAATTCCAATGCAATCAACCCAATAGTTTATCAACTGTGGTTCCTTGACTGTTAATTAGCAAAATAAAAATTGGAATATGTATGAACAATTTAAACTGATTGTAAGCTTGATCATCATAGCTAAAATATGGTCGAAACCCCATATTGAAAAATTTCTCCATTTAAATAACTATGGGATAAAAAAAAACATGATTGGTTTGCTCTACAGCATAGCAACCAATGGCTAGATTCGATTATAATTGGAAACTTCAATTATGCTATCTTGTGTATCATCAAATCCATAAAAAAATTCTTAATCATGGCATAAAAGGAGCATACCTCTTCTTCTTTGGGCAGTAAAAGGCTCTCAAATAATGAATCTTGATAATGGAAACTGTGATATTGAATTTGAACCTCTAAGGCCTCAATTTCCTGTTCAAGATTTTTAGCGAATCTTTCTAAAAAAACATCTTTTCTATTTAGAACGCTTGGATAAACATAAATATTGAGGAAACAAATTTGAAAAACCATCATCCAATTCATCATCATCAAACTGGTCAAAATATTCTCTAAAACCTTCAATCGAAAGAGGATCTGGCATATACCCTATCATCTTGATTGATGATGTAAAATGGATCAAAATTTAAAGCTCTTAAATTCTTCGGACAATGGAGTCACCATAAAATTTTTTAAGCTCTGGATCCTTTAATTTTAGAGCCATAAGGTGAAACATACACTTCCTTTTGATGTCCAGCTGTTGTTCACCATTAGAAATCAGATTTTTAACTTGAACAATCTTTCTCGAAGAAGATGAAAACTTTCGTCCTCGACAGCAGCTCTAGAATGTTCTTTGTTTTCTCCACCTCGGCTCTCTACAACTTTGAATCAACCTTCACGAACATTAGGGCCTATCACCCACAGGCCTAGAATTCAATGAAAAGTAGTAGTACACCCGAGGAATATCTGTCACTTTGTTCCCCGACAACGACGCCAAAATGTTAGCACTCCACCATTTCTTCGAAGGCTGAAAAGGAGACCAACAAAGGTAACCACATACCACTTTGACGTAGTAGCTAGCCCTACCAAGCTGAGAGGGCTCTCTCAATGTGATCACAACCAATAATTTACTGTGACATGAAATATATTAGGCTAGATATGATATGCTCAGGTAGGTTTTGAGAAATTTAGGGTTTGATGCTGGATCAGGGATGCAACCAAGGAGCTAGGTCTAGCTATCAAAGGGCTTACAACTGCAAAAATATAAAGGAGCAAGTTAGAAAGGGATTTATTATGGATTTATGGTTTTCTAGGTATAGTGGAGAGTCTAAAAAGGTAGAGGGATTTAATGAGCATGTTCATTCATGAATTCATTAAACTGGAAGCATAAAACACAAGATGACATTTCCATATAAACAGAGCTAAATCAATAGAATTATGCCTATGAATTGTAAGGAAAGCCACTGAAGATACAATATGTTGTACATATTCCCTCCTCCATTTAAATTTTGACCATCGGTCCCATTAAAATTTGCTGCAAACATCCTTCGCGATCAAAATCTCCATATCGTGCTCATCACCACCTTTTCCGCTCCGAAATACACTGTCCAAATGTTAAAAACCCTCTATTTAAATTATATTGGACCAAAGCCCCAAGGCCTTAGCCCCCCCCCTCGTCATCACATGACTTGAGGCTGGAGACCGCAAGCTAAAAACAAAAGGGGCCTATTGTTTTAACGATCGGGCGCGATGGCGGCCGTCCGATCGAAGTCCGAATCAACGGAGCGGTGAATGTTTCATAGGGAGGGGCCCGCACGCAGAGAACCAGTGGTAAACCCCCACATTGCCCTCCGATGCAAGTTTAGCCGTTGATCTTGTTTTGTGATCGAACGGTCCTGAGTCAATCGCAGTCCTGCCCTCAATCGCAATCGGAACTTCCGAAACGTGCCACCCCGGTCTTCCCGTTCCGCTTTGCGATTGCGATTCCGAATTGGGTCCCACCTCCTGCGGTCGTGTCACCATGGTTTCCAAGTGTGCGCCGTGTTCCTCCTCCACCGTTTATATGTTTCGGTTATGTGTCATGTTTCAATGTTTATGTTATGAACCTTTGCCCCATCCATTCATGCTCCCGCATTAACATATGTCTGCATTGTCTTATGGCCCGCCACTGTGTCGCTCTTACCCACTTCCACCCGTTGACTCCGCCACGTCGTTCTCTCACTTGTCCTCCATACGCCCGTGTGTTCACCCCCATACGTCTGAGATATTTTCCCCCGTTATATATATATATATATATTTGTGTTCGTCTATGTGTTTTTATTCGCGTTTGTTGTTATTCATCTCGTTCAGACCGTGTTATGTATAAAACCCACAGCGCGTCCATTTATCAACACCTCCATCATCCCCGCCTCCATCTGTGTCGGTTTATCTAATATTTTGTAGGTTTTGCAGGATTCAATGTAACAGAAGGGCATTTTAATTCGCTGCCTCCGATGCCAAGGTTGAGAGCCCGTAAAGGATGATTTTCTGTGGGTGAAATTTAATGAAGAAGCTCAGGGTAGGTGCATGAAATGACCACTATTAAAGAAGACAAAGATATGGATCTACAGAACCCTCCAGAGAAATTCGCCCTGAATTAATAATACAGGATTCAAATCCAAAATCAAGGGCCGAGAGTACAGTACAGAAATGCAGAATATCTCAGGCCACTTACAACAGCAGATTTTCCCTCAGTCGAAGGCAACACATTGTAAATATTTTATTAGTTGTGTCATGTACATATGGAGATTCCCATCTCCCAGCATTTATTTCTGTATACAGATTGTAAAGTACATTTATTTATAGTCAGTCATTCATGATGTAGGCGCGAATGTTTTCCGCCATTCTTATTCAATTTAGATCAATAAATGTAGGATACCTACCTCCTCCTCTAGAATTTTCGATCTGTTCTATAAATACTCAGAAATAAGACATTGTAAGGGTTCCAGATTTCTGTCAGCAAATGGTGCAGCGAGAAGACTTCTGTATTCGTCTTGTAATATTTCTGTATGAAGTTTCAGAGCCCGTAGGGTCTCAGTGAGGAGGGGTTATAACTGTATTGAGGATTCTGGTCTTTGGTATCTTGCAGTATGTAACTTTTCTTATGTGTTAATACATTATCTCTTTTCATGCAAATTATCTTCTTGTATCATGTTCTAGAATGCGAGTGGCTCACTAGTTTGCAGTAAGGATTCATCTTAAGTGGTGCCCTTTCTGGAATTAGTCAAGCGCTTTAAATAGGCCTAGAAGTGATATGCTGTTCCATGTTCACACTTTCATATTTTCTGCTATATTAGTGGCTTAAGGATTCGTAAATCGGTGCGCCCTTCTGCCAGTAATATCTTCTTATGTTTCCTCATTGCACTCACTTCCTGATATTTGATTTCTGTGATATATTATTTGAATCGGCCCTCTTTACAGTAAACGGTCTCTTAACTGTCTGATGCGTTCATGCTGAAGTGTTACATGATGTTTTTACATTATTCTAATCTTTGTATCAGTTTATGAGAGAGATTGGTCCCATTCAAATTTAGTTTCCTTGTTTCAAACAAGAGATAGTAAGTGAGCCCCTTGGACTGACAACCCAAACTATAAAGGGCTCCTTGCTATATTAAGATGTCCTAGGCACTGGTCTATGGCAACTCTAGACTGTCTCTAGGGGGGTGAAAAAATCATCCACAACAAAATATATGAAAGAGGAGCTATATATCATTCAATAAAGACTATAACAGAGAAGATACATGATTATAAACTCACTGCACATGAATTCCAAGATAATAGCTGCAACTGCATCCTTTGATTCCTAAATATGAAAGTGAAAGTACAAGCTACAATAGTTACAATCCTCTGATGTCCAACCAACCCTATGCACTCTAAAATTCATGAAATATGTACAATTAGCTCATCCCTGGACTAAGGGAGTTGAGCTCAACCATCTCCCTAAGATAGAAATAGTTCAATTAAATTTGGCACTCCCTACTAGGAATAGGGACCGAATTCCTGAAAATAGGGATCAAAGAAGAACTAATATCTCCTTAACCATAACACTTGTTACAAACTTGGAAGAGGTTTTTGTATATAAGATTTTTTTTAATAAAAAAATCTTTTAGTTTTGGGAAATTTGTCTCCATTTGCTCAGAATAGGCCCCGCAAAATCATGGCTCAAACAAGAAATCATTAAATGCTTAAATCTGTAAAAATAGGATGTAAAGATCCAGTCAAATATTTCAACCCACTACACCTGTGAAGAAAATTAAAGTGGTTTTTTTTATCTGGCTTGTGCTTGACAAAACCCTCCTTGGGTTTCTCAAAATTCCTTTCCAGTGGTTAGAAAAGCGCACCAAAAAACAATGGCTAAAATAGTAAAAAACAAACTAGAAATTGATTTTTTGAAAATAAGTCCCAAAGATCATTGCATAATTCCCAAACCACGATATTTTTTGCAGAAAATGAGAGTGATTTTTGTTACTTCCATCATTCTTGACAAAAACCTCTTTCAATTTTTCAAAATTCATCTCCAGTTGTTCATAATACAACTTTCAAAATGATAACAAAAAAAGTCTATGCACAACACTTGTGCGCAATGTCCTTTTGGTGGCTTTCAAGAGTGTCTCAAGATCAGATAGATGTCTTCAATGAGTGAGTTTGAAGGCCAAGGGGCATATTTATAATTTCACAACCTTCTGAATCCTTCCTTAATTTTGAGAGCAAAATGATCCTTTAAGCCATTTTTGGCGAAATTTGTAAGTTTTTACAAAAAATTATCTAGTGCTAACATTGGCTCAAACTAGGGAGGGAAAATACTTTAGGAGGTGTCAAGAACCATAGATCTCTGAATTTGCAGATCAATGCCTTGTCCATTGGGAAATCCTTAACCTTCTTAGTAACATATCTAAGTGTACAACTGAAACAAAAATGCCAACTAAAACAGAAACTATGTACAACTGAAACTTAGTACCGCAAACCTCAAACTGAAAACATACTACTGAATGAATCTGCTGAAAAAATGCTCGAAAAACTGAGCTTATTCACACTCCTACTTACTTTAATATGATCTTTGTAAAAAATGAATTAAATGATGGTAAAATTCCAATGCAACCAACCCAGTAGTTTATCAACTGTGGTTCCTTGACTGTTCTTTAGTAAAATAAAAATTGGAATATGTAAGAACAATTTAAACTGATTGTAAGCTTGATCAACATAGCTGAAATATGGTTGAAACCCCATATTGAACAATTTATCCATATAAATAACTATGGGATAAAAAAAAAATGATTGGTTTGCTCTACATCATAGCAACCAATGACTAGATCCGATTATAATTGGCAACTTCAATTATGCTCTCTTGTGTATCATCAAATCCATAAAAAAATTTCTTAATCATGGCATCAAAGGACCATACCTCTTCTTCTTTGGGCAGTAAATGGATTTCAAATAATGAATCTTGATAATGGAAACTGTGAGATTGAATTTGAACCTCTAAGGCCTCAATTTGTTGTTCAATATTTTTAGCGAATGTTTCTAAAAAACATCTTTTCTCTTCAGAATGCTTGGATAAACATAAATATTGAGGAAAAGAATTCCAAAAACATCATCCAATTCATCCTCATCAAAATGATCAAAATATTCTCTAAAACCTTCAATATAAAGAGGATCTGGCATATACCCTGTCATCTTGATTGATGATGTAAAATGGATCAAAATTTAAAGCTCTTGAATTCTTCTGACAATGGAATCACCATAAAAACTTTTAAGCTTTGGATCCTTTAATTTTGGAGACACTAGGTGAAAAATACATAAAATTTTGATGTCCAACTGCTGTTCACCATCAACAATCAGATTTTCAACTTGAACAATCTTTCCCAGAGAAGATGAAAACTTTCGTCCCCAGCAACGGTGCCAGAATGTTCTTTCTTTTCTGCACCTTGGCTCTCTGCAACTTTGAATCAACCTTCACGAACAATAGGGCCTATCATCCATAGGACTATAATTCGATGAAAAGTAATAATACACCCAGGGAAGATCTGCCATGTCGTTCCCCGGCAACGACGCCAAAATGTTAGCACTCCACCAGTTCTCCGAAGGCTGAAAAGGAGACCAAAAAAGGTAACCATAGACCACTTTGACCTAGTAGCTAGCCCTACCAGGATGAGAGGGCTCTCTCAATGTGATCAAAACCAAGAATTCACTATGACATGAAATATATTAGGCTAGATATGATATGCTTAGGTAGGTTTTGAGAAATTTAGGGTTTGATGCTGGATCAGGGATGCAACCAAGTAGATAGGTCTAGGTATCAAAGGGCTTACAACTGCAAAAATATAAAGTAGCAAGGTAGAAATGGATTTATGATGGCTTTATGGTTTTTCAGATATAGTGGAGAGTTTGAAAGGTATAGGTATTTAATGAGCATGTTCATTCATGAATTCATTAAATTGGAAGCATAAAACACAAGATGTCATTTCCATATAAACAGAGCTAAATCAATTAATTATGCCTATGAACTGTAAGGAAAGCCATTGAAGATACAAGATATGAAAGAGGAGCTATATATCATTCAATAAAGACTATAACAAAGAAGATACATGATCATAAAATCACTGGACATGAATTCCAAGATAATAGCTGCAACTGCATCCTTGGATTTCTGAATATGAAAGTGAAAGTACAAGCTACAATAGTTAAAATCCTTTGATGTCCAACCAACCCTTTGCACTCTAAAATTCATGAAATATATACAATTATCTCATCCCTGGACTAAGGGAGTTGAGCTCAACCATCTCCCTAAGATAGAAACAATTCAATTAAATTTGGCACTCCCTACTAGGAATAGGGACCAAATTCCTAAAAATAGGGGTCAAAGAAGAACTAATATCTCCTTAAACATAACACCTGTTACAAAATTGGAAGAGGTTTTTGCAGATAAGGTTTTTGTAGATAATATTTTTGGTAAATTTGTTTTCATTTGCTCGGAATAGACGCCACAAAATCGTGGCTCAAACAAGAAATCATTAAATGCTTAAATCTGTAAAAATAGGCTGTAAAGATCCAGTCAAATATTTCAATCCATGACACCTGTGAAGAAACTGAAAGAGGTTTTTGTTATTTGGCTCGTTCTTGACAAAAAAATCCTCAAGTTTTTCAGAATTCCTTTCAGCTGTTAGAAAAGCGTGCTAAAAAACAATGGCTAAAATAGTAAAAAACAATATAAAATTTGATTTTTTGAAAATAAGCCCCAAATATCACTGCATAATTCCCAAACCATGATAGCTGTGCAAACACTGAGAGATTTTTTTGTTACTTCCCTCATTATTGACAAAAACCTCTTTCAATTTTTCAAAATTCATCTCCAGCTTTTCATTATACAATTTTGAAAATGATGATAAAAAAATTCTATGCGCAACACCTGTGCGCAATGTCCTTTTGTTGGCTTTCAAGAGCGTCTCAAGATCAGTTAGATGTATTCAATGAGTCATTTCGAAGGCCAAGGGGCATATTTAAAATTTCACAACCTTTTGAAGCCTTCCTTAATTTTGAGAGAAAAATGATCCTTTAAGCCAATTTTTGCGAAATTTGCAAATTTTTACACAAAATTATCTAGTGCTAACACCCATCACAAAATCACTTGGGTGGGGTGTCATAGAGCCCGATAGCCTTCTACATATCACACCAGCCCCACAATGAAACCATTTTGACATGACTATTAACAAGCTAAGGTATGGAAAAAATAATATGCATAAAGCAAGTGATATTGACCAAATATTTCTCATGTGTATTATCAAGAGAAGAATTAAGGATCGTTACTGTTAAAGGTTGCAATATGTGTTCATAATATCACCTGAGTGCATGAAAAAATACCTTAACCAACTTTTAAAGAAAATTTATAAGATTCCCAAGGTTCATATTATTATAAGTAAAGGGGAGAATGAGTAGGTAGTTATGAACATATTCGTATAAAGATACTTTATTGACTATTGGATGATGTACACGATCCTTTTTCATGATGCAATCATGTACTATACATATTTTCTTAAAGAAATAAGAAAATAGTGAAATTACATACATATATGTGTGAGGTACATTACAATATGGTATAAGAGCAACAGGTTGCAACACTGTGACTTATGAGCTCAACCATGATTTATTTAAGAAAATCAATGCCCTATTTTACATAAAGAAAGAGGATAAAGAGGAGGATAAGTAGGTATATATCTATAGGAAGGTACACACATAGGTGAGGAATGGATCTAGGCACACTTGGGAGAACACGCATCACTGTCTAAAGTTGAATTGATGAATATAGTCAGAGATATGAGAACTCACTTAGAAATACTCCATTAAGATAATGAAAAAATATTAAACATTAGCATAGAACATGAAAAAATCATTAAAAATCTAATAAATAGATCCATTCCTAAAACTATGAAACTGGTAATGGAATAGGAAGATAGAGGAGATACTTCCAAGCATAAGAATCATTATGAGGTAGCTAAGAGTAAATAATATAAAGTTTATCATGAAGAAGGGTGTTGTTCAACTAAATTACCTTTAAATCAAGGAAAGTAACAAAAAATAGAGTTGCAAGAGGAGTTCAAAAAAATTAGACACCCAATGTATGACAAAGAATTAGAGGAAGCAACAGAGGCATGGATGCTTAATATTAATCACTATTTTCGAGTTTATGATTACCAAATTTATTTGAAGGATAAATTAGCTGCATATCAGCTATAGGGAGAATCTTCATTATGGTGGGAAGAGTTCATGTATGTACACAATATGGAATAAAATAATATGAATTGAGGAGAATTTTGGAATATTATTCAAGGAAAAATACTTAACAGAAAGATATTGTATTGATAAGGGAAAAAAGTTTCATGACTTGAAACTAAGCCAAATGACTATGGAATAGAAAGTAACCGATTTACTCATGTTTTAAGATATGTTACCTATATACGAGAAGATAAAGCTAAGGCACAACGCTTCATTAACTTCTTTCCTCTCTCTCTTTTAAAGAGAGAATTAAATATGATAACCCCAAAATGATGGATGAGATATTTCACAAAGCTAAAATATGCTACCAACATGCTAAATAAAGGAAAAAAAATGAAAAATTGTGGCCCAATAAAAAGAAAGAAAATTTTTGATAGGGATGAAAAGGAGTAAAATGTATTTCTCTTAAGAATTTTGGTAAGGGAAACCATATTCGGAATTTCAGTAGAAACACTAATTAGACACAAAACATTGAGACTCAAATTGGATCTAGACAAATAGATTTGAATAATAAAGGTTTGAGTGGGAAGGAAAGGGGACCATTAAAGTGCTTGGGATATGGGGATCCTCACCTTTTGTGGAACTTCCCTTATAACACAAAATATGTGCATAACATACAAAACATTCAAGAGGCCTCCACAATAAATGATGTGGCGAGGAACATTCTTCCAGATTAACATAGCGTTGGAGGAACTCCAGGTGGAACATCAATCCACCATGGTGGAGATAGAAGGTAAACTTTTAAACCAAAATGTTTATGTTTTGATAGATCCTGGTGCCAACATGAGTTACATTTTTCCCCAGACAGTAAAAAAATGTAAATTAAACTCAGAAAAATACGAAAGTTCTTGATTGGTCTAGTTGGATATTGACACAAAGAGGAAAGTTACAAATTGGCTAAAGACCTATCCTATTGATTTAAATGGGAGTAAAACCACTATGAACCTAAATATTTTTCTTTTGGATTCTTATGACATATTGGTGGGGATTGATTGGTTGGAAGAACATAGAGCAATTTTTAAATATCTAGATAAAATTGTTACTTATACCATGCATAATGGGGAAATACACATTGTAAAAGGTATACCTAGACCCATTTTTGTTTGAAAAATATCTGTGTTACAATTAAAAAGGCATGCTAGGAAAAGTTGTGAGTTGTTCGATATTCAAGTAGATGACCATTCACAAGAAAATAAATCTAGAAATTATATGATATAGAAGTGGTTCGAGCTTAGAAAGATGTGCTCCTAGATGAAATTCTTAGGTTTCCACCTAAGAGAGGAATTGATTTCTCAATTGAAATAATAATAAGGGTTGTAACAGTACCCGAGGTACCTTAGAATATTAGTGTGCCATAATTAATGGAGTTAAAAATGCATCTTCAAGGGTTATTAAATAGGGGTATATAAGACCAAGTTTTTTTTCCATGGGGAGCACCCGTTTTATTCAGTAAAAAAAATGACACATTTAGATTATGTATTGATTATAGGAAGATGAATAAATCAATAATAAAGAATAAGTATCCACTCCATAGAATTGACGATTAATTTGACCAATTTAGGGTGGCTATTGTTTTCTATAAAATAGAATTAAGGTTTGAATACGATAAACTAAGTATTAAAGATGAAGATATTCCTAAAACATCATTTAGAACAAGATATAGACACATTGAATTTACAGGGCTTCCATTTGGACTTACGAATGATCTAGCTATTTTATGTGTTTGATGAATAAAATTTTTAGTAAGTATTTGGATAAATTCGTGTTAATATTTATTGATGATATTATGGTCTATTCTAAGACACCAGAGGAGCATAAAAAATACTTATAAATAGTGTTCCAAAGCCTTCAGGAACATCAAATATATGCTAAGTTTAATAAATGTGAATTTTACTAAAATAAAATACAGTACTTGGGGCATGTAATATCTAAGGATGGAGTAGTTGTAGATCCTTAAAAAAGTGAAATCCATTTTTAACTCGCATATTCGTAATGATGTGTAAGGTTTTATATTGTTTATGGGTATCACACTGTGTTGATTTATAGAGGGGTTTGTAAATTGGATTACCCCATAACCTCCCTGTAGAGGAATGGGGTTTAATTTGAATGCACTATAAGGAAAAGACCATCTAGAGGAGGTTATAAAGGAGTTTTTTAGTGTTATAAAATAGGCCAAAGTTGTCAAAAAAACATTTGATACAACATTCATTTTCGGTAACGGAGGTTTTGGAGGAGCTTCTAATGAAATTTCAACACAACTAAAAAAAACTGGTCGGCCAGAGGTTATTACGGATGTTTTTGTCATCGGTGCGCTAATCAAGTGTCAACGCACCAGTGCGCTTTAGAGTGAATGCACTGGTACTGCAAACCTACTAAGCACTGGGACGGAAAAAAAATTTAGGATGCCTCGGGGCGTTTAGCAACGTCTCAATGCGTGTTAGCCAGACACTCGCCCCAGGGCGATCGAAGGTGAATGCATCGAGACGTTAAGGTATAAAACCACACTAGGCACACTGTAGGTGATACAATGAACTGGGCCGTCCTAATTGGTATTGGGATTTCTAAGCTACCCATAGGTCATATCAATGCACTGATGCGTAGTATTATACAAACGCATCAGCCCACAGTATCACACAAACACACCGATCGTTATAATTTGTATTGGGATTTGTGCGGTGCCCATAGGTCGTATCAACACACCAGTGCAGAGTATTATACAAACGCATTGATCATTCTAATTGGTATTGGTATTTGTGCGGTGCCCATAGGTCGTAGAAACGCACCAGTGAGTAGTCTCACATAAACGCATCGGTGCGCAATATCGCACAAACACATTGAGATTTATAATTGGTATTGGTATTTGTGCGATGCCCATAGGTAATAGAAACACACCGGTGTGCATTAGAATAAAAACACACAATGTTCATTTTGTATTTTTTAGAAACATCTACCTGTGACAGTGAAATTATTACGATTTTTTAAATTCATTATTCATCAAAAGTCAACACATATCTTATAACAATATTGATATCAATTAAATTTTATTAGTGCAGTTGAATGTGATCTTTGGATTAATCTGTTATATCATGTCATAATTATTGTGATTTTTAAAAATTCATTATTCATCAAACGACACATATCTTATAACAATATTCATATCAATTAGATTTTTATTAGTGCATTTGAATGTGATGTTTGGATTAATTTGTTATATCATATCATCATATTTCACATCTCTTCATTTTAATATTTAATCATCCATATATTTAATTAGTGGTGTTACATTTCACAACGACAATGGAGAACGCAATAGAATAAATTAAAACATATTTTATTATATATATATGAATAAGAGACTCTTTGTCATACAAAATGGGACAATTATTGGTATCCATTTGTTTTTCAATTGGGACACTATGTCCATTACATTAAAGAAAATGTCTAATTTCACAGACAAATATTTCAAAAAATACAACGCCTTGCTTTGATATCCAAACATAATGATCATCATTCTTCGTTTGAACTGCTGTCACTGCTTGAGCTACTTCCATGACTTGGGTTATTTTGAGGAATGTTTTGTTCACGGTGTTGATTGTTTTCTTATTCTTCACCTTCCATCTACAAACATAAAAATAAACTGTAATGAGTGTATATACATTGGTGAGAATAATGAAAATTGCAATATTAAATAATATACATCAATGTAAATCGAAAAGAAATGACGTATCATAGCAATAATTGACTCATGAACTATACACATTCTTTCAAAACCAAATTTCATGCCATCTTTAAGGATTTCATCTGTTGGCGCAATTCCATACTTTGTTTCCTGCAAGTTTTACACCCCATAAAAAAATCATATATTTAATATAAAAGATTTTTTTGTTCTATTAATTATAGACGGAGCTAAGTAAAACAAGATCGATAGATGCTTACAAATTCCACAATTAATTTCTGATATGCCAACATGTACTGACAACCCATATTTAACCCAATGTCAATCAATTCGTGTAGTGGTTCTTCTTTGTATGTTAGCACCTGTTTGAAGACATTCAATGATGATTGTTGTAAAACAACTTAAAATATACAAAAATGAATTCTAGTTAAGTTGTTATAAGGAAGTAACAATTACTAACAAACTTAGATATCGACCCTTTTCTTCCTTGTCGTCCTGTTTTATGTGCTGAATGGGTTCCATTTTATTTTCTTTTCTGCAATAAAATACTTGAAAATTAATATTTAATGCTAAATTGTTTATTTATTGTACCTAATCTAAAAATTCAATGATTACATATTACATTTGAAGCACGTTGTTGTTGAGATGGCTCCTTGTGCGATGCAATTATGTCCATTTCTTTTACCATCTCCTTGTACACCTTTTTGGACATTCCTACTGGCATATTTCTGATATCAGCTCGTGCATCTTTTGAGTTTTTCATAGTCTTCATGAAAATGTAACATGACAATAAACTATTTAATTTTTATATTGATATATGAAAAGTAAATATAACAAAAGTGATATTTATAAATGATTGATTTCTAGTAATATATATAAATAATTCTCGAAAAACATTTAAAGGAATATTACTTTTTCATTCCTTCTTTTTTGTTGTTGTACGTTTTTGCTATTAAAAGTCTGACATGTCTCATTGACCAATTCTCTGGAAGCTCTTCCTGTAGTTTAGATAAAATTTGGTTCTTGGAATCATTGGATTGATTTTTTTATTGTAAGTGGAAAGAACGTTTATACATTCGTTCCACTAGATCCCTCAAAGTTTTGTAAAAGTTTTCCCCCTTTCGTTAACCTCGAGCACCACTCCAGATAAGCTAAGGAGAAATTCATTTTCATTTGCATGTTCTATTTTTTTTTCTTTTCTTAGAAAAACATTCATTTTCTGAGTTGTTGGTCCCTGTAGAAAATTAAACATCTATGAATTAATAGTTTGTTTGAAACATGTCATCAAATAATTTTAAGTACATTTTCAATGCAAATTAAAAAAAGAAACTCATATTGGATCGATAGTATTTTTTCATTCACCTGATTCATCATTTTGAAAATTTTTCATCGATCTTTTATTCTCTTCTGGTCCTAGATCAGAAATAATCTTATCGAGCTTCGTCATTTTGTGGCTATTCATGATACACAATAAAAAATACATATTAGTTAAACTTACATATAATTCAAAAATAATAATTTTGTAAAGAATTTACAAAGAACTTGCCTTTTTTTCTTTTCTTGATGTGCTATCAGTATTTTTGTTACTTGATCTCTTGTTAGCCATTTCTTTATCAATATGAAACATGTACCATACCATTCATTAATATATTTTATAATAAATCATAAAATCATTAGGAAAACAAAATATCAAGAAACCGGTGCGCCTTTAATGATGTACGCACCGACGTCGGTGCAACATGTTCTTATAAACACATCGCCAAAACAGTAGAAACACCGTATGGTGCTCTATGTCAACAAGGAGCACCGGTGCGTTATATGTTAACCAGTGCACTGATTAAATTAATAAAATTCCTCTAGTGTTAGTTTTTGTAGCATATGATGTCGTCGAGGGGGTGGTGCGGCATATTCTTATAAACACATCGCACAAATAGGGGACCACCGTATGATGCTCTATGTCAACAAGGAGACCTGGTGCGTTATATTTTAAACGGTGCACTGATTAACACAGACATAAAATAATTTTTTTTTGTCAAAAAATATGTGCACGATGTGCTATAATGAAACAACGCAGCGATGCCCTATTTTACATATGGCGCATGGATTGAAAAAAAATATGTTTTTAATTTTTTTTATCAAACAGTACGTGCATGGTGCCCTGTGTTAAAACAACGCACCAGTGCGCTAGTTTACACACGACACACCGATTAAAAACATTCATTTTTTTATAAATTCACGCAAGGGCCGACATGGATTGGGATCCAACTATGCAAGTCGTCTCGTGGGTTAGATGTCATAGGCCTATATATATATAGCAATACAAACCCTATAAATCTAAAATGAAAAGCCCTAATTCTGACCACAGAAATAGGAAGAAGCAAGGGCAGAAACAAAAATAATCAAGGGTTTAGCGTAAAATGGATTTTTTTGGTTTTTGTTTTTTTCTTTTCTTTTTTGTTTTTGTTTTCTGAAAATGAGCAACAAATTTAAATTTTTTACTTACTGCATAAAAAATACTGTAGAAAATGTAAAAAAAACAATAAAATTTAATCACCTCATTTGAAATTCTATGCTACAGGGTTTGAATCACCAGAGGTTTGGAATTATGATTGTCTGAATAGTTCTATTCGAAAGTATTTCACTGCTCCATAGTGCTCTCATGCTCTCTTTCTCCTCTAGGTATGTCTCATGCAAATCTCTCCTTGATTTTTTTTGCAAAAATAATGAAATGATGAAAAGTGTTTACTATTTAAAGAATTGTTTTATGAAATTAGATTTTCGAAAATATTTTGCTGACCATTTTTCAATTTACCGTTTTTTTTTTTCACTTAAAAAAAATATAGTTGCTTTTTTTATTTGCGGCTATTCGGCTCCCGTGCTTCAATTAATAACACCGCACCGGTGCGCAGTAACTAAAACGCACCAGTGCGGTTATCTGTGCATTAGCACCGATAACAATAAGTCCATTTTAAAGGTATCAAAATTAATTTTATGTGTGTACACCAAAATTTATTGTTGATTTTGCTCAAATGCAGGGAGAAAATATCATAATTATATCGAATGGACAATTCTTCAAAATCCAGCTCGTTCCATAATATTTCTCAAAGTCCATCGTGGAGTTCTCCCTATCCATATTGAGACGTAATATTTACTTTAGATTTTATTTATATTTTCATTATCTAATTGAATTTATGTTTTTTATCCATGTCAATCAGCTTAATAAAATTTATAATTAATGTATACAAATTTGCAGGTTCATGCAGATTCATAATCGAGTTCAGATGCACAAAATATTGAAACAACTCCAAAACGTCGGAAGCTTTTATCAGGAGTAGCATACTGTAAGGTGCATTTGGTAGATGAAAATGGAAAGCCGATTCACCCTGCCAATTGTAACAATATTGCATCTTCTAGCCACAATCCTGGGACAACGATGTTAATAATAATTGTTTGTTCAATTAATCATGCATTGTCAACATGATTACTAATTTATATCATAGATTTTATACTAATCATGTCCAAATATATTTTTTGAACTTATTAGGATTATAGTGATGATGAGAGACCTACCTACCATCTTCCGTTGCACCCCATGACAATGTAAAATTGAGAGAAGGCTGAATTAAGAGAAAAAATAAGAGAGGAACGATACGAAGAATGGTTGAATCAACCACCTATTCAATTCCCACTACGTCCAGATTCACCAGTTAGGAATGACTACAACAATAGTAGTTATTCAGAAGCTAGAAATGGAGGTAATCAAATAGAGGTTGGTATGGATGATTTCTTAAGGGATATGACTGCCATGGAGACAATGTTATTAGATGCATTCCAGAACGATGATAAGCTAGGGGATGATGCTCATATCGCTAACACCTTTTTCGAAAGACTTAAATTTTCTTCCACCACCCCTCTCTTTGGAACTGGCTGTCAGTCAAAGTCTATCCAGTTGGGGAAAGCGATGTTACTATACAACTTGAAAGCAAATTTTGGCTTGTCTAATGCATGTTTCTTGGAAATTTTGAGGTAAGTTATAACCATAAAGTCCTCCCTTATATTTTGAGAAATATAATCAGACAATGAACATTACAAATGGTCAATCTTATGAACATTAAAAATTATATCAGCATTAATATACATTTAATATTGTCCATGATCACCAACTACAGGTTATTCAAAGATAAGGTTCTTTTGAGTGATAATGTCTTGGCTGGTAGCTGCAAAATGGAAAAAAAATTGTTGCAATGTTAGGTGTTTAGTACATATCATATCTTGCATGTCCAAATGATTGTATTCTATATAGAGGCGAATATGCAGATAAATAAATATGTCCAAAATGTGGGCATGACAGGTATGATAAATAAAAAAACAAGGGTAAATCACGTGGTCCTCCTTTTAAGATATTTAGGCACATGCATATAATCCCAAGGATTCAAAGGCACTTTTGTTGCAAAGAATTAGATATGTTGCAGGGATGGCATGCCTCACACAGAAGTGAGTTGGGAGTTATGCGAATCCCAAAAATTCAATAGTCATGAAGCATATAGAGGATACATGGCCTGAAAAATTAAAGGATGAAGTATGAAGTCTACAACTCAGCATAACCATGGATGGTGTCAACCCATATTCCCTCCTGTTGAGGTGGTAAATCCCCTCTGCGGACAGAGGTGATCCCACTAGCCCAGATCGGGTCTAGCAACAATCAAGTCACACAATGACGCTGGTTCCTAGTTACAAAATGACAAAAATCATAACGAGTAGCCCACCTCAAATCCCACACTGTGGTCGTTGAAGAAAAGATGATGTTTCTCGTCCCTCGCTTGGCAGATCACGATCCTTCCGCTCGACACGTCCGAACACCTGCACACATGCAAGGAAACAACGACATAAAACGTAAAATCTAAAACATGTAACCATATATCAGTCAGAGAGGATATAATTCATTGCATTACATAAAGAAATGAACACATTAATGGAACCATAATCAGAGTCACTTATATTATAAATAACAAAAGAAAAATTACAACCCAATGCTTTGACGCTATGATCTTCCTTTGGCGGGGCTGACAGCGGAGCACGTCTCAACAAAACCTGTCGGGAATCTGGACAAAGCTCTCTCTCTTCAGCTTGGCTCTCAATAGCTGCCCAGCTATAGTTTCCTTCCTACAAGTTCAGCTAGCTTGATAATGGAGAAGGCAAGATTTTATAGATGGAGGAAGGGGATTTGGGATCCCTATAATCATGGGATAGGCCCTATCTCTAAGGAAGCTTCCATGATAGGTGGAAAACCACTTCCTATACATGGAGATCCAGAGCCAAACCACCCAAATCCTTTGATGACTCGTTCAGGAGTTTGTTGGAATCAAACTTCCACCATTTATTTTAAAAAAACATCCCTTATTAAGCTTGGCGCGCCCTCTAGTGTGGATTTCCCCCATTGGCGTGAGGGATGAACGAGCTAGTAGCGCCAAGGCTAAAACATCTGTTTTTAGGGTTTTTCAGAGGAAAATTTCTTCAGGAGAATGTTTGTCCTTATGCAAGAGGATGTCATAAAGGTGGTTTCAGGACATTTTACTATCCACAGGTCACGGGAATATTCCTCCAATGTACGGAATGAGGGATTGCAGGGACGGTGACAAAATACTATATTACAGATGCCCCCTAAAGCATGAGGTCCGAGAGAGAGGGAGGGGTGAAATGCTTTATGAGAACGCGCCCAACTGAAAACATTGCCTTCAAAAGACCTACATACAAGTAGAACTGATATCTCTAATACATGATATGTGGTATGAGCGTAGCTATCCATAATAGAGTGTACAATAACTGGGATCCAAGGTATGGGTGCAGCCATCCAGTAAGAAGGATCAACAAGTAGACTCAAGTATGGTCACAACCATCCAATCAAATGAGTCATGTAACTAATCATGTTAATCCACAAAAATCTACAGCCTAGATTTCATCAGAAAAAACCCAAGGTCTTGCGCTCCATCTCGACCCAAACATAGTACAATTCCCAGCATGTGAATAAGTGAGCTCAAGTCGAGCATGCAAGAAAATCGTCTGATTACCAGCTAATAATGAAAGCCATTAACAAATGCGAGAGGTACCACCAATAATGAGGAAGGCCCTCAAGGTACTATAGGTACAATCTGCGGAATGTGAATAGTGAGCTGGCGTCGAACACCTGCAAAATCATCCAATCGAAGGTCAATAATGAAAACCTTGCGTCGAATGCGAAGAACCTGCCATTGAGGCATGTAGGCTCCAAGGTACCAGAAGGTAGTCTCTAGATTAGCTTCCTGGATAATGAGTTGAAGTCGACAGGAAGTGACCTTGATCGAAGGTAGGCCATAGTGCTTCCCACATCATCGACGCGAGACTGAGGAATATGATGTTTGCGAATCAAGATCAGTAGAGAATCTGAGGGAGGTTGAAAACTACAGAGGCCAACTTCTCTTGAACATATTGGCGACACGACATTGGATTTGGCAGTATTTGACATCAAAGGATCTGAGGTCATGATGACGTGGTAAAGAGCAGATGAGTGGTCAAAAGAGATTACCCAAACCCACGGAGGCAAGTAGAGAACGAGATGAGATGTCCCCAACCTGACACGAATGCAAACAAGTGCCATGTTTAAGAGCGGCATACTGCCGACACGACGGTGATACTGGTTCCATTTTCCCCACCATTTCTGGAAAGTACCCCAATTATTTTTGGAAATAAACTTGAAGGGGATAGTATATGCTTTCGATATAAGTTTATCCTTCGGAAAAATCCAACCTAGTACATTTCACGAGCCCTAGGAAGGAGGAACTCGAGTATCATCATTACGACGGAGTCCGATGTCATCAGTTTTTAATGAGTCTGACAAAGGAAGAACTCGACGTCTTTTCATGTTTAGAGAGTTTGAAAAGACAGCGGAAAAGAAAACTCCAATAGTCCCTTTTCGTAGATAGTCTCATAGATCCGAAAAGGTAGAAAACTATACCTGAGAGAACCTCCTAGTCGCGATAAGCTAGGGTATTCCTTTTTCATAAATAATCTATCCCAGCCCGAAAAAGGGGTAAACATATACTGGGTAGATGTCATTTCACAGCCAATTTAACGAGCTCAAAATGACAAGCGACTCAGCGATATTATCAATTTTAGAGAGTTAGAAAAGAGCTGAAAGGTGATTCCACCTGGAGGAACGAGTGGTATTAAGGGTAGCTATTGGTTCCGGTAATGGTGGAATTTTTCAGAAAAAATAAAGGTCAAGAGGTTTGCTAACAAGACCACTCATCCCAGTGGTTCCTTAGGAATGGGTAACACAATCAAGCGAAGGCGTATGATCGGCCAAGCAGATGGGGACGATGGAATGAGAAAACCAAGGCTCATCTAACAAAACAGGCTGATAAAATGGCAATCACGAGAGGTAAAATGGGAATGGTTTCATTTTTAGACAAGCTTGAAATCAGAAAAATCTGCTTGAATTTGGTTTCATTTTTACACAAGCTTGAAACAAAGATAAACTATGCTTGAAACCGGTTTCATTTTTACACAAGCTTGAAATGGAAACGAACTATGCTTGAAAAAGTAAGCATTCCCCCACTCAATTCAAGGTACATGCCCCCCAAGATTTAGTCCATATGAAAGGTAGATGGAGTGAAGGTTCAAATTACGAGATCAAGAGAAAGACTCGACTAGGATTTTACGAGATCTTATCAAAGACTCGAATTGAACAGGAAAGTGTTTCATTGTTTTAACGAGGTTGACACATTAAAAGAACTATCCTCAGATGACCTTGTTTCATTTTTTAACGAGGTTGATACAGAAGAAAAACTATCCTCAGAACACCTTGTTTCAATTTTTAACGAGCTTGACACAAGAAAATGAACTATGCTCTGGACACCTTGTTTCACTTTTTAACGAGCTTGACACATGAAAACGAACTTTGCTCCAATGAGCTTGTTTCATTTTTTAAGGATATTGACACAAGAAAACGAACTCTGCTCCGAAGACAACTCATCATGATGAATAAGAAGTCATGGCTTCCAAGAGGTTCTCATCCGATGGGAGAAAAACATCTCAAAAATCAGGACCCAATTCCCCCAGCAGACGATGCACAATGGCACTATCACTAAATGTAGGCACGGGACAGGTAGCCACATAATTAACCTGCAGCGGGGAAGACACAACCGGTAGATAAAGACCGGGAAGGGAAGATGGTGGGCCAACTGCCATATCGGGACCAAAGAATGAAAGCTGATCAATGGTCACGATCCGACCTTGGTGCGGAAAACACATCACACGAAAGAGGGAGGAGACAAGCACTCCCATGGCATAAGTATAATCGCGGCCCATGAGTAAATTAAAGTCCAAGGTGCCAGGAAAAACCATCACGTCCATGTGAAAAATTTTCCCTCCCAAAGTAACAGGTAACTTTGGAAGGATCCCTGTCGGTTGACTAGTTCTTCTGTTAAACGTCAACAGATTCTGTGTAACAGGCATAAGCGACGGCGAACCGAAAGCTTGCCAAGTAGTCGAGGATAAAATACTAAGAGATGCGACTTCATCTATAATGGTGCTGGGTACGACCAGATGGGAGGCCTGTACCGTGATCTCAAAGGGCACATAAGAAGGAAGGCGATAACTTGCGAATTGACCCCAATCGAAGGAAGTGACCAAACTACTTAGAGGGGCTACCATCGAACCGAGATGGTCTTCCCTTGGTGTTACGGGAGATGAAGGAGCATCCTCTGCCACCTCCATCATGGAGGCAGAAGGAGTATCCTCCAGGACCTCCATCATGGGAGGTGGAGGAGTAGCTTCCTGAGATATAGGGACAGGAGAATTTTCCTCCAAGTCTGAGGAATCTGAAGAAACAAGAAGAACCGGAGGGATGTGAGATCTGCTCTCAACGGAAAATACCTGGTGCACCGCAGACAGGGCCAGCTCAACCGATCCCACAACCAATGGTTGGTCGGGGATGGATTTGTGATTTGGAATTTCCAGGGGAGTAGGATCGACCAAGGGTGACTCTTGACTGATCGTTGAATCAACTGGTGAAGGACTCAAAGAAATTTGTTTGTAACCAGCCAGAAGGCACGGTGCAGAAACAGGCGAGTTGTCCAAAAATCTCTTGGCTTCATCCACATATGGACAAAGGTGAATGGCATGATGCCCTTCACACAACTTACAGGGATTGGTGAACTTACCCTTAATCTTAGGAGCTTTACCAGCACTAGCTGAAGACGTGCCCCCAACCTGACTCCTGGAAGCCAAACGCAACGACGGACGATCGTTGGACCATACTCCGAGCACCTTGGGAATGCCAGGGAAATTTCGAAGAAGATGATTTCCCTGGGACAACATGCAAGGGAACTTAACTTTCCGTGGAGGGTTGGAAGGTTTATCAAGAGGAGGTGTTTTAGAAACAGTAGCTGCAGCCTTAGCCTCTCGCTTATCTGACTTCTTCTTCTTTGTCTTCTTCTTCTTCTTCTTAGCCACCTAGGTACTAGAATCCAAAATTTCACCAGGCAAAGTAGAAGAGGAGGATGCAGAAACATGCGAAGAAGGGGAGAGGCCCACCTTAGAATCAACATGGCATTGTTCAGGTGGAGGAACTGATTGAACAGTAGTTAGGACATTCGGGACCATAGAGGTTGAAAACAACCAAACAGGCAACCCAATAGTTAACCCAGGAAGGGACAACGTTGCGATATAAGGAGCACCAACATTTCCAAAAGGAGGAAAAGGACCAGGATTCCCCTCAGAGGGGACTCCTTGATTGGAGAACTCTGGAAAAGTTGCCATCGGAAACAACCTTGAAATAAAACACTATGGACAAAAAATTCTATCTAGGAATATTTTGTGAGCGATTAATTTTTAAGAAACTGAAACCAGACTCTGTTGTTTCATATTTTAAGAGTCGAGAAACAAGCAAAAGGTGACTCTATCACTTTCAGGTTGGACACAAGCTTGAAAGGACAAGAGCTCGATGAACTTTTCAGTTAAAAGAGTCAGTAAAGATCAAAGTGACTGCTCTGGTAATCTAGGTAAATGGTTGTACCAAATATCTGTGAACTGCCATATACACCTTGGTAATAATGAAAGAGAAATCAACCAAGGACTTGACATATGTGCAGGTAATCTCTCCGAATGCTGTGTTCGGTGTATCATGGGTAAAAGGCGGTAGACTTGGCTTCCTATAGATAAAGGATTGCAACCTAATGGGGTATCCCTTTATATACGCGATGGTACGGGGAGCAAAAGTCCGTACTAGCGCTGTTTGTAGCCAGATGGCGAGCGACAACTGTTAGGCTTAAAGACGCCGGAACACGTCTCTACCTTAGACTACTAGATATTTCGTTAATGTTTCAATGTTGCCTTAGGTTAATTCAGTAAATTTTAAAGTTGATCTTCAATTTACGTTTCAATTTCAAGGCCCTATCGAATGTTGGATCTCATAAAACCTCTAAATGCAAACTAAATGAGAAAAGAAATCTTTCAATTCGATGATTGCTATCTAGTTAATGGAAGAGCTTGAAATAATGATGCAACAAACAACAACACTGCAAACGAAATTTTTCCAAACTAGATGACTTTCACTATCCAAAAGTAATCTAAAACATTCAACGATGCGAATTATGCGATGTAATCTATGCAAAAATTCTCTTTTTTGAAAACTATGCAATTGTAATCTATGCACAATTTCCTTTTTCTTTTGAAAGAATAAGAATGCACTCAATGCAATTTTTGATGAAATAGGGATCTACTTAATGCATGCGTTTAATGAAAGAGAATGCACTCAATGCGATTTTTAGCTTTCAATCATTAAACGATGTAATCTAACTTCAATGATGGATCTCAAAAAATACTTTTCAATGCAATGTGATCTAATGCATTTTAACAAAAAGCAAACTATAAGACGAAAACTAAATGAACGCAAATTTCCTTAATGAAAGGATGAATGCAAAAGGGATGCAAACAAACACTAAGAATGCAATCGTTGTTTTAAACACTTTGTAACAAAATTCCTCAAAATGTTACAAGACATATGAGGTCAACACAAATAGGACTTCCAAAGCATGAGATCAAAACAAGGCATTCATTCCCTTTTACATCAAGCAATCATGGAAAGAAGACATTTCAGCTGAACAATGAGCAATGTAATCTATGCTCATACAGAGAAAATACTGGAAGGGAAAGACACACTGGTGAAGGATTTAGGGAAAAAAAACTCAATTTTCACACACCCTGAAATTGGCATGACTTTTGTGGGTGAAACTAGCGCTAATTGGCGCGACTTGCTCACTGACAACTAGCGCCAATGGCCAATTGGCGCGGGTTGCTAACTGACAACAAGCGCCAATTCCTGAAAATGAAAAAACAAATAATTTCTCCCAAGCAAGACCCGTCTCACCACTTCAAGAAAAATATAAGAATAACCCAGAAGCAAAAGTACTGACCAAAAAAACTCCCGAGCAAGGGAAAACCCTAGCACCTACAGGAAATGGCGCGACTGTCTAGCTGTAATCTGTGCCAGATAGGGGATGGCGCGGGTGATGAACTGGAAACTTGCACCAATGGGCGCGATTGTCAAGGTGGAAACCGCGCCAATCAAGCCAAACATGAAAAGATGAAAATTTCAGAAAAGCAGAGGTCAGATTTGATCCTTTGGGGCTGAACAAGGGTCTAATACCAAGGAAGGGTGAACCAGAAGAGCAAATAAATGAATCAAAAGCCAAAAAACAACCCAAATGGAAGAAGGAATAACTCTCACTGATCCCCAGTGGAGTCACCAAATTGTTGAGGCGGTAAATCCCCTCTATGGACATAGGCGATCCCACTAGCCTAGATCAGGTCTAGCAATAATCAAGTCATGCAATGACGCTAGTTCCTAGTTACAAAATGACAAAAATCATAACGAGTAGCCTACCTCAAATCCCATGCTGTGGTCATTGAAGAAAAGATGATGTTTCCCGTCCCTCGCTTGGCAGATCACGATCCTTCCATTCGACATGTCCGAACACCTGCACACATGCAAGGAAACAATGACATACAACGTAAAATCTAAAACATGTAACCATATATCAGTCAGAGAGGATATAATTCATTGCATTACATAAAGAAATTAGCACATGAATGGAACCATAATCAAAGTCGCTTATATTATAAATAACAAAGGAAAGATTACAACCTAATGCTCTGACGCTATGATCTTCCTTCGATGGGGCTGACAATGGAGCACGTCTCAACAAAGCCTGTCAGGAATGTGGACAAAGCTCTCTCTCTCTTTGGCTTGGCTCTCAATAGCTGCTCGGCTATAGTTTCCTTCCTACAAGTTCAACTAGCTTGCTAATGGAGAAGGAAAGCTTTTATAGATGGAGGAAGGGGAGTTGGGATCCCTATAATCATGGGATAGGCCCTATCTCTAAGGAAGCTTCCATGATAGGTGGAAAACCACTTCCTATACATGGAGATTCAGAGCCAAACCACCCAACTCCTTTGATGACTCGTTTAGGAGTTTGTTCGAATCAAACTTCCGCCATTTATTTTTAAAAAACATCCCTTATTAAGCTTAGCACGAGTGAGACATAGGGATAGAGCGCCAGTTGGCGCTCCCTCTAGTGTGGATTTCCCCCATTGGTGCGAGGGATGAATGGGCTAGTCGCGCTAAGGCTAAAACATCTGTTTTTATGCTTTTTTAGAGGAAAATTTCTTCAGGAGAATGTTTGTCCTTATGTAAGAGGATGTCATGAAGGTGGTTTCAGGACATTTTACTGTCCACAGGTCACGGAAATAGTCCTCCAATGTATAGGATGACGGATTGCAGGGACGGTGACAAAATACTATGTAACACCTCCAAAACACCAACTGTTATGTTTGGCATGTAGTAGTGATCAATAACAATATCCCCCCATGGTTGTCCGTGAAGAATGAACATCTTATGTTGGCTCTCATAGTCCCTGGTAGAAGACAAGTGAAAAATATGGATGTCTACTTATAACCAATGGTAGATGAATTGAAGGAATTAGGGATGGGATAAATGTGTACAATGTATTAAGACCCATCATAGTAGAGAGGAGTTTTACGTTGTATGGTATATGTGCTTACACAACACATGATTATCCAAGCTTAGGAGTTTGCTCTAATAAATTACATGTTTATTGATTTATTTATATACGTAACAATATTCTTTCGCATATTAGTTATTTAATTCGTTGTAATTGTTCTAATCTTCATGATATTCTTTAATGTGCCATGCATATAAATTGTATACACTAATCTCGTAGGTCTTGTAACAAAAGGGTATTTTGGATGTAAATGTTGTGGATCTTCTCTGAAAGCTGGATGGTCCAACGACCTACGAAATCCAGTGTATGACTGCTCCAGGATATTTCTCCCAGAAGAACACCCTTACAGAAGAGCAACATCCAATTTCAATGGTAAACGAGAGAGAACCCAAAGGCCTCGAATAACGACACTAGATGAATGGCTTATGAATATGAGAGAGAGAAGGAGAAGGATTTCACAGAAATGTTCGATTCAAATAGGGAGCCTGTGTTCGATGATCCATAATTATTCGACACCTATGTTGAGAAATTTCCCATTGGGATTAAAAGGAAATATATCTTTTATAACCTCCCATATTGGGAGCATCTTAAGATTACCCACTTATTATATCCCATGCATATATTTAAAATTGTTTCATCTTCTTTATGGAGGCACATATCATCGAAACAAAGTGACACATTGGCTATTAGGAAAGATCTTATTACTTCAAAAACTAAAAATAAACATTGGCCAAGACGATTATAAAGTACAGGCTCAGAGGCAGGTGCTGGTCCCTCTAATTCATGGTATTTCAAAGAAGGTGATGTCCCATGGATTTAAAAAAAAATGATCTTTCTTTCGCAAAGGAAGTTATAATGGGTGTGAGGGTGCCATCTTCATATGGGTCTTCACTACGGCACTGCTTCACCGTGGATGGCCATTTTTCGGGGTTGAAATCGCAAGACCATTTGAATATTCTAAGAGTACGTATAATTTCAAAAGCATGATTTTATTATTTGTTATATTAATAAATTTTATCCCATGTAGGGATCATAAAAAATAATTAATTTTGTATATTATTTCACGTGTTTATAACTTTGCAGTGTCATTATCCTCTGTTTGTGCATGGGTGTGTGAAACATGAATTCCCCCAAGACCTAGGACATGCCATATCTAAATTATCTACATTTTTAAGTTGGATCACGTCAAAGGAGATTCATGTAGCTAGCATTCCACGGTGGTGTCAAATGCCAATGATGGACACATGACACAAGACTATGGAGTGGAAGTCGAGTTTGATCAATCTAGTCAATCTAGCCAGAAAATGCTGATGATGGACACATGACACAAGACTATGGAGTGGAAGTCGAGTTCGATCAATCTAGTCGATCTAGCCACTGTGATCAAAACCTAGTACGAGGGACGTTGGGTTACGTCATAAAGATACAAGAGATCATTGAAGTGGATTTCTCTTCTTTCCAATGTGTTATTTTTAGGTGCAAGTGGTGGGACACCTTTGATCCGAATAATGTAAAGGAAGATCGCGATAGTAGGCTGATATGTATCAAATCTAGTCAGATGTGGGATGAAGCTAAGGAGACCTATTTTTTCCCCAAACACTTAATCCAGGTGTTTTTTTACCTATATGTGTTGGATAGGGATTGGTGGTTCGTATTGAGACATGACTCTAGATCAAAACATATTTTGAAAACAATAGTGTTATCATGCCAAGCAAGCTAGAAGATAATGAAGGTGATCATGAGAACCGAGAGTGATATGGTATATGTGTTATTTCATCATTTATACTTTTTAAGATGGGTTTTTTATAAAGAAGAGGACTTAATTACCTTATAACTAAGATTATTATTATTATTTATTTATTTATTTTCTTCGAAGCGTTATAATATGTACTTTGAATTAATTGGTAATTTGCATTGTGTTAATATTAAAAATCATTTCACTTGATAATTTGAAATTATGTTGATCTCGAAAACAATGGCGTACTGTATAAAGTTCTTTTTTTTGGGTATGTAAGATCATAATAAAATAATGATAATTCTAAAATACATGAATTTATTTGCATTATTTTCTAAACTTTATTATGTTACAAAAATTTATATTATCCTAGATTTATTATTTTACAATTATTTACAATTTTACAAATTTACAATTTTTTTTTTAATAAAATCATTTCATATTAATACAATTAAAATTTTCACTTTAATACCATTAATATTTTACATACAATTAGAATTAGAATTAGAATTACAATTGCAATTTTACAATTTCACATACAATTACAATTAAAATTAAAATTACAATATTTACAATTACAATTTTAGAATTTTACATACAATTACAATTACAATCATTTCACATTAATCCAATTAAAATTTTACAAATATTTTACATACAATTAGAATTGGAATTAGAATTAGAATTACAATTTTATAATTTCACACACAATTACAATTAAAATTAAAATTAAAATTTTAGAATTTTACATACAATTACAATTACAATTATAATTTTACAATTACAATGATTTCACATTAATACAATTAAAATTTTACAAAATTTTTACACACAATTATAATCAGAATTAGAATTAGAATTACAATTTTAAAATTTCACATACAATTAGAATTAGAATTAGAATTAGAATTAGAATTTTAGAATTTTACATACAATTACAATTACAATTTTAGAATTTTACATAAAATTTACAATTACAATTACAATTACAATTTTACAATTTTACATATATACAATTACAATTAAAATTACAATTACATTTTAATCATAAATCTTCTGGAAAATCACATAATAAATTTAGGAACCGACGCGTTTCGAACTACCAACTGTAGTTCATCATCAGGATAATGAAGACTGGCTGATCTGGCTGATCATAAATGTGTATGTTAGATCAACCATTCTTCATTATCCTGATGATGAACTACAGTTGGTAGTTCGAAATGCGTCGGTTCCTAAATTTCTTATGTGATTTTTCGGAAGATTTATGATTAAAATGTTATGGATCACAGAAGCTTGCACTCTCAATTACAATTACAATCATTTAACATTAATAGAATTAAAATTTTACAAATATTTTACATACAATTACGATTGAAATTAGAATTAGAATTACAATTTTACAATTTCACATACAATTACAATATTTACAATTACGATTTTAGAATTTTAAATACAATTACAATCATTTCACATTAATACAATTATAATTTTACAAATATTTTACATACAATTACAATTAAAATTAAAATTACAATTACAATTTTTGAATTTTACATAAAATTACAATTACAATTACAATTTTACAATTATATATATATACAATTACAATTAAAATTACAATTACAATCATTTCACAATAAATTAAATATTACAATTATGATTAAAATTTTACAAATATTTTACATATAATTACAAATACAATTACAATTTTACAATTTTACATACAATTAAAATTAAAATTTCAATTACAATCACGACATAATATTTATTTAAATTCATGATTTAATATTAAAAATAAACATCACGATCATGATAACCATCATACAAACATCATTTTCGACTAAAAAACACATTCAAATTCGCTAACATCATCTAATCATCGCGATCATGATCATCTAACAAAACACAAGCATTGTATAACATCATCACAACACAAACATCAAATATACATCTCATGTCAAATAACTGCTATCACACACATCTATCTGTAACCTGCACATTAAATGAACATATCTAACATGACCTAACAATATACACATCATGATGATCACCAACATGTAAATTAAGTACAACTGCAACATGAACATAAAATACATAGAACATATATATATATATATATATATATATAATGTCAAAAATATACAAGTGTAATATAAATTTCAAATATCAGCTGGTGGTACATTAATAGTAGTACTAGTGGAGGCCTGCTCAGTCAATGGTACAACCTCGACAAGCTCAGATAGATGCTGATCATCACGTGCCTGTTGATTTGGAGATGCCTCATGCTGATTAGGATCAATTGCTTGCTCACGATGGCTCGACATGGATGGTCCAGCCTGCTCATGATCATGACTATTGGATGCTGCAGGCTGCTCATGATGACTCGACGTGGATGGTCCAGCCTGCTCATGATCATGATTGCTGGATGATGCAGGCTGCTCATGGTGAATCAATGTGGAGGTCCAGCCTGCTCATGATTGTGACTGCTGGTCGATGCTACAGGCTTCTCATCTGCGACGCGAGGTGAACAATGATCACTCCCCTGATCATGATGATCAGATGATACGTCGCTGCTCGACTGTCGACGTACTGCATCTCAAGCATGCCTATGTCGAAGGGCCCTCCTCAACTGTTCCACTAAGCTGGTAGCTCCTACGACATGCCGCATCAGGGTCAACATATCACGTGGCATGTCTTCTCCACATCTCTCTCAGCCTATCATCAACCTGTATCTCTTTGATAGTAGCTGACTTGACTCCCTCCTCCACAAGAAATCGATAGAGTTGGTCGCCCAACTCCATCCTAAATCTAGTGTCAGGCCTATGCCTCACACCATCCGGTACCTGCGCAACAGGAGGACCAGGTCTGTTTGCACCAGCTTGATCCTCGACATCTGCCATCTCCTGATCGTCATCAAGATCTACACCTGAATCATTTGGTGGTGGTGGCATCTCATCACCATCAAATGACCCAATATCTACAAAATATATATAAGTACACAACAATAATTAGACAATTTCATTAAACATTTTAATAAAAACAAGTTGAAGAACATGTTAAAATAAATTAAAGAAAACACTAATATTACCTCTATCATCCGGTGGCTCATCATCTTTGAAGAGGATGTTGGCACACCCTCACCAATCCAAACCAGCATATGGACAGGGAAACAAAATGAAGGCATGATCATCAACACTGGCTATCAACTCCAGTGCATCATGTGATATCCTCGCAGAAAATTCTAACTCACCCCTCTTGGGCATCATTTGTCCCCACATCTGCATCCGTACATGCAGCTTGGCCTACGAGGCTGTCGAAAAAAAGTAGGCCTTGTCTCTGGAAACCTCTTAAAAAATAAACAAAATAGCTCTTAAGCAAAAGGGAAGTTCATCCTCCCTGATGCCTGAGCACGAAATCTATCTAAAGATGTACAAAACAACCGCAAAAAAATCATAGACCACCTCACAAGTCGTGGCACCTGTAATAAAGAATCAACATAAAATAAAAGCGGGAAACTAATGTGTTGCCTGTCACTAGTATGGTGTGCAATGGTTGAAATTAGTAGTGAGAGGAACTTTAACTCCTCTCCACCAAATGGAGAAATAAGTATCTAACCACCAGAGACCTAAAAATCTGTAGGAGAGAGTATATCGACGCTAAAGTATCTTTGGGATTACACTAACTAAATCCCTACTGCATAGCTGACGGGGACCTCTGGGAACGAGGGAAAAATTTACCCTCTCCTCGATAGGCTAGTAATAAAATAGATGTCCTCCTTAGTGGGTGCATACCACTGGTTAGGATCAACCCAGAAAGCCCGTTGGTGTGAAGTCCACTTGAAGATAAGCTGTCGCAATAACCCACCATGGCCCTTCAGGGATGTAGCCTCCTCATAGAACTTGAGGAGGCCTACCTCCCATAGGAGTGCTTGGGTGGCTGCTGTAATAGGGCGAGGGTACATCTCTCTCTCCCTCTCTCATGCCTCCCACAGGAAAACCACATTATACTGGTCCTCCATATGTTCCTGTTGTTCCCTCTCTTCTCTCCTTTGACGTCGTTGAATGATTCACATATTAAATACAATATTTTTATTAAAGGAGACATGTATTTACACACACACACATATATATATGAAAAAAAAAAACAATCTGTGCGCCCAAAAAATAGGGATGCACCAGTATCGGTGGGTTTGTTTTTATCGCGCACTGGCTGCAGTGCGCTTGGAAATTTTCAGCGCACCGCACATCATGACCTGTACTTTCTCAAGCAGTGCGTTGACTAAACTATCCATCCTGGGGTGGATAATTCCGTCAACACATTGCCAAACATTAGTTAATGGTCAATGGTGCGGTCGTTTAATCGATCGCACCATTGACTATGTACAAATTTAGGAGGGCGGTGCGCTGACCAAACTACTAGCCCTGGGGCGGATAGTTTCGTTAGCGCACTGCAATCTTTGCATCAATACACGATCAACGGTGCGGTGGTATAACCAACCACACCATTGAATATGTACCAGTATCGGGAGGACGGTGCTCTGAACAAAATATGCGCCCCGAGGCGTATAGTTTAGGCAGCGCACCGCCCTCCTGACATCACTACATGGTCAACAGTGTGCTCGTTTACATGACCGCACTGTTGAATATTTCCAAGTTCGAAAGGGCGGTACGCTGACCAAAATATCCACCCTGGGGCACATATTTTGGTCAACACACCGCCCTCTCGAATTTGGACATGGTCAATGGTGTGGTCGGGTAACCGACCGCACTGCAATTTATGTAATTTTAAAAAAGCATAGTGTGCCATTTTGGTACTGCACCAGAACCAATGTGGATACAGTTAGCACCGGTCGCGGTGATACCTGTAAATTTATAGGCAGCACCGCGAACCGGTGCGTGCCGAACGGCTCGAGCACACTGCAAGGATAATATATATATATATATATATATATATATATATATATATATATAAAATGGTTAATTTTAAGTTATTTTAAAAAACTATTCCACTAAAAATTTTAATTATGGAGAAAAAAGTAAAATACCTCTACATTTGGGCGTCAAGGAGGCATATTTGATGTAGATTTTGCATTACTAAATTTGCCCACTGTTTTGCAAAATTGAAATCAAGATGGTGGGCAATGGACAACAATAGTGTGTGCAATGGGAGCATCGATGGCAGGGTGTCTCACACAAGGTAAATTCACACCAGTTCTTGAGAGATATGGAGCATTGAAGAAGTGAAAAATGCGGAATTTTGGTCGTAATTTTTTTCTTGTTTAACCCTGTTTCAGTGCGCAGGTTTTTGGGGCGCACTGGGGGGTTTCTTCCAACTGCACCATGCTGTTTTAGTTTTGGCACGATTTTTTAGGATGCACTGGGGCTAAATCTTTGTAGAGCACCGGTGCGCTACAGTAATTAGACGCATCGGGCGGGTTTGTATGGAGAGCACTATGTCCTGGTGTGCCAATTTGTAGTACGCACCAGTGATTTTCTAGTGGAATGCATCGGTGCAGTGTAGGATGAGAAACACACTAGACAAAAAACATTTGCAAAAACCTCCACCCGCCAACCTCCTCTAGTAACCTTCGCTACAAACAGATATCTGGGCTATTTTTATAAGGGGTCCCTCAAAAACATCTGCTAGAGGGTCTTTTCCTTGTAGTGATGGACACAAAAGTGTCAGGAGAGTTTTGAGAGGTTGAAATATCTGCTCACTATTGCACCTATGCTTAAAATAACAGACCTTGACAAATTTTTTATGGTATGAAATGATGCTTGTTTGGAAGTATTATGAGGAGTGCTAATGCATGAAGATTATGTGGTAGCTTACAAATATCGAAAATTAAAGGACCATGAAAACAATAATGAATTCTATGACTTGGAATTATCAACATCCATTCACACACTTAATATGTGGCAACACTACCTAATTGGTAAGAAGTTTACCCTAATCATTGATGATATTGGTCTAAAACATTTTTTGAGTTAGCTTATGAATACCATGCAAACTAGGTGGATGGCTTTATTGAGTGAACATGAATTTGACATTAAGCATATAAAAGGGAAGGAAAATAAAGTGGCTGATACACTAAGTTGAAGTTCAAAACATATTTGTGAAGTAAGAATAAGTAGTGTTGCAACAAATTTTATAGAACAAATAAAGATAACAACTTTGGAAGATAAAATGTATAATAATATTTGGGAAATGTTAAGAGACAAAATTGATCATATAGAAAAGGAAGAATACATAATTAATGAAAATGGTTTGTTAACATTCAGGGACCAGAGAAAAGTTTAAGGATGAAAATTCTTCTTAAAGATTAGAAACCTTAGCGAATATTACTAGTCCCTAATATGCAAACTATAAAATGTTTATAGATATTATTTTAAAAATATTCAAAATTATAATGGCTTTATACAGTCTCCATAATTTTTTGGTGGATTTTAAGGTAAATTAATTGTATCCTATAAAATGTGGGTGAATTTTTTTTATAAATAATGGAGATTTGCAAATATTTCTTTTCGAAAAAGCTCGAAAAATTAGCCCATTTGCGAATATTAGACCCTAAATTTTTTCTTGTTAGGACATTTTTTTATGTCCCTAATGTGGCGAGACATAAACACTTAATACTTGATGAGCACCATAAAAGTCTCTTCTCAGCTCACCTTGGTTATCATAAAATCATTTCAACACTAAGAAAATAATTCTTTGTTAGGGCCCTATATTACTAGTGTATTCTGTTATTGTTGTTAGTGTAGCCCCCTTATTGTTATTTTGTAACTCTGTAGTCCCCATATTTTTATTATTGCCCATAATAGCCCACTATTGTTATTTATGTGCCCCATAATAGCCCACTATTATTATTTTTGTGCCCTTACATTATTATTTTTAGGTCGGCTAGGATTATATTGTGACCCCATGGACTCCTATGTATAGAAATGAGGTTTTTTCATTTGTATCATCCAAGAATTATTTATTTATGTAATGTAAAGGAGGTTTCCCCCTCGAAGTGGCTGATTTTTAAGTCGTTGAACTCTCTTTTCTTCTATTTTGTGAGCTGGTTTCATAACATTTGGTATCAGAGCTTTGGATTCTTGGGTTTCGCTACTTCAAACAGGTCATCGTGGAATGTTCGCTATAACGATTTTTCTATGAAGGTTCAGACATTAAAAAAATCCCATTTGCGAATAAATCCTGAGGAATATCGTGTAAAAATTTTAGATCTTGGTTCGCAGTATTTTTGGAGATATGATCTGTGGAATTTAGGGTTTTTGCAGGCTCCCGAATTTCATCTCAAAGAGGTGACCGTGGGAAAATCGTCATAACTCTCTCTCTGAGCATCGGATTAGAATTATGTAAAAAGTGGCTGAACTTAAACGGACTTTAGTTTCCTTTGTATCAATTTCAGAGCCGAAGGAGGAAAAATGACACGTGGAATGCCATACAAGTTCGTTCTACTTAACCAGTCCATAATTAGGTCATTCTGGGAGATTGGACATAACTTTGTTTTGAAGAATTAAAATCAGGTCAGACCCGTGGAATTGGAAAGAAGATTCAGAGGGATAATAAAGGACCGAAGATAAAATATTAGGGATTCAAAATCACAGAGATACATCAGATTCAATATCGAGCTCCTCAAAAGAAAGAAAAAGGTGTGTATTTATTTTTACATTGCATAAGTCTTGTTTGAAAAATCAGTTTGAAGGGATTCCAAGGAAATATTAAGGCATATATATTACTATTGGGTTCTAAAATGCCCCCTCAAAATATTCAACACTCATTAAGACCTCAGGAAGCTCTACTATGACTCATGAAGAGGAAGAAGTGCAACATGATATATCAAAATTACAAGAACAAGTGCAACAAATTTCGCTCTCGCAAAGAGTAACAAAAATGAAATGGAAGCTAAGATGGATGGTTTGAATAAAGGCGCAGAAGCTAAGATGGTTAGTTTTAATAAAGGCGTGGAAGCTAGTATGGATGGTTTAAATAAGGGAAGATAAGCTAAGATGGATGGTATAGAAGGCAACATGGAAGATTTGAAGAAAGACATGGAAGGTTTGAAGGAAGATTTGGAAAAGTTGCTACAAGAAAAGCTTCCTAATGGCGAAAAAGTAGTAGAGGAAACTCATGATGAGAACAAAATAAATGTTAATCATGATTGCATAGACTCTAATGTTGTATTTAAGACCCACCATATTCCAAAGATAGATATGATGAAGTTTGATGGCAAGGATCCTATAACTTGGATACTACAAATGGAGCAATACTTTGAGCTCCATAATACGCAAAACACACAAAAGGTACGCATTGAAACTTTATATTTAGAAAAAAATTAGTTTGTATGGTATCGATGGATTTTTTCTTGTAAACCAATGGTCACTTGGTCAATTTTTACGGAGGAAATGATAGCACATTATGAGAATACAAAGAGAAACACCTTCTTTAGCTAATTGATAAATCTCAAACAAAAGGGTTTAGTGATGGAGCACATTGAGGAATTCCAAAAATTGAATATAAGGGTAAATAATATTACAGAGGAACATAATATTGATGTCTTTATAGGGACTATAAAGGATAACATCCAACATGAGGTTTTCCTTTGGGAACCTGATACATTGGAGAAGGCTTTCAGGTTGGCAAGAAAAAATGAAAGCAAAATTATGGCGACAAGGAAGCCTACCACTCACAACTATAAATTTGGAAGTGTTGCTACTCCTAAAATTCCACAACCTACAAGGTTGACACCACAAAAATTGGAAGAAAAAAGAGAAAAAGGGCTTTTCTATAGTTGCGATAGAAAATACACTAAAGGTCATAAGTGTGCTAAGAAGAAATTATTTTACATATGTTGTGAAGAGGAGGAAGAAAAGGAACAAGAAACTTCAAAAGAAGAGGATATACACCAGGAACCAACCTTAGAGGAAGAAGAAATGAATACGACCATATCCTGTAATGCATTGGCAGGAATTACCACTCGTCAAACTCTCAAGATAGAAGGACATATCAAGAAGAAAAATGTAATAGTGCTTATTGATTTGGCTAGTACCCATAATTTTATTCATTGTAAGGTAGCCAAGGAATTGAATTGCTTCCTATACCTAGCGCCGGAGTGTCAACTGATGGTGGAAAATGGAGGAACTATAGATTTCTATGGAAAGTGCCATAATATCAAGCTAACCATGGGGGAATATGTATTGAATAGTCCAATGCTTTCCATTCCAATGGTTGGTGTTGATGTTGTACTAGGAGTACAATGGTTACAATCTTTGGGGACATAGATTTTAATTGTCAAGAACTTTCTTGAAATTTTTTTTCGGAAGGAAAGGAAGTTGAATCACAAGGTATTGCAGGGAAGGTGGGAAAGATAATAAGCTCTAATGTCATGGAAAAGATTTTGGTGAAAGAAAAATGAGGCGTCATTGCACAATTATGCTCACTAGAAGTTCCAACATCAAAATCATCTATTTCTCCAGATCTCCAAAAATTATTTGACAATAATTCCAAGGTGTTTGAAACTCCCAAAGGACTCCCAACTATTCGTGATCATGATCATGCTATTCATTTGATTTCAAGAAGTGTTACTCCAAACTTCAGGCCTTACATATATCCTTATGTCCAAAAGAGCGAAATTGAATGTATGACTGCAGACATGCTAGAGATCAGTGTAATTCAACCTAGTCAAAGTTATTTTTCTGCTCCAGTAGTATTGGTGCACAAGAAGGATGGATCATGGCGCATGTGTCCGGATTATAGGGAGCTCAATAAGCTCACTATTAAAGATAAATTTCCCATTCCTATGATTGATGAAGTATTGTATGAATTACATGGAGAAATTTATTTCACCAAGTTGGATCTCTGTTCAGGATATCATCAAATTAGAATCAAGACTAAAGACATTCCAAAAACAACATTTCAAACTCATGAGGGTCATTATGAATATTTTTTCATGCCTTTTGGCCTTACCAATGCACCTAAATTTCAAGGGTTGATGAATTCCATTTTAAAACCCTTATAAAATTTGTGTTAGTATTTTTTGATGATATATTAATCTACGATAGGTCTTGGAAGGATCATGTTCAACATGTTGACAGGGTGCTCAAACTATTGGAGGAGAAACAATTATATGAAAAAACCTCCAAATATTTCTTTGGAGTATAAGAGGTGGAATATTTGGGTCATATTGTATCTCAGGAGGGTGTTAAGGTAAACCCTAAAAAAATGAAAGCCATTAAGGAATGGAAAGTCCCCAAAACCATAAAGAAGTCGGGAGGATTTCTCGGGTTAATAGGGTATTATCACAATTTTTTTAAGAATTATGGGAGAAGGGCAGCACCTCTAACAACATTATTGAAGAAAGATGGATTTTCATGGGCTCTTGAAGCAACAAAGGCCTTTGAACATCTTAAAGAGGCAATGTGCCAAGCACTAGTCTTAGCTACGCCAAACTTCACAAAAAACTTTATTGTAGAATGTGATGCCTTAGGAAATCGAATTGGTGTTGTTTTAATGCAAGAAGGAATACCCATTGATTTTGAAAGCCATCCAATCAAAGGAAATGTTGGAAATACTACATTCACTAAAGAAATGGTGAACTTACCTAATGGGAAAAAACTTCAAGGTAAAAACTGATCATGATAGTCTTAAATATTTTTTGGAACAAAGACTATCTTTAGAAGAGCAGTAAAAATGGGTCACAAAGATGTTGGGTTGTGACTTTTAAATCATATACAAAAAAGGGAAGCTAAATGTTGTTGCATATGCACTCTCAAGAAAGGATGAGGATGTGGAAGCATTTCTTTGTGCCATTTCTATTATCCAACCCGATTGGATAACCGAAGCAAGGGAGTAATGGAAGAATGACGAATAAGTATGGACACTCATTCAAAAGTTGCAGCAAGTTCCCAGTACACCTGATATGTTTAGTTGGAAAAATGATTCCTTATGGTACAAATATCACTTATATCTTTGTAAGAGTTCCCAAATAAAACAAAATATTATTTTGGAATTTCACCCCTCTCCCTTAGGAGGACACTCAGGATTTTTAAAAACTTACAAAAAGGTGAAGAAATAATTTTTTTGGGATGGCCTTAAATATGATATTCAAAATTTTGTGGTGAAATGTTTGGTTTCCCAACAAAATAAAGTTAAGACAATTAAGACCCCGGGTCTGCTAAAACTTTTATCCATTACAAATCAACGTTGGGAGGAGGTTTCAATGGATTTTATCACAGGTTTACCTAAGTCTAAAGGAAAGAGTGTCATCATGGTGGTAGTTGATAGAATTACCAAATATGCACACTTTTTTGCATTATCTCATCCATTTAAAGCGAGTATAGTTGCTACAACATTTATGGAAACAATTCAAAAGCTACATGGAAACCCAAAGATTATTGTAAGTGATAGAGATCCCATTTTCACTGGAAATTTTTGGACGAAATTATTTTCTTGTTTGGGTACTCAACTAGCTCATAGCTCATCTTATTAGCCCTAATCTGATGGGAAAAATGAGAGAGTGAAAAAGTGTTTGGAAGGATATCTTCGTTGGTTTATATATGATAAAAAAACACAATGGGTCAATTGGTTACCTCTGGCTGAATGGTGGTATAACACTTCCTTCCACATTGCAGTAAAAAATACCCCATTTATGGCACTTTATGGATATCATCCACCATCCATCACACCATCTTTAAGAGAAAATTCTATGGTTCAAGCAGTAGAAGATCACATCGAGCATCAAAAAAAAGTTCTCCAACTCCTAAAGGATAACCTAAATTTGGCACATAATCAAATGAAACAACATGAATATCAACATCAAAACGAGATAAGTTTTTATGTAGGCGACTGCGTATTTTTACAGCTACAACCATACAAACAAATGTCCCTCAAGCAAGCTAAGAAGGATAATAAATTATCGTCAAGGTACTATGGTCCTTACAAGGTGTTGCAAAAGATTGGTACTATGGCATACAAATTGGAGCTTCTTGCATCTTCCCAAGTGCACCTGGTTTTCCATGTTTCAAGCATAAAGAAGGTTATAGGTGAAAAACTTATAGTTCAAACAATATTTCCCAAACTTGATGAGGAAGGAAAAATCATATTGGAACCCTAAGTAGTCACAAAAACAAGAACTCGATAGCTATGAAATCGATCAATTTTAGAGTATCTCATCAAGTGGAAGAAGTTACCCACTGAATATTCCACATGGGAGGACGAAAATTTTATACAGAAGCATCCAAAACTACTCAAGCGTTGAGGACAATACTTTTTTGAAGGAGAGGGGCATATTAGGTCCCTATATTACTAGTGTATTCCATTATTGTCATTAGTGTTATTGTTAATATTGCGCCCCATAATAGCCCACTATTGTTATTGTTGTGCCCTTACATTATTATTGTTAGGCCGACTAGGATTATATTGTGACCCCTTGGGCTCATATATATATAAAGGAGGTTTTTTCATTTGTGTCATCAATTTTTTCATTTATGTACTGTAAAGGAGGTTTCCCCCTCGAAGTGGCGGATTTTTAAGTCATTGATCTCTCTTTCATTCTATTTTGTGAGCTGGTTTCATAACATTCTTCTAGCCTAGTATGAAAAATGAAGTAGTTGCGTATATGGAAAAATTCGAAGAATTTCAAAAGTAAGGATAGAAAATCAACATCTAGCATAATTTTTGAACCATTTACCTATACTAGAATGGAAGTGGGAGGCAATTTCACTAGATTTCATCACTAGTTTGCCTAGAAATAGAAGATAACATGACTCAATTATGGTTGTGGTAGATAAATTGTCAAATATGTGAAAATTCCTTAAATTGCATCAACTGGAAATTTATTCTTCTAATTGATTAATTACGTAATTTGTTTTCTACGACAAGCAATGAATAAATCACACTGCAATTATTCAGAAATAAAAATGTTGTAGAAAATAAAATGTTGGAAATGTTAAATATATAGAACACACACAATAAATTTGTCACTATTATTTTTGGACAAATTGGAAAAACCTAATGCGGGAAAACCAATGCAAGAAAACCAATGCATTAGATGAGGGTTTTATTATTATTATTATGCAACAATGAAAATATTAGTATAATATGGATGCTCAAAACTATAAATCCTCAGAAAATAATATGACAAAATTATTGAGGGAATTTTCCACTTCTCCATGAGCAATCTCAGCACAACCTACCTTAGAAAAACTAGTTGTCCAGACCCTTGTGAAGGCCCTTTGCAGAGTGCTTACGGACCCTCACATGTGTGGCTCAAAAATTCCTCTAATAAAGCTGTCCTTCCTAATACTGCCACTGGAAGTGACTCTCTAGCCCTCTGGAAAATTATCCTAACCTTTGGCTACTGAATCAACCTCCTCCTCAGCTAAATCAAACTTCTCACTAAAGCTTCTTGTCTAGTCCTTATGCAACCTCACTCTGGAATAACTATGCTTCTTGCTCTGCTTCTATGGAACTGGAAACTTCCTCCGGAATCACTTCTATTACTCCATCTCAGCCTCTACATCCCTTATGGATCAAACTTCTCTCCCTTATGAATCACTGCAACTGGGTAGCTCGATCTGCAAAGGAAACTCGCTCTCCTCATATACCTTATCCATCCGCATCGAGTTGTTCTTATAATCTCTCATTGGGGAACCAATGACCATGATTAAATACTCATCAATGATTAATATCATCTCTAACTCGATCCATGTGAGTTTCTATACAAATCTCACCTTTCTCAATTAATTACTATTAATTAATCACTTTTCCTAAGTTAGACTTAGAAAATATTTAATTATTGATTAAGTAACTTAATTGAGCCATCTCTAGGTGTTTTCCCCTGAAGCTTTTTCTATGTTTTGGAGATATTGTGTTCCTTATCCTCTTTGACTAGATTCGAGACTATAACCCATGTCTGATGCTACAAAACTAACACTCCCTCTTAGCGAGGAAGGTGTTATCTCACTCTATCTCATAGCATATCCCCATACACATTGCTGATGTCTAACAAATGTGACAACCTGCCATTTCCCACCAAGCCACTATGCAAATTTGATTCATTTGTTTCTTTGTAGCAGAACCATCCTGGATCTACCCTATGCTGACACTGCAATGTAACACCTATATTGCTGCCAACTCTACTCTATGTTTCAATTGATCTCATGGTTTTGTTACCACTACAAATACTAAAATTGAGTCCAAAACTCTGAATCAACTCATTTCCTGGACTGGATTTGCATCTATCTCCCAAGTCTCTAACTACTATTAGCCTCTCCATTATCCACTAAGTAATTATTTTCACTACAACTTCTCTATGCCCCTTACCATCTAACTGTGCCATCTTGAACACTAATCCATATGCTACTGAATATTGTGGGTCTTTGTAGCAAGGGTATTGATCCAAGAAGAAATCATTTCTGATGCAGTCCTCCTTGGACCCTACCCAAATATCTCCAACTTTGAGGAACTAAATTTCAATGTCTCCCCACCTCTCTCCTAGAGGTATAACTGCATAAAAAGTGATTTCATCCTCCAACTTAGAAGAGAAATTGTCAATCTCTGCCGAAGTTGTTGCCTGCTCCTGCTTCCCATTCTTGTCCTTCTTCCTCTTCAGTCACTGAGTATTATAGTAACCAAACTCACTACACCTGAACCACTTGATCTTCGACAAAACCTTTTTCTTCTTTTATCCTCCCTTTCTTTTTTGCCCCCTTTGATGCAAGGGTTACATTCTCCTCTTCCTTCACCCCCTTCGGTCCTTTGCTACTGCTGCCACTAATGTTACTCTCAACTAGAGCAAGGATCATCTCCTCCTGTGTAAAATTTTCCCATAAATCATCCCAACCCGATAGGTTATCTCATCCAGTGATTCCTTGGATGAAGGTATCCCACTTTGGTGTGAAACCATTTAGAGTTGTGAAACTAGCTCACTCTCGTGTGGTGCTTCTCCAACTATGGAAAGCTCATCTTTGATATTCTGAATCATGGTGAGATAAGGAGTGACTCCTTCACTCTTATGCATCCTGGTGGTCCTCAAATTCTCCTTTAAGAACATTTTCCTATTCTCGGAAGAATTCTGGAAAGCATGGAAACTCCATCTCACATTTATTTCGTTGTATTCTTGGTCGCTAAGTGTGAGACTATATGATCCCGAATGTCATCAAGGATCAACCAGTTTGCCTTGGCCATATCCTTATTATAATTCTCTAGCCGCTGCAGGTTTGTTGGTATGACTACAAATATCTCTACATACATCTTCATACCATCCTCATTAGTGGAAAATACATTTTGGCTTCCCAAATGAAATAATTCAAGGCTTTGTCAAGCCTATCTTGATCTCGAAGTCCCGCTGAGGCAATTTCTACAAAAATCACAACTAGGAAAATAAATAGGAATCTCCTCCTTTTCTTGCTTGGCTACCCACTCTTCCAATCACACTTACTCTTGGAATGAATATTTCTGCTAGCTACCACTACCACCTACACTAGAAATCACAAATTTCCTCGAGAAAATTGAATTTGGAAACCCTCTAAGAAAAATCCCTTTGTGTGTGTTATTTATCTTTCACCCAGTGTTTATTCCGCTTCGGAAAATATTGTTGCTAACAAAATGTGCCCAAATGTAATCAACAAATTTTTTTATCTTATCACCATAACTACTTCCTATATACACCACTACTTGCTAGAACTAATTATGGGTAGTTCAAACCTTTTATGCCACTTGTAAGTAAAAATCAAACCCTCTGCCAAGAAATTCGAACTACCTAGTTGGCCTTCTATGAAAACCCAAAACAATTTCTCCAAGAGTCACTTTGAAGCTATAAAATTTCTCCTTCGCTTTTGAGCTCCTAATCTTCCTTAAAAAATTCTCCGATACCATGTGCAATTTCCTTAAATTGCATCAACTAGAAATTTATTCTTCTAACTGATTAATTATGTAGTTTATTTGCTATGACAAACAATGAATAAATCACACTACAATTCTTCACAAATAAAAATGTTGCAAAAATAAAATGTTGGAATTGAGAAATATATAGCACACAATAAATAAATTTGACACATATATTCTTGGAAAATTGTTCTCGGAAAAATGTAATGCAGGAAAATTAGTGCAACAGATGAGGATTTTATTATTATTATGCAGAGTGAAAATATGAGTACAATCTAGATGCCAAAAAATGGCAATCCTCAGCAAATAATCTAAAAAAAATAATATCGAGGGATTTTTTTCCTTCTCCATGAGAAATACCAAAACAACTTGCCTCAGAAAAAATGGTCATCCAGACCCTTGCACATGCCCTCTACGCAGCGATTGAGAAAAACCTCACACATGGCCTGAAATTTCCTCTGATCAAACTGTCCTTCCTGCTACTGCTACCGGAAGTGAGTCTCTGACCCTATGGAAAATTATCTTGGCCTTTGGATACTGAATCGACCTCCTCCTCAACTAAATTGAACTAATCACTAAACCCTCCAAGAAAAATCCCTTTGTGTGTGTTATTTATCTTTCACCCAGTGTTTATTCCGCTTCGGAAAATACTGTTGCTAATAAAATGTGCCCAAATATAATCAACAAAAATATTTATCTTCTCACCATAACTACTTCCTATATACACCACTACTTGCTAGAACTAATTATGGGTAGTTCAAAACTTTTATGCCACTTGTAAGTAAAAATTGAACCCTCTGCCAAGAAATTCGAACTACCTAGTTGGCCTTCTATGAAAACCCAAAACAATTTCTTCAAGACTCACTTTGAAGCTATAAAATTTCTCCTTCACTTCTGAGCTCCTAATTTGTCTTAAAAAATGCTCCGATACCATGTGCAATTTCCTTAAATTGCATCAACTAGAAATTTATTCTTCTAACTGATTAATTATGTAGTTTATTTGCTATGACAAACAATGAATAAATGACACTGCAATTCTTCACAAATAAAAACTGGAAACATACTCCATAATCATTTTTTTTGCTCCTTGTTAGCCTTTGCATCCCTTCTATCTCAAACTTCTCTCCTTTTTGAATCTCTACAACTGGGTAGCTCGATCTACCAAGGAAAATTACTCTCCTCATCTATCTTCTCCATCCCCAACAAGTTGCTCTTATAATCTCTCGTTGATGAACCAATGACCATGATTAAATCCTCATCAATAGCTAAGATCATCTCTAAATCAATCCATGTGCGTTTATGAGAAATATCACCTTTATCAATTAATTATTGTTAATTAATCACTTGTCCTAATTTAGACTTAGGAAATATTTAATTATTGATTAAATAACTTAATTGAGTTATATCTAGGTGTTTTCCCCTATTTTTATTTTATTTTAATTTTAATTTAATTTATTTATTTCCGTTTTTGGAGGATCTAGTGTTCCTTATCCTCTATAACCAAAGTCGATATTAGAACACATTTATGATTCTACAAAACTAGAAAAAGGCTGCTCATTTTATACCTATTCAATCTACATTCAAAATTGTGCATGTGGCATAAATTTTCATGAAGAAAAATTTCAGATTACATGGGATACGACTATCATATCTGACAGGGATGCGAAATTCACTTCCAAATTTTGGAAATCATTACTTGTAGGAATTGGCACATAGTTCAACTTCAACAATTCGTATCACCCACATAAATATGGGAAAGTTATATCCTTGAAGACATGATAAGCATGCACATAATGAATCATCCTAGTAAATGGGGGGATTATCTACATTTAGTTGTATTTTGCTATAACAATAGTTATCAAGCGTCACTCAAAACTTGTCCTTTCAAAGTTTTATGGGTGAAAGTGCCATACACCCTGTTGTCCTTTGAAATAATTGTGGTCAATAATCATGCCAAAGCATCTATAATGTTTTGTTTGTGTTTTGTAATTTTGGAGGACCAATGTATAAGATAAATTTTAGCAAACAGTTATTGATTAAATCTTGCAGATAATATCAATAATTATAAGTAAGGGCTACTTGTTTATCTCACACAGTGATTAAGGTTTTGAAAATTGATTAAGTGGACTTATGTAAGAGGATATGATTATTAAATATTCAAATTTAATTCTTCAATAAATCATAAGCTTGAAAACCTTTAAATAATGTCTAAAATTTCAACAAAATATATCTAACATTATCAAGATGTTGACATTTTATAAATGAAAGGGACTTACATCAACAAACTGTTAAGTAAATCATCATTTATATTGATAATAACATCAGGAGGATTTATAAGATTTCTGAAACATATTCAACCTCACCTAGTTATCTTGATAACAATTAAACATATGAAGAAACGAAATGTGTTAAAACAAGAAAAAATCACAGAGAAAACATAGATGTTTGAGAAAAATTTAGAATTCTTCTTGTATTATTGATGATTGAAAATACTTGTACAATTTCTGCTTACAAAAATTCACTCATCCAAGGGTGCGACCCTTAATAAATCGAAATGAGAGTTATTTATACTAATTCACAAAACTTTGAAATATCTTAACTGATTTACAATAATAGGATAAATAAGAATAGGAGGAGACAAATAGATGGAGTGTCTATGTTTTCTTGGAATTTTTTGATGACTTGGCCCCTTTTTTATGGAAGTTGTTGCTGACTAGACCCTAAAAAATCTGATGTGATTGCATGCTGTAAAATTCATCCTTTTACTCGATGGTCTCACAAAACTTATCCCATTGATCTTGACTTTGATTTCTACACTCATCATTTTCCTGAAGATTTCATTACTTTAGTATATCTGTCAAAAGTTAGTCTTTGAATGAATAAATGTTTGATTTGATGTTGAATGATCAAATTAAACTGTAGAACTTCAAGAAAAGATTTCCCTGTAATATGTTCTTTGATACCTGCAAACTTTGACTTGTCTATTGCAATGGCGTATAACTTGCTGCAGTAATCTTCTAATTTAATCAACTTATCATCTAATACCACCAGTCCTAGCAGTCCTTTATGAGTTAAAACATTAAATTTAGTATGAAACCTTTGAAAAAAAATATTCAAAGCTTCACCTTTGATCTGAAATTGATTGATTAAGTTTTTTTTTTTCTTCTGAAAAGCTTTCTTTATCTCCAAAATGGTTGCAGTTTTGTCCAAGATGTTGATTGCTTCCAACTACTCTCTGTTCTTTGAATTGAGAACTTTAATCATGCCAGTGGCTTCACTTGGCTTCTTTTTAAGATGCTCTTTCTACTCTTAAATTGCTGCTCTACATTTGATGATGAGCTTTTGCTGTTCGAAGATGATCTGTATGGATGGCCATACTTTTGTCATAGACCTGTTGATGTTTTCCTAGATATTCTGCTTTGCTTCACCCAGAGTTGCTTCCATTAGAGACTCACTCTCTAGTTCTTTTATCTTAAGTCCTAAATGATGAGTCTTTTTCATTTCCTCTACATATAAAGTATCATTTTTAATCTATTGTGACTCAAGAACTTGAAACTTTTACTGTAACTTCTCATGTGCCTGCTTCTAAATGGCCAAATATTGTGCCAATTTTTTGCATCAGTTGTAGTTAAAGCTGCTGAAAGTTCTGTACCTGCAGAAGATGTTTTAGTTGCTAAATTAGGATCAGTATTCACTTGGAGTGCTGATTTCTCTTTCAGTTGTAATTCTTCATTTTTTTTCTTCCATCTTTCTAATTTTTATATTTTGATCAATGATCAACTTCAACATATCTTCCTTGTTACATTCATTTTCTGCAATCTCCTTAGTCCGTGGGTCTTCATTTTAGGATAGCTTGAGTTGTTTGCGCAGAGAAGAGATGACTGCATTATTCTTTTAAATGATTTCCTCAACTGCCTTGCAGTATTTTGGGTCATACCCAACTTTCACTACAAGGTCTTCCAATGACTTCATTATGTTGTCTTTAGCCAACGAAGACAATTTTTCAATCTTTAGCTGAGATTGAACATTTGACAGTGCTTCTTTAAATTTGGAAAGTGACATGGGCGTTGTGTTCCTTGTTGAAAATAACATTTCTCCTGACTGCCTGTGCATGTCCATCTGGTCAATTGGGTGAATTTGTTTTGCATCAAAAGAGAAGACAATCTTCTTGTAATCAACATGAGTCTTTAGAAATGGCACTGTTGCTTGCAGAAAGGTCATCTGCATCCTTCCTTTCTCATTGTCAAAGGCAGTGAGAAGACTATGCTGTGATGTAGATGTTTTATTCCAGAATTGACTATAAACATCTGATTTCAATGCTTCATTCTTGTGCTTGATGTCTAGGAATTTGGAGAAAATATTTGTCTTTTCAGAAGAACTGGCATCTGAATGCTGGATGATTTCTAGTGGTTCTCTTGCAGGTGATGATGATGTAGGAGTCTTAGGAACACTAGTGGATGTGGAGACTTTAGTATCTTCCAAATATATGATCTCTGGTTGTTTCTCCTCTGAAAGTAAGGTGGAAGTGAGCTTTGGATTTTTGTGCTGCAAGATAAACTCTTTCATGATTTCCTTGGCATGTGGAGGCTCTTCTCTGACTCTTTTCTACTGCTTACTATCAGGAACTAGGGCCTGTACATTTGAAGTTGAAATGACCTGTTCATCTGCCTCCTGGAGAGTACCTTCCACCCATTTATCTTGGTTCATGTATTTCTCTATTTTTGCTCTAGAGGTATGAGTGTAAGAAGTTGTCTTGATTTCAACTCTCAGAGCAGAAATAATGCCATGGGGGTCATTGACCAAGTAAAACTTGGTTGAAAACCCATCTTCTTTAACATTACGTCTGCTTTTGCACCAACTGCTCTGGTATTGCAGATGAAGGATCCAATGTTGTGTTTGAGTTTAAACTAAGTTTTTCTCTTTCCTGAAACAAAATGTAGCTCATCCATGTTTAACATTTGTCTAATGTACTCTAAGGAGAAAAATCTCATAGGTACATATCTTGGAAGCTTGTATGGCGAGAGTTCGCAGCCATATATCCTGATCTTTGTGTAATTTTTATACAGGTACCAATCACCTGTCTTTTCTTACTAATTGAGGTGTAGAATCATTTTAATGTCTTATTGAATTCCGGGCTTCGATTTTCTTGTAAGGAGTTTCCTTATTGTACGTATAAAGTAGTCTATGAATTATAAAAAATAAGTGGTTGTTGATGAAGCTCTGACCAATTCTGTCCAGTGAATCACTGATTAATTCACTCCTTGTGCATCCTATTTGTTGAAGTGGATAGGCAACATTTCTGCCTGCTAAAAAAAAATCATATGAATAATCACAAAAGAATAATTAAACATTCCCTGTGTGGTGAAGTTCATGAATTTTTCATGTATAATTTCAGCCAAGAATTGGTTGTAATTATACATAAACAATGGTGATTTATCATGACTAAAAATAGATAAGAACCCCATGATGGTTTCATCAACTGTTTCATCGTTTGGGTATCCTAATAGATAAGAAAAAAGGGAGATGCAATGCTTAGAAGCTATAGCAAATATGGAGGATGCATATGGGGGATTTTTCTTTGGTAACTCTACATCCTCAGGTAGGAAAATTTCAAATATTTGAGCTCTCTAAGGGAAATATAATTTGTGGTAAAGGCTCATGAGAGCAACATGTAATAAATGGGACAAGGAATCAGATGAAGGGATGAGAAGCATCTGATTTATGTTTTCAGGGGATATGGTGATCAAAATGTTTCCATTCTGAGCCACCACTGACCTAGTTATAGGGTCATACTATTTTTGACACCAGGCAATTAGATCAGGAAAAGGATGATTTTGTGGAAATGTAAACAAAGGCAACATGGATTCCCAAAACCTGATATGGTCTTGGTTATCTATGTGCTTCTATTTTAGCCACAGATGTAGCTCATAGAAGTCGAATTCACAATGACAGTCTGTGACTTTGAAATAGGCATCAACTAGGGGTATCAAGTCGAGGTTAAGTTGTGGCGTTGCAGCAAGGATGTCTTCTGCAACGGGTTTGGAGACCTTAGGGATGACTTCAGGGACTGGATTGACAACCTGCACTTCCTTTGTCACCTGTTTTTTGGCTTTACCCTTAAGATTTGTTTGATTTTTAACTTTGGATTTGGGTGCCATGTTTGATGGGGTATGGAATGGAAAAAGGATTTGAAGATTAGGTTGTAGAAAATATGACAGGGATTTCGGAATAGGGGAAGTGGTTGCAGATGCTAACACTTGAGATGGAATGCAGAGGTGATAAAATGAATGGAGAACGTAATGTAACATCGGGCTCTTTGCAAATAGTTTTATAGGGCATGATCTGGGACTTTAACGGTCTGCGACTAACGGTCTAGGATATGACCATAGAGGTTAATGGATCTGATGGGGATTAATGCATAACAGGATGATTAACAGTCCAAGAGCAACTTTAATGGCCAACGGGGGAATCAAATGGCTATGAGTGGAACGTTGGCGGCTAATGATCAAGTGACGTGGAGGAATGTGATTGGATAGTGGACCAACAGTCATGGCATGGGAAGGGATGTTTTTTGGCTGAGAACGCGGGAGGAAACGGTCATCAGGCGCATGAGGAATGGTTGTCGGGTGATGAAAAACTGGAGGTGGATTTGGGGGGGTACCTCCTGGTTTGTTGTTTTGGGCAGAGGGGGTGCGAAGTGCTGTGGTGCTGCTATGTCACATATCTAGGTGGTCATTAAAACCACATTTCAGACCCCCCCTTTGTGTTAACGGAAAACTGTCGGGGGAAGGGGGGAGGTCGCGAGATTTGCCGTCGAAAACTGCTGGTGCATTAATTCATCGATTTGACCTTTTGTCGCTTAGTGACTTTATAATAAATTCAATAAGTGCTTATATATATTAAATTTCAATAAATGAAATTTAAACCCCTTTTGAAGGTCTTAACATCAAAAATTAAAATTTTAATATCTTTATGAGCATCCAGCGCATTTAAACATGCATCCATATTTTTATTTCTCAAAATACTAAATCATTCACACATTTTTTATTTTATGCTTCCCTAACATTTTCTTTTTGCCTTCTTTCTTTAGAGAAAACTACTCTAACATTTTATTCTAACATGGATATAATAAAATATAATTTTCCTAACATTTTTAAAATTTTCTTTTTCATCCATGTTCTAACTTAGCATTTTATTTTTTATTTTTCAATCTACCATGCTAACTTATCAAAACAAATAATATTACAACATCGGCTCCAGCTGGGGACTGCTTCCCCCCGTGGGATGTAGAGAACAAGAAATTCCATGTGCCTTCTCCTCGGGCTATGGAGTCTTTTCCATAGAAAAAAAAAGACTTGAAATGGTAAAAGAAAATGATAATGTACAATGATGCTGTAGGATCTCCTTCAGTACTGGATATAGTGTTTCAAAAATCTACCATTGATAGGCAATGTTGAGAACTGTGCTTCCAAATTCTGTAGAAAAAATGTGTTGTTTCCCTTTACCTCTGCAATGCTAAGTGGCCCAAACCATAAATTTTGAAACTTTCCATGTTCGCCTTTATCTTCTCTCCTAACATCCCATCTTAAGACTAAATCTCCTTCTCTAAAATCTCTTCCCCTTGCCTTTCTGTCAAAAAGACTCTTCATCTTGTTGTGATATTTCCTCAGTTTATATTGAATCTCATCTCTGTTTTCATTTAATTCAATAATCTGATTTATCCTTCTAGAGAAATCATTAGGTTCATTAGTAAATTCTTGTAGAAACTTAAGCACAGGGAAGGCTAAATTTGTAGGAAAAATAACGTCTTTGCCATAAACTAGTTTAAATGGAGATTTACCTATTGATCTTATGGGAGAAATCATGTTTTCCTAGACTGCATAAATCAGATGACTATCCCAATTTTTCTTGTGGTCTTCTAAAGTTTTCTTGATTACCTTTACTAAGCTCTTGTTAGATGATTTAGCGAGACCATTTCCTTGTGGATAATAGGGATTTGAATGATGTAGTAGAATCTGATATTTCTGGTAGAATTCGATTATCTTTATGCTACTGAATGCTGTGGTATTATCAGTGACTATTTGTTGTGGACAACCAAATATAGATAAAAAATTCTCTTCAATGAATTTGATTACAACTAAATATGTGGCATTTCTTACAGGCATGGCTTCCACCCACTTGGTGAAATAGTTAGTAGTAGTTAAGATCCATCTATGCTAATTACTTGAAGCTGGGTGTATTTCCCCTATAAAGTCTAATCCCCATTGAAGAAATGGTGCTGAGACAACTACTGGAACTAGTGGAAGGGTTGCTAGTTTTTTCCTACCAACAAACATCTGATAATGGAACACATGCTCTAACTTTTTCCCCTACTTGTGAAAACAAAGTAGGCCAATAGAATCCTGCCCTAAGTATTTTGTATGTTGTTGCTCTCTATGCATAATGGCCTCCACATATTCCTGCATGAAACTGATCATTGATTCCTTCATTCTATGATTCTGTCAAGAAAAGTAGTAGAATATTAAGAGGATATTTCCAGTATAAGTTGGAATTGATGATACAATATTTGATGGATTTCAACTTGCGTTTTTTTCATTGGCTCTTGGAAAAATAAGCTGGAAATTCAAAATGGATCAAAAAATGAACAATATCTGCATACCAATATGATAATACAAAATTCTCATCAATGTGAACAGGGATTGTTTGAGTTGAAGGAGAAGGTTCTTGTGTATTATTTCCTTTCATTCCTTGGGAAGGTTCTTGTGGATTCTCCCCTTCTGCATTTAAGTAAGGTTCTTGTGGATACTCCCTTTCCAAATTTGAAGAAGGTTCTTGTGGATTCTTCTCTGAAACTTCAAAAATAGAGTTTATGCCCAAAAATTTACAATTAGATTCAGCTAAAAATTTAGCTAAACCTTGTCCCTTTACTAACTTGGTATTTTTAATGGTAAGGTCAAATTCAAGGATTTGAGTTATCCATATTCCTATTCTCCCATCAGTGTCTGGTTGTGTAAGAACATTTTTTACTGCACTGTTAGGTACATAGGCAATAATGGTAGAATGGAGGACATACATACTGAAAGATTTCAGGGCTTGAACTAAGGCATAGGCTTGTTTTTCAATAATATCATATTTGAGTTCTGCATATCTCATGACCTTGCTAAAAAATGCTATGGGTTGGTCATGATAATCTTCATTCTTTTGTAAAATGACAGCAGCAAGGGTGGTTTCAGAAGCAAAAGAGAATATGTTGAAAGGTTCAGAGTAGTTTGGACTGGCTAAGGTTGGGGCTTCAGAAATGGCCTTCTTTATTTGGCCAAATGCATATCTTGCGGGAATGGTCCATTTGACTTCATGGTTTTTTTTGAGCATATCTGTTATGTCCTTACCTATTTCTGCATAATTAGGTATAAATATTCTCAAAAAGTTAATTTTCCCTAAAAAGGCTTACATCTCTTTCTTATTTCTAGGTAATGATAATGATTGGATAGCAGAGACCCTTTTGGGATAAATAAATACTCCATATTTTGAAATAATATGACCTAGTAATTTACCCTCTTTAATGGCAAACAATGACTTCTTGGGGTTTAAAGAAATTCCAAACTTCCTGCACCTGTCAAAAACTTTCATCAAGTGCTTTAGATTCTTATGATCCGATTTAGAGAAAAAAATTAAATCATCAAGATAAATAACAACAAATTTGTTTACCTTCCCAACAAAGGCTAATTCCATGGCTCTTTGAAATTTTTCTCCTGCGTTTGATAAGAAAAAAGGCATCCTGGCATATATGAATGTAGCCCAAGGCGTGGTAAAGGCTGTCTTCTCCCTATCCTCTGAATTCACCAATATCTGATTATAACCAGAGAAGTCATCAAGCATAGAGAGTCTGTTAGCACCTAACACTCTTTGAAGTAATTGGCCCATCTTTGGAAATGGATAGTTATCTTTTGGAGATGCTCTATTAAGGTTTCTAAAATCCACACAGAGTCTAATCTCAACATTATTTTTTCTCACAGGGATTGAATTGGCAACCCAATTAGAGTATCTTAAAGGGACAATTATTTGGGTAATCCAAAAGCCTCTTAAGTTATTTTTCTATGGTGGGAAGCAGAAATGGATTCATCCTTCATAAATTTTGCTGATAAGGTTTTTATTATGGTTTTAGTGGAATTCTATGCTCAAATAAATATGTATCATAAGTTTTTAGATCAGCATAAGACCTAACAAAAACATCTTTGTAATTCTTAAGAAGTTTGATATATTCAGATTTAATTTTAGGAGTTAAATATGCACAAAGTTTAATGTTTTTAATCTCCTCATTAGTATCAATATTAGTGTCTTCTATGTCATCTTCAGGTAAAGTAGAGAATGGATTTTTGGGAACATCATTTTGATCAAACAAATTTTCTAAAGGAACAAGTCCTTTGGGGATAAAATTATTTGATAGTTTTATAATATCATGATCAACTACCTTTGAATTTAGATCTGAATTTTCCTTGTCTTTAGTAGCTTCTTTAATGACTGAGTTATCTTCTTCAATTTGCAATACATAAAACTCATCAATGATTTGAAGAAAGGATTTTAATTGTTCACCATCTTCAAATATTTGCAAATGTTTAAGATTGTCTGGGATTGATAGCCTATATTTGATTATTATTTGATATTGTATTTGAAATTGATCTGGAATCTTGAAAGAACTAGCAGAAACAACTAATGAATCTACATGTATGTTTTCATCTCTAGGAATAGAAGTGATATTGAAAGCATTAAAGGAATTTTCAATGGTGTGCCAAATCTCATTTCTGTAAGACTTGAGCCTAGGATGCTTTGTTTGACAAAGACTCCTAACCTATCTTACTATAAGTTCTGAATCAGTGAAGACACTCAAATTTTGGACCTTTAAAATTTTAGCAAGCTGTAATCCTAGGATAAAAGCTTCATATTCAACAACATTATTTGTGACCTCAAAATCTAACTTGCATGATTGAGTAATATTTTCTTTATCAGGTGAAATGAAAACAAATCCTACTCAAACTCCATCTTTGGTGCAAGATCCATCAAATAGTAATTTCCAAATTTCAGTTTGAACATATTTAGGGGTTTCAACTACAACCTCAATCTTGAGTTGCGAATTCTGCGAAGTATGTGATGATAGTTGAAAACAACTAAAATCCTGATCAACTGCATAAATGGGATGATTTCTAGCCTGATCAGATTTGAAAATAGTGGTTAGGAATCTGACCTCTCTATATAACCTAAGGCTATCTCCACCATATACAGGAATAGTGGCAAAAGACATGTCCATTTGAAGACTCCCTCCCAATTTTTCACAACATGATCTTGATAAAAGAATTCCAAATTTGGGGGGAATATCAATGACAACTATGTCTAATACAAAAATTTTAACTGGTATTTGATGTAAAGTAACCACTAGATCTTTTATAAGTCCTAAACATTGCACCGTCTTAGAGTCAAAGGTATATAAATCGTGATAGGTTCGAGTGATATCCAAATTAAGTTGTTCTATAATGACTTTAGGCATTAAGTTGTGTGAAGCACCGAAATCCAACATACAATTGTATATTAGGTAGTCATGCACTTTCAAAGTCACATAAAAAGGTGGTATGGATTCATCAATCATATCAGAACTAGGACCAAAAGCTATGGTGGGTCTTTCATTTTGTAGATTAATAATATCTCCTTCAACATCCACATAGAGTTTTGAATCCATTTTGCAACTTGAATTTTGTATCCTGGGTTTTTAGAAGGTTCTGAAAGTGGAATTGGAATTTTGTTGAGATTCAACAAGATGACGAGCTTAGTGAAAATCAGTCACCTTCACTAAGTGGGCCCGCAGGCTATTTTTAGGTGTAAGTCTATTTTTAGAATATGTCTATTTTTAGACATGGTGATCATATTTTAGAAGTTGTAGGATGCTATTTGTGGATGGTTGGTCAAGTTGGAAAAATAGATGAAATTCTATTTTTAGAATATTGGGTGAAGTCTGTTTATAGATCGTCGATCTAAAAATAGAAGTGTCGATTATTATTAGCTCTTAATAATAATCTGACAATAAACATCAACTTATTCTCTTGGAGCACTTAATTTTAGTATACATATTTGGAAAATCAGTGGGCTAAAGTAATTACCCAATTCCTAGGGTTTACTGGTGGTTGATGCATGGAGGACTCAGTTAGAACTGAAGTGGAAAAGTTATGACAGAGTTGGAAGAGTAGTTCATGGAGTTGTTATTCAGTTTAACTCAGTTAATGGAGTTAAACTCAATTGAGCTAGTTGTATCTAGTCTAACTGAATGATGCATTAGTGAGAGTGGAGTGAATTAATTCATAAATAATAACTCATTAATCAACTAAAAAAATACAACAGTTAACTATAATGCATGTCAGTTCCAGTGGAGACCCAGTGGAGAGATAGGTGAAAGGGAAAGATGGAGTATTTGTTGTGACTATAGTGATGCATTGATTGAACCACACACACATTTGAGTTGCCAATGAGGATTTCACAGTCAAGGCAAGGTAGATTTGAATTCATTTAGAGCTATTCTTCAGCAGGGATTGCACAGTGGAGGTAGGCTATCAGGTGGCAAGAAATCAGTGCATGGATTTGCAGATTTCTTTTGATTAGTGTGTGACGATTAATTGTACTGAGAGCTTGATGTCTTAAGCTTTGTATGATATTGTTACATGATCTCCATGATACATAATATATGATAGTTGGTGTTTTTAGCTTCATGCTTTCTCATTAAACAACTGTGTTATGTGCGATTATTTTTATTGCTTCATGTGTTTGTAATTGATTTTAAATTTCCGCAAAATATTAAGAGTGGAAGGATTCTATATTTAGCAAGAAGATAAATACTGTTAGACCAGGAGAATCTGGATATATACATGCATCTTGTATATAATTTCTACATGGTATTAGAGCAGTGTTAATTCTTGAAGATTGCAATTGTGAAGAATTGTTGAGTTTGTGCTAGTGGAAAATTCAAATTTGCTGTAGAAAATTCTTGGAGCGACAATTGAGTATACATTGAAATGTATTTCAATGGGTTGCGATTGGAGTATGCCCTTGAGGGAAGCTCGAATTACATAGCCTGGAAGGATAGGATGGAGGCAGTGCTGGAAGATAATGGACTGAAGGAGTTCATCGATAGTGATGTTCCTAAGCCGGGTTCTAGCGATGCTGTATTACTTGATGGATGGCAAAAGAAGGTAGCAAAGACAAGAAGAATTCTGTTGGAAGGTGTGAAGGACCATATTGTGTCTAGCCTTCATAGGAAAGCCACTCCATTTGCAATGTGGAAGGATTTGAAAGATTTTTTCCAAAGCAGCAGCAACCAGAGGAAGTTGGAGCTGAAAGATAAGCTTAGAAAAATAAAAATGGAGAAGGGCGACAATATTCCAAAATATCTCACGAAGTTTGTCCACTGTAGGGTTGAACTAGGAAGTTTGGGGGTTAATGTTGATGATGAAGAATTGGTGAGCTTGGATCTACTTGGGCTTCCAAAGAGTTGGCATAGCTACGAAGACTCTGTAAATGGATAGGAGAAACTACTAGGATGGGAGCGACTTTGGACGGATCTTGTGCAGGCGGAGATAAGGCGAAGTACCAGGGATGGCTCTTCATCGAAGAATGAAGATGAAGATAATTTTTATTTGGCTACGAAAGCAAGGAAAGGGAAGGGGAAGAAATTTTCATCAAAATCTGAAGCTAAAGGTAAGAAGCAGGATTTGTCCAAGGTGAAGTGTTTTCACTGTCACGAACATGGGCATTTCACCATTAACTGCCCACAGAAAAAGAAGAACAAGAAGGCTGCTGGAGCTACAGCTGGAGAGGCCTTAGCCTCGTAATTTGAATTTGATTTCTCTTTGATTTCATGCTTGGTTTCAAGCTCAATGGGATCTGTGTGGTACCTTGATAGTGGTGCGTCTTTCCATATGACGGGAGACAAGGAGTTGTTTAGTGATTTGGAGGAGAAGGACCTCCAAATGCATATAGAGATGGGCGACGATGGTTGATACAGTTGGAACAACATTGGGACCATTATCTTTGAGAGGGAGTCAGGTAATCCATTTCTGTTGAAATATTTTATGCATGTTCCAGGTCTGAAGAAGAACTTGGTCTCAGTCGCAATGTTGGAAGACAAAGGTTATGACGTTGTTTTCAGTGAGGGAAAATATTTCCTGCGACATAAAACAACGGGTAAAACCAAGAGGATAGGGATTCGAGTTAAGAATATCTACAAGCTATAGGTAGATGGCTGTGTTGCAATGATAGGCAAAGCTGAAGAAGTGGTGAGTCGGGATGAGGGTGAATTATGGCACAGGAGATTGGGCCATCTTCACCATGGTGCTTTGAAGATTTTGTAGCAAATTTCTAATGGACTTCCCAAGGGTACTCTTGTGCAGTCAGATCAGTGCAAGGGATGTACTATGGGTTAAGTTTGTGAAGACCACCTTTCATGAGAAGGAGAACCGTGCTTCGGTGATCCTGGAGAGAATTCATACAGACGTGTGTGGACCTTTCTCAGTTGATTCAAAAATAAAACACAGGTATTATGTTATATTTGTTGATGACTATTCTCATAGATGCTGGATATTCTTCATGTAGAAGAAGAACAAAACATTCTCAAAGTTTTTTGAGTTTAAAGAATTGGTGGAGAAGGAGTCGGGGAAGCAAGTGAAAGCGCTATGGAGTGATAATAACGGTGAATATATCTCGAATGAATTCAAAGACTTCTGTAGAAAAGAAGGAATTCAAAGAGAACTCATAGTGCCTCGTAACCCACAGCAGAATGGGGTAATGGAGAGGAAGAACAGAACGATCGTGGGTGCTGCATGAGCTATGCTTGAGAGGGAGCTAGAATTTCATGCAGAGGAGGAACTGCCTATTCCGAAAGATGAGCCTCTAGATGTGGATCAACCATAGGAGGAATTTCATGGAGTGGAGGAGTCCACTCATGCAGAACCAAACATCAGAGAAGGCAGAAAGCGTACCATAGAAGCTGAGAGACTGAAGCTTGATGCGGCACAGAATGTGGGAGTCCCTATATTATAGCGCAGACAGAGACAGTCACCTGACCTATTTACTGGATACATGGCTCTTATGAGCAAGTGTATCGTGACAGGGTCATCTTATTTTGAAGAAGTAGTGCAGGAGCCCACATGAGTAGATTCCATGGTGGAGGAGTATGACTCCATTGTCAAAAACAATGCTTGGGAAATTGTTCCAAGGATGGTGGGTAAATCAGTTGTAGGATCAAGATGGCTCTACAAGGTAAAGCAAGCTGCTCATGAAAGCATCGAGAAGTATAAGGAAAGATTTTTTGCCCAGGGCTTCTCACAGATCGAGGGGATTGATTATGAAGAAACCTTTGCACCTGTCACACGATATTCTTCCATAAGGACCATCCTTTATCTCTCAGCGCAGATGGGTTAGCACATTCATCAGATGGATGTGAAGACTACGTTCCTTAATGGGATCATTGAGGAAGAGGTGTACATTGAGCAGCCTGAAGGATTTGAGATCTTTAGCAGCGAGTCACATGTGTGCAGGCTCAAAAGAGCATTGTATGGGCTGAAGCAAGCACCTCGTTCTTGCTACACACAGATCGACAACTATTTCACTGGAATTGGCTTCACCAAGAGTGAAGCGGATGAAAACTTGTACCAAATTGTGGTGGAGGGTAAGATTTTTATGATTGTTCTTTATGTTGATGATTTAATACTAATGGGTGATGAGCAGTTGATACACTCATGCAAGGCAGATCTTGCAAAGGAGTTTGAGATGAAGGATTTGGGCCTCCTTCATTATTTCCTTGGATTGGAAATATGGCAGCGGGAAGGTGAACTATTTGTGTCTCAAGGCAAGTATGCCCAGGAGATATTGGAGAAGTTTCACATGTAAGGCTGCAAGCCTATCGACACTCCTCTTCTAGGAAATTGGAGGAAAGAGGATGCTACATTGGCATAGGTAGTGGATGCCATTTTTTATCGAAATTTGGTGGGTTCGCTCATGTATTTAGTTAATACAAGACCAAACATATGCTATGCGGTGAACCAGTTTTCACAAGCGATGGTTAAGCCTACCAAGCTCTTTTGGAAGGTAGGCAAGCATGTCCTGAGGTATCTCAGGGGCACATTTGAGTATGGCTTATGGTACAGACAAACGGATGAGGTGAAGTTTCATGGCTTCGCGGATGCAGATTGGGCAGGCAACCCAATGGACAGAAAGAGCACATCAGGAGGGGTTTTTAGTATCAAATCTACAAAATTTTCTTAGTACAGCAGGAAACAAAGATCTGTGGCACTCAGTTCAGCGAAAGAAGAATACACGGCAACAAGTCAAGCTGCATGTGAGGCTATCTGGATGAGGAAGATCCTGGTCGGTTTGTTCGAATCAAATTTAGATCCTACAGTGATACATTGTGATAATTAGATTTGCATTAAACTCTCAATTAATCCCGTGTTTCATGATCGATCTAAACATATTGATATCCGGTATCATCATATTAGAGATTGTGTGCAGTGAAAGATCATGTTTCTTGAGTACATTCCTACGGAAGATCAGGACGCAGACATTCTGACGAAGGTGCTCACCAAGAGAAAATTTGAATACCATAGAGGCAGGATCGGGGTGAAGGATAATCCCTATCTTGTTGAGAGGGAGTGCTGAGATTCAATAAGATGATGAGCTTAGTGAAAACCAGTCACCTTCAATAAGTGGGCCCACCGGCTATTTTTAGGTGTAAGTCTATTTTTAGACTATGTCTATTTTTAGATATGGTGATCATATTTCAGAAGTTGCAGGATGCTATTTGTGGATGGTTGGTCAAGTTGGAAAAATAGATGAAATTCTATTTTTATAATATTGGGTGAAGTCTATTTATAGCTCGTCGATCTAAAAAGAGAAGTGCCGATTATTATTAGCTCTTAATAATAATTCGACACTAAACATCAAATTATTCTCTTGGAGCACTTAATTTCAGTATAAAGATTTGGAAAATCAGTGGGCTGAAGGAATTACACAATTCCTAGGGTTTACTGGTGGTTCATGCATGAAGGAATCAGTTAGAACTGAAGTGGAAAAGTTATGACAGAGTTGGAAGAGTAGTTCATGGAGTTGTTATTTAGTTTAACTCAGTTAATGGAGTTAAAATCAGTTGAGCTAGTTGTATCTAGTCTAACTGAATGATACACTAGTGAGAGTGGAGTGAATTAATTATTTAATTAATTCAAAAATAATAGCTCATTAATCAACTGAAAAAATACAACAGTTAACTACAGTGCATGTCAGTTCCAGTGGAGACCCAGTGGAGAGATAGGTGAAAGGGAAAGATGGACTATCTGTTGTGACTATAGTGATGCATTGATTGCACCACACACACATTGGAGTTTCCAGTGAGGATTGCACAGTCAAGGCAAGGTAGATTCAAATTCATTCAGAGCTATTCTTCAGCAGGGATTACGTAGTGTAGGCATGCTATCAGGTGGCAAGAAATCAGTGCATGGATTTGAAAATTTATTCTGATTAGTGTGTGATGATTGATTGTACTGAGAGATTCATGTACTAAGCTTTGTATGAGATTCTTACATGCTCCATAATACATAATATATGATATTTGGGGTTTTTAGCTTCAGGCTTTCCCGTTAAACAACTGTGTTATGTGTGATTGTTTTTATTGCTTCATGTGTTTGCAATTGATTTTAAATTTCCGCAAAAGATTAACAGTGGAAGGATTCTGTATTTAGAAAGAAGATAAATATTGTTAGATCAGGAGAATCTGGATATATACATGCATCTTGTATATAATTTCTACAAATTTTAACTCTTTCTAACTCTTTCTCCACATTAAAGGCAGTTAATATAGTTTTGTCAATTTAAGCAGAATCACTTGAATGATTTAGAGGTTGAAAAGAAGTAGTTTCAGTCTCAAAAGTTTTAACTTGAGGTTTAATTATTACAGGGTTTTTGGGAGGTCTACTAGGACCAGCTCTAGGACTTAAGTCATATCTTCTATTGAGTTCTGCAATCAAAAACTCAAAAAAAGCTTGATACTTAGAAACCTGAGAAGTATCTTGGTCTTCTTGAAGGGTTTTACTTTAGGGAACAGGGAAAATGGCAGTATGAAGGGATGCATGATCTATATTATTAATGTCTTTAGTGATAGAAAAAGTATTGTCATCAGGTTGTTGATCATCAATCAACAATGGTGTGGGCACTTGTTGGTCATTATGAGGCCTCTGAAGAATTTGCAATGGAGCAACCTTTTTATATTAACCTTGAACCTGTGATTGGGGTCTAGAAATAGTTTGTTGGAATATTCTTGGTTGAGTTTCAATCTTGGAAATCCTATTTGATAGGTTTCTAAGAAGTGATGTGATTTCATCAATTTTTGCATCTTCAACTTTAGATTTAGAGGAAGAAGAAGCTTCTTGATTTGATTTTAACTTCTTTTGGGATTTTTCAGCTTTATCTTTCAACTTGGCTGATGTAGACCTATTTGCTTCAACCTCTATAGCATTAGTTTGTATGTCCTCTAAGGTTCGAGATGTCCTTTCTCTCAACATGAAAATAGAGTCATCCTCAAAGGAGTTTGAAAATCTAACCTTAGCTACTGCTACAGGAGGTTTAAAATCAGGAGGAATTTTGTGGTAAAGCTTATTGAATATTTTGATGAAATCAACAACTGGTTCTCCAAAATTTATTTTTAGTTCTTCAAATTCAATTAAGAAATACACAGGGTCCTTTTTCACTCCCCATTGATTTTTAAAGATATTAGTTAATTCTTGCCATGATCTAATGGAATCAACTGGTAATTGCCTAAACCAAATCCTGAAATTTCCTTCTAGGGATTGCACAAACAATATCATATAAACATTTGCACGTTCTATGTTCATGTTATTTGAAAAATCTAGAAATGTTTCTAGATGGTCTTCAACTGAGAAACCAGTTTCTCCATTAAACCTAGGAATATGTTTTAAATATCATGCAGGAAAATCATTAAGGATGGCAAGAAGTAAAAAAAGGGGAATATCTTGCCTGTAAAATTGGTCTAAAACTAGCCATACTTGAAGATGTTGATGTAGAGGAATGAGTATTAGTAGTTGACGAGGAAGAAGTAGAATTTTTAGGTGAAGATGGAGAGGTTGGAGGTGCGGAATGAGGTGGAGAACGAGGAGGAGAATTAAATGTGATGGAATACCTTCTGCGAGACCTTAGAGGAGTTTTAATAACCAGTTTTTGAACCTCTTCTTCTCCTTCTCTAGGTTAAAATAAAGGATTTGAATAAAGAATAGAGATCTTCTGGTTGATGTGAAGTAGAAGGTGTAGAATATGTAACAGGGGAAATGAAATTAGTAGGTTTGAATCCAGGCAAGTTTAGATCCAAATACTGCTCTGATATAGGAGATTCATAAGGTTCCTGAGGTAATTTATAGGAATCTAAAGAATGGACTAACAAGGCTCATTGAAAATCCACTCCTTTAGATACAAGCTTATGCACTCTGTGAGGTATGTATTTTGATTGTAAAGGAATAGGTGCAGATTTGAAAGGATCAGGAATTGTATTAATCTCCTGTTGAGGAATAGAAGAAGAAGGGGTTTGATGAATTCTTCTAGAAGAATCTCTTCTTACCAGTCTCTCTGGATATGATAAGGGTTGGACAATATTAGAGTCAGATCGAGATCTGGTGTGCTTTGAAGGAGCCAGTTTGGTCACAATGGAGTTGTTAGGTGAGATATTTTGACCTAGCTAAACCTTTAGTCACCTTAAAGGAATAAGGTTTTATCATTGTCCCAAGGAAAACAAATCGAATTCGTTCCCCGACAAAAATGCCAAATTGATGTTGTCCTTTGAGATAGTTGTGGTTAATAATCATGCCAAAGCATCTATAATGTTTTTTTTTGTGTTTTGTAATTTTAGAGGACCAATGTATAAGATAAATTTTAGCAAACAATTATTGATTAAATCTTGCAGACAATATCAGTAATTATAAGTAAGGGCTGCTTTTTTATCTCACACAGTGATTAAGATATTGAAAATTGATTAAGTGGAATTATGTAAGAGGATATGATTATTAAATATTCAGATTGAATTCTTCAATAAATCATAAGCTTGAAAACCTTTAAAGAATGTCTAAAAGTTCAATAAAATATATCTAACATTATCAAGATGCTGACAATTTATAAATTAAAGGGACTTACATCAACAAAATGTTAAGTAAATCATTCTTTATATTGATAATAACTTCAGGAGGAATTATAAGATTGCTAAAACAGAGTCAACCACACCTAGTTATCTTGATAACAATTAAACATATGAAGAAACAAAATGTGTGAAAACTGGAAAAACTCACAGAGAAAACAGAGCTGTATGAGACAAATTTAGAATCCTACTTGTATTATTGACGATTGAAAAGACTTGTACAATTTCTTCTTACAAAAATTCACTCATCCAAGGGTGCAACCTTTAATAAATTGAAATGAGAGTTATTTGTACTAATTCACAAAAATTTGAAATATCTTAATTGATTTACAATAATAGGATAAATAAGAATAGAAGAAGGATACAAATAGATGGAGTGTCTCTGTTTTCTTGGAAGTTGTTGATGACTTGGCCCCTTTTTGATGGAAGTTGTTGCTGACTGGACCCTAAAAAATCTGATGTGCTGGCATGCTTTAAAAGTCATCCTTTTACTCGATGGTCTCACAAAACTTATCCCAGTGACCTTGAATTGGGATTTCTGCACTCATCATTTTCCTGAAGATTTCATCTACTTCAGTATATCTATAAAAATTTGGTCTTTGAATGAATAAATGTTTGATTTGAGGTTGAATGATCAAATCAAACTACAGAGCTTCAATAAAAGCTTTCCCTGTAATGTGTCCTCTGATACCTGCAAACTTTGACTTGTCTATTGCAATGGTGTATAAATTGTTGCAGTAATCTTCTAATCTAATCAACTTGTCATCTAATCCTACCAGTCCTGGTAGTCCTTTATGATTTAAACATTAAATTTGGCATGAAACCTTTGAACAACAATATTCAAAGCTTCACATTTGGTCTGAAATTGATTGATTAAGTTTCTTTTCCGCAAAACTTTCTTATCTCCAAAATGGTTGCAATTCTATCCAAGATGTTGATTGCTTCCAACTCCTCTCTGTTCTTTGAATTGAGAACTTTAATCATGTCAGTGGCTTCACTTGGATTCTTTTTGAGATGCTCTTTCTACTCTTTAATTTCTTCTCTACATTTGGTGATGAGATCCTGCTATTCAAAGATGATCTGTATTGATGGCCATACTTCTGTCATAGACCTGCTGATGTCTTCCTAGATATTATGCTTTGCTTCACCCATAGTTGCTGCCATTAGAGATTAACTCTCTGGTTCTTTGATCTTAAGTCCTAACTGATGAGTCTTTTCATTTCCTCTACATATAAAGTATCATTTTTAATATTCTATGACTCAAGAAGTTGAAACTCCTGCTGTAAATTCTCATGTGCCTGCTTCTAAATGGAAAAATATTGTGCCAATATTTCTCCATCAGTTGTAGTCAAAGATGCTGAAAGTTCTGTACCTGCATAAGACGTTTGAGTTGCTAAATTAGGATCAGTATTCACTTGGAGTGTTGATTTCTCTTTCAGTAGTAATTCTTTAATTTGTTCTTCCATATTTCTAATTTGCAGATTTTGATCAATGATCAACTTCAACATCTCTTCCTTGTTACATTCATTTTCACAATCTCCTTAGTCTGTGGGTCTTCAGTTGAGGGTAGATTGAGTTGTTTGCGCAGAGCAGAGATGTCTGAATTCTTATTTTTAATGGTTTACTCAACTGCCTTGCAGTATTTTGGGTCATACCCAACTTTCACTACAAGGTCTTCCAATGAATTCATTTTGTTGTCTTTAGCCAATGAAGAAAATTTTTCAATATTCAGCTGAGATTGAACTTTTGACAGTGTTGCTTTCAATTTGGAAAGTGACATGGATATTGTGGTCATTGTTGAAAATAACATTTCTCCCAATTGCCTGTGCATGTCCATCTGGTCAATTGGGTGAATTTTCTTTGCATCAAAATAGAATACAATCTTCTTGTACTTAGCATGAGTCTTTGGAAATGGAACTATTGCCTACAGAAAGGCCATCTGCATCCTTCCTTTCTCACTGTCAAAGGAATTGAGAAGCCTATGTTGTGATGTAGATGTTTCCTTCCAGAATTGACTATAAACATTTGATTTAAATGTTTCATGCTTGTGCTTGATGTCTAGGAATCTGGAGAAATTTTTTTTCTCTTTAGAAGAACTGGCATCTGAATGATGGATATTTCTAGTGGTTCTCTTGTAGGTGATGATGATGGAGGAGTCTTAGGAACACTGGTGGATGTGGAGACTTCAGTATCTTCCAAATATATGATCTCTAGTTGTTTCTCCTTTGAAAGTAAGGTGGAAGTGAGATTTGGCTTTTTGTGCTGTAAGATAAACTCTTTCATGATTTCCTTGGCATGTGGAGGCTCTTCTCTGACACTTTTCTGCTACTTACTGTCAGGCACTGGGGTCTGTACATTTGAAGTTGAAATGAACTGTTCATCTGCCTCCTAGAGAGTACCTTCCACCCATTCATCTTGGTTCATGTATTTCTCTATTTCTGCTTTGGAGGTATGAGTGTAAGAAGTTGTCTTGTTTCAACTCTCAGAGCAGAAATAATGCCATGGGGGTCATATGACCAATTAAAACTTGGTTTAAAACCCATCTTCTTCAATACATCTGCTTCAACACCAGCTTCTCTGGTATTGCAGATGAAGGATCCAATGTTGGCTTTGAGTTTAAATTGAGCTTTTCTCTTTCCTGAGACAAAATGTAGCTCATCCATGTTTAACATTTGTTTGATGTAATATAAGGAGAAAAATCTCATAGGTACATATCTTGGAAGCTTGTATGGTGAGAGTTCTCAACCATATATCCTTATCTCTGTGTAATTTTTATATAGGTACCAATCACCTGTCTTTGCTTGCTCACTAAGGTGCAGAATCCTTTTAATGTCTTCTCCAATTATGGGCTCTGATTGACTTGTAAGGAGTTGCCTTAAAGGATGTATAAAGGATTATATGAATTATGAAAAATAAGTGGTTGTTGATGAAGCTCTGACCAATTCTGTCCAGTGAATCACTGATTGATTCACTCCCTGTGCATCCTGTTTGTTGAAGTGGATAGGCAACATTTCTGCCCGCTGAAACAAAATCACATGAATAATCACAGAAGAATAATTAAACACTCCTTGTGGGTGAAGTTCATGAATTTTTCATGTATAAATTCAACCAAGAATTGGCTGTAATTATACATAAACAATGGTGATTTATCATGACTGAAAATAGATAAGAACCCCATGATGGGTTCATCAACTGTTTCATCGTTTGGGTATCCTAACAAGTAAGAAATAAGGGAGATGCATTGCTTGGAAGCTATAGGAAAGATGGAGGATGCATATGGGGGATTTTTCTTTGGTAAATCTGCATCATCAGGTAGGAAAATGTCAAATATCTGAGCTCTCTGAGGGAAAGATAATTTGTGATAAAGGTCCATGGTAGTAGCAGGTGAGAAATGGGATAAGGAATCAGATGATGGGATGAGAAGCATCTAGTTTATGTTTTTAGGGGATATGGTGATCAAAATGTTTCCATTCTGAGCCACCACTGACCTGGTTATAGGGTCATACTATTTTTGACACTAGGAAATTAGATCAGGAAAATGATGAGTTTGTGGAAATGAAAACAAAGGCAACATGGATTCCCAGAACCTGATAGGGTCCTAGTTAGCTATGTGCTTCTGCTTTAGCCATAGATGTAGCTCAAAGAAGTCGAATTCACAATGACACTGTGATTTTGAAATAGGCATTGTCTAGGGGTATGAGGTTGAGGTTAAGCTGTGGCGTTGTAGTAGGGATGCCTTCTGAAATGGGTTTGGTGACCTTAGGGATGACTTCAGCGATTGGATTGACAACCTTCACTTCCTTTGTCACCTATTTTTTTGCTTTACCCTTATTGTTTTCTTTTTAGATTTGGATTTGGGTTCCATGTTTGACAGGGTATGGACTGGAAAAAGGATTTGAAGATCGGGTTTGAGAAATGATGACAGGGATTGCGGAATAGGGAGAGTGGTCGCAGATGTTAACACTTGAAATGGAATGCAAAGGTGATAAAATGAATGGAGAATGCAAAGTAACATCAATCTCTCTACAAATAGTTTTATAGGGCATGATCTAGGACTTTAATGGTCTGCGACTAACGACATGGGATATAACCGTAGGGGTTAACATATATAATTGGGTTTTATACATAATGGGATGATTAAAAGTCTAGGAACAACTTCAATGGAAAACGGGGGAATCAAATGTCTATGAGTGGAACATTGGTGGCTAACGATCAAGTGACGTGGAGGAATGTGATTGGATAGTGGACCAACTGTTATGGCGCAAGAAGGGATGTCTGTTGGCTAAGAATGTGGGAGGAAATGGTCATCGGGCACATGAGGAATGGTCGTCAGGTGATGAAAAACCAGAGGTGGATTTGGGGGGGGGGGGGGGTGCCTCCCGACTTGTGGTTTTGGGTGGAGGGGGTGCGAAGTGCTGTGGTGCCGCCACGTCGCACATCTGGGCGACCATTAAAACAACATTTCGAACCCCCCCACCTTGCATTAACGAGAAACTGTTTGGGGGGGGGGGTTGCGAAGTGGATCTCCACCGTAGATCTGAGGCAAGTGTGAGATCTGTAGTCGAAAACTGCTGGCACAGTACTTCATCGATTTGAACTTTTGTCACTTAGAGACTTTATAATAAATTCAATAAGAGCTTATATATATTAAATTTCAACAAATGAAATTTAAGCCCCTTTTGAAGGTATTAACCTCAAAAATTAAAATTTTAATATCTTTATGAGCATCCGGCGCATTTAAACAGGAAACCATAGTTTTATTTCTCAAAAGACTAAAGCATTCACACATTTTTTATTTTATGCTTCCCTAACATTTTATTTTTTCCTTCTTTATTTAGGGCAAACTACTCTAACATTTTATTCTAACATGGATGTAATAAAATATAATTTTCCTAACATTTTTAAAATTTTCTTTTTCATCCATGTTATAAATTTGCATTTTATTTTTTATTTTTTAAACTTCCATGCTAACTTATCAAAATAAATAATGTTACAACACACCCCTAAGTTAGAGTCAAGCTGAAGATATGCTTGTGTTAGGACCGAATCTTTCACATGAAGTGGAGAAAATTGTGAATAGAATAAAACATAACCTAAAATCAACTCAAGATAGGCATAAGAAATTTGAATAGGACACACAAAGGATTCCAACTAGGGGAACATGTATATATTAACATTTGAATAAAAAAGAGTACCCTAAAGTTCGAAAATTGTGCTAAGCTAGCTCCCTATATTCTATGGGCCTATTGATGGTGATGGATGCTGCCAACATGTAAGGGGATCTCCTCGATGTGAAGTCCCAGTTAGACCTCACACCATTTGGTGTAGGAGTCCCATCTATTGGTATGGCACAACCACCATTGTAAAGGTTTCAAATATGTGCCTTGGTTACAAAACACACACAAGTGATCACAACACCTCTTTGGAGGAGCAAGTATGTAAGATTTGTGTAACACCAAATGTAATATGCACATGGAACTTCCACAACTTGTAAAGGAAAAAGATCCTTTTGTTAGGGAATTAATAGTACTATCCTAAAGGGGGACCATGGAACGAGGAGAAAGGCTTGTTGATTACCTGCAGATTAGTCCACATAATAAACAAAAATCATGAAAACATAACAACACATATTCAACCACAACCATATCTAAGTAAAATAATAGCTCATTGGACTTATATGTAATTAAACAAACATATACTACAAACATGACAAGAATAGTCCTACTACATTCATGATACATGTATGAAGAAGTGTTGGATCATAGAGCTTTTTATTATGAATGAAATATCCCAAGTACACTGTTACACAGATGAAACACTAGATCTAGTAGTAGAATAGAAATCCACAACTTGCTTCTCCAAAGAACGATCTATCTCCTATACACTACAAGAGAAGCCAAGTAAATATTCCAAGAATCCCCCACCCTTAGCTTGAGTATGAGGAGCTATTTATAACAAATAATAGTGACATTTGAGCTTCCTCGTGACTCTTCAAATTCTATGACTTTTCATATTCTATACATGAATTTTTACATTCCATGTGTGGCTTTTCACATTCCACAGTTTCTCTTGGAATTAATTACATAGAAATTATTACAAAATAAAAATTACATATGAGATAGTGGCTATATGAGATAAAATTGATAATAGGACAAAGTCTTATCAAATTGACAAATCATTTTTTTCCTCATGGAGCTCATTGGTTATGTATGTGTGCCATGATATTAACTTTGGAGAGATGACTCTAGACAAGACTGGTAAGTTTGTTGCATATCATATATTCACCTTTAATGCCTCTGTCAATATGGTCTTGGATCTTGATTTTACATTATTCCATAGTCATAAGAGTTTCATGTGAGATTTGACTAGTGTGGTGGCATATTGTAGAATAATGTCTTTGGAAGCCTCCAAGAATTCCCGTTCTGATGCTTTCTTGATATGTTCTATGTACTACATGCTTTGCTGGAAGATGCTTTTCCCACCTCTTATTTCCTAAAGTGATCCTACTAAAGGCATCCCATTTTAATATGCTAGAGACTCAAAACCATTGTGCATATGACCATAAGAGGAAATGGTGTTAGTTGCCTGTTCTCCAATACAATTGTAATTTTGATGGAGTCTTAGTTACACGGTCCATTTAAGTGGAAATATTGTTGTTTCTTACCAATTGTGGCAGAAAATTCAAACACTTGGTAGCCTATTCCTGAAGTTGATCAACCACTCCGCTTTCCACTTTCATAAGTTTCAATACTTTTTGTACTTTCTTCTGAATGTTAACAAGAGGAGACACTACTTGCTATAGAAGTATCCTATCATCGTATAAGCATGCCATCATGGTATCCTCCATTAGCCCCAGTTCCTCTTGTATGGATGACTGTCATTCTACTGTATTGAAGCTGTATGAATATAACCACTGATTTTCTGCAACAACTTGTTCCTCCTGTTGCTTCAATGCAACTAACTCTCTCCTTAATCATGCATTCTCATTCAACAAATATTCAGAGTTGTCCTACGCTACTGTAGAAAAACCAACATTTGCTGCCATGATTTCCATGGAATTCCTTCTGGTATTGGTAGTTATAACCCTTTGTGTAGACACTGAGACTAGGTTTTGAGGATCATTTGGGAAGTATCTTCACCTTTGTTGCATGATCCTCTTCTTGAGTTGATCAAATGTGACATTTCACACATCCATGAATCTATCTTCAGGTGGAGGTGTGATTCCAATTTCATCAAATGGGAGATGACTACCCATGAGAGGATGTTCCTATGGAGAAGCATGTTGATCATCTATGGGTTGGATGGTGTCATCTTACTCCGACTCTTCCTTGATCTCTTGATTCAAATGTTCTTCCTTCAGTATCTGTGATACGTCTTCATCCTTGGAATTTATTTGCTGTTCTTCTTCTTGTCTCTTTTTTTCCTCATCTTCTTCCTATTGATCCCTGAGAAACTCATCTTGCTTCCTCTTCTCCTCTTCTTCTAATTCTCTCCATTCCTGTTCAGCTTGAATATCTCCTGTGTTCAAAGCATTAACTTTCCATTCCCTGTTGCTTTCTACCGAATCATACTTGATCCTTTTCCTAGGAGATACAATCTTTTCTTGAAGATTTATCTATTATGCCTCCGATACCTGCATATTTGGAGCTAGTGGATCTTGGGGTGAACTGGTTTCCATTAATAGAGGTGTCTTTTTATCTACATTATGCTAGTTCTCCATCTTCTCATCTTCTGCAGTAGACATTGATGAATATCCCCAGTTGAAACCAATCCTTTCACAATGATACCTGCACACTCTCCTAAGATCATATCCATGAAATTCCTTAACTGTGAAGTGCAAGTGATCCATATCTTGTATTTTTTCATTTTCCTCCTTGTGGATCTTCAGTGCATACAATTTTATCCTCATAGGGAGGGTTGGCCAAGGGGATTTCTTCATTGTTTGAAGAACTCTTGAAAACCAATTTTCCAACTAATATAATACTTATTTCAAGACCAAATTATTGGTCACATATCATGGCATGATATGAGGGGAGATATGACATCCAAAACACATGATATATGTACCCCCAGGCACTGCAAACCAATCCATGCTATCATGTAGTGACTTATTCACCTAATTGGTCATGCAAGGAGGATCAATATAATATATAATATGGAATATGATTGTGAATAATTGCTCTACCAATCTATCATATGCACCTCTAAAACTTGACTTTGAAAACATCTTGCAGTGGAAGTAGACTAGAAATTTGTTTTCCAGGATCCAGTTCCAATACATTATTGGGAAAGCATATCATGCACAGATTCCATCTAACATAAATGCATAAATATATAATTTCATTGCCTGGTATTCCCTCAAAGATGATTTTTCCTGCACCACATGACACTGCAACTCAAATGAAAATATATCTGACCACTTGAATATCTTGGCACGGGTAACGACCATGTTGAGCATATATATCCAGTTTTCCTCAAACACCTCAAAATTATTTCACCCATGCAACTGAAAACACATAGTGATGAGGTACTGATATACATCACTGAGAATCCTGGTCGGGTAAACGACATATGGGCAGTGGTGGAAATTTTCAGGTTCTCGACACCAAGATTTAATGATGTTACTTGTGTCGAGACCATCCCATCTTGTGTAAAAAAAGTTATTGGCATATTCAATGGGCCTAAGTATCCTATAGTAATTTTGCATGTCTTTTCCATAATAGGTGGCCAGCTGACCATTGACTTCTCTATGAAGCACAAGATGAGAATCATCCATGTGTGTAAGAATCCAATCAATCACTTATGCACAAGGGATGTGATGAGCTCCATCATTAGGTACATTTGGAGGGGTTAATTTTCATCTTTTTTCCTTATTAAGTCTCTTTTTCTCACATTTAATTATATTATGGTGTTATGTTGCTAGTGTATGTTGAACCCTTAGTTAAACTGAGAGGGGGGGTGAATCAGTTTAACACATTCATGGTTTTTCAAGACTTTTCTTTTAAATTTATTTACACTTTTTATACTCTTTACTTCATCATTTTGTTATCAGCTTAATATACAATGGAACAAAAATCATAATAAATGATCAGCAAGTATTAAGTAGAATAAAATCAGAGTATCAACACACAATCATCATGCATATAGACAACAGGTATACGTGGAAACCCAAAACGAGAGAAAAACACATCTTATTATTGTTGTGATGCAAAGGCAAGCTCCAACTCCCTCTCACCACTAATTTTCTGTAGGCACCAACCTACAGGAGGCTCCAACCTCAATTCTGCAAGCTACAACTTGCAAGGAAGCTCCAACTCCCACCAATTTTCTGCAGGCACCAACCTACAGAAGGCTCCTACCTCAGTCAGCTACAACTGAGATCTATCAAGCTACAAATTGATAGGGAAGCTCCAACTTCCTCACTCTTTCAAAAGAAACACTTGCTGATTTACTTGGATATCAGCTCTATTCTATTCCATCTTCACTGTTGTGCACTTGCCTTCATATTTGCCTTATATCATTTCTGAGTATTCACAACATCTCTATCTTCTTCTGCTTCTTCTTACACTCTCTGCCTCATTTCTCTATTCTATAACCTCTCTATGCATATCTATGAGATATCATTTATAGAGTTCACCTCTTTACTGTTTGTATTCTACCGGGAATTCGAAATGAACAGCCTTGACTCTTTGACTTCTGCCTTCTCATTCCTTTGTCTAGCTCATTCAGAGGAATATAGAAATTTATACAAATTTCAGTTTTACAGTGGAGTTTCATTTGCCTATGGAGACTTTCCTTTACATCACAAATAATATAAAATCAATTAAAACATTTACATTTTCAGTTACAATAAAACAATTTCACTCAGCCCTTTTCCGGCCCTTGGCTTGCTGTGCTTTTGTATTTTCTGCTGCTGTCACTGTAACTGTTCTGCATACCTCAGTTTTCCATGTATGTAAAATTCATTTCCCAAATTCTGTTCCAACTCTGGTAGCTTTATCAAAATTCACTGTATTTTACATTGCAGAAGATCTTCATATGGTTCAAAATTTACTTCAATGCATTTACAATGTTCTTTTTAAAAAAAACCTCAAATAAATCTCGGCATATAACAAAGACCTTTTTAACATAGAAAATAGCCTTCCGAGCCCACTTGTTGAACTAATTCTATTCCCCGATGCGATGAGCCTCCTCCGATGATTTCCGATTGTGATTACACCGTTTGCGATTGTTTCGATGCGATTAATCGCAATCCAAACTTCAATGGCATGTTCCATTACCTTGCCTTTACACCGATGTGATGGCCTCACACTGCATAGATATATGTATATATTGTTTCATATATACTTGCCACTTTACTTTTTATTCATTCTTCAATTTTGGTCTAAAATCTCGGTGTAGTCATATATTAACCCTTTTCTTTTATATGGGGCCCACAATACATAGACACTCCACCTCATTTAACTTTCCAATCGCAATTGCAACATTCATAAGTCCTCTTGTGCCTTTTTTCATTTGATTTTCGCCGATGCGATTGGTGAATGTCCCGCCATGCAATATTTCAGCATTTCAAAGTCATACATTATATTTCTCTTTTATCCGTTGAAGCACTTTAACAAAGGAAAATATTTTATTTTCGTGTTTGAATCTCCGCCGATGCGATGGTTCACTGTGGACCCCACTCCAACTTACTTTATGATCCAATGGTTGCTATCGACTGTGATCCAACGGTTGCTATTGGATCACACCATCTTAATCACAATATTCAACAACTTGTTCACTTGCACTTCCTCTGCACCGATGCGATTAAAATTCTCCGATGCGATAAATCCAATGGATGCCGTTAATTGGGAACGGACGGTTGCGATTAAATCGATCGATCGCAATCGCAACTTTCAACTTGTCATTCCTTTGTTCTTTCATTCCGCCAATGCGATTAGAAATCGCCGATGCGATTAGATCTCCACCGTTGATATTCTATTTCCGATACGATCTCCACCATTGATCTTCAACATTTCTGAAAGCTGCTTCTACTGTTTATTACATGGTTCCACTTGTATTCATGATTTCGCCTTTTATCAACACATTGGGTTATGTTCATGTTACTTTGTATTTTATTCGAAACTCCGATTTTGGTTTAAAACATAAACCATTGCATGATCCACCTTTAATATTGGGTCCCACAATTATTTTTGCGTACCATTCACATCCAACGGTCTATCTGATCTCACGCTCCAATAATGCTTTGGGCACTCATCCAAGGGCTCTCATGCAATATCGTGCAATTTAGATGTTCGTGGGTTAATCCTCCAAATTTACGCGATATAAATGGTATTCAAATATCACTTATTTCCACGTGTCGAGCGAAGACCAATATCGCATTCAAAAAGGTAATTCCACTTACTACTCTTGTGACCGCATGATACAGCTGGTTTTCTCCCTTAGAAACCACCATTCCTATTCATCGTTGGGTCTCGCCTTACTTCCGCTGTTTGTTTAACTGATCTTTAAGAATAGCGTCAATTCCTTTGTAAACGTTTCGGCAATACATTTCTTAAGTTTAACTCTTTTGTACCCCACTTTCAGAACATGTCCTTATATCATCGCATCGCATCGCTTCTCCGCTTCTTTACTCTTCCTATCTCTGCTGCCTCTGCTACCTCTTTGTTACTTTGCTGCCTCTACTTCTTGTCTTATCCTTTTCCCTCTTTACTATCTCTGTTGCTCTCTTTGCTGCCTCTGCTACCTCTCTGTTTCTTTGCTGCTCCTTTGTCTTGTTGCTGGTTCTTTTCTGTGATAGTTCAGGTGCTGCTCCTGTCTTTTCCTTTGCCATCAATGCCAATATTTCCAACAGTCTCCCCTTTGGCATTGATGGCAATGCTTTAATACTCTTCTTTTTCTTGCCTTTCCTCCCCCTTTGAAATCAATGGCAAAGGGTTGCTCATTTCCTAGTGAGGTTTCCAAATCTTGTCCATAATACTCTAATCTTGAGGATCTGTTCCATGCAGTGTTCACTTTTTCTGGCTCTTTTGTGGCAATCTTTGTAGACTGATCTCCCCTTGGAATGATGTTTTCTTTTCCTGTTAGAGAGTAACATCTGCAGACACTACTCCTAGTTTGTCTCTTAAATATTCAAATGGTTCTTTAGCAAGAGGTTTTGTGAATATGTCTGCTGTTTGTTCCTTTGTTGGTACATATTCCAACTTCACTACTTTCTGTGCTACTTGTTCTCTGAGGAAATGGTACTTGATTGGGATGTGCTTTGTTTTTGAATGAAGTATAGGATTTTTTGATATACTTATTGCACTTGTATTGTCACATTTGATAGAAATAGGTTCATCAATACTTACCTTCATGTCTTGGAGAGTTTGTTTCATCCACATTACTTGTGTGCAACATGCTGCTGCTGCTATGTATTCTGCTTCTACTGTAGATAGAGAGATGGAAGTTTGCTTCTTGCTTAGCCATGCCACCAGACTTTTTCCCAAATAGAATGCTCCTCCACTTGTGATTTTCCTGTTATCCACACAGCTAGCCCAATCTGAATCTGTATATGCTGTCAAAGTGAAGTTTTTTCCTTTTGGGTACCATAGCCCATGATGTGCAGTACCTTGTAGATATCTGAATATTCTCTTGATTGCTAGTAAGTGATTTTGTTTTAGTGCTGCTTGATATCTTGCCACAAGTCCTACTGCCAACATAATGTCTGGTCTAGAAGCTGTTAGGTAGAGCAAAATTCCTATCATGGATCTGTACAGTTTTTGATCTACATCCGCTGATCCATCATCTGCACAAAGTTTGCATCCAGTGATCATGGGAGTTGACACAGGTTTGCAGTCTTCCATTTTGAACCTTTTCAACATATCTCTTAAGTATTTTTCTTGTGAGATGAATGTGCCTGTGTTCTTTTGTTGAATTTTAAGTCCTAAATAGAAGGTGAGCTCTCCAATCATAAACATCTCAAATTCTGATTTCATTTCTTCAGTAAAACCTTTTATTGACTCATATTTATTGCTTCCAAACATGATGTCATCTACATACACTGCTACAATTAAGAGTTCATTTTCATTAGCCTTTATGTACAAATTGTTGTCTACTCCTCCTTTCTTGAACCCTTGTTTTTGCAAGTATTTGTCCAGCCTCAAATGCCATGCTCGAGGAGCTTGTTTCAACCCATATAAGGCTTTCTTTAATCTGCACACATAGTCTAGTTTATCTGTTAAGGAGAATCCTTTGGGTTGTTCCATGTAGACTTCTTCCTCTAAATCTCCATTCAGGAAGGTAGACTTCACATCCATTTGATATACCTTGAAATCATGATAACATGCAAAGGCCAAAAAAATTCTGATTGCTTCCATTTTGGCTACAGGGGCAAAGGTTTCATCATAATAAAGACCTTAAATCTGTGAATATCCCTTGCATACAAGTCTGGCTTTATATCTGATTACCTGTCCTTGTTCATTCATCTTATTCTTGAATACCCATTTTGGGCCTATGAATTTTTTCCCTGTGGGTCTTGGTATTAACTCCCATGTATTATTCTTCTTAATATATTCTAGTTCTTCATTCATAGCTTTTGTTAGCGCTCAAATCTACCTTAGGCTGAAATGAGATAAAACTCAAGGCTACATCAAACCACGCTTAGCCTCATAGCTAGCCCTACGAGGGCAGGGGAGGGCTCTCTCCGTCAATCTCGATAAAATGAGAAATAGGGTGCGAGATGACTTACGATAGGAGCTGATTTTAGGCTAGTAAAGAGATAGGTAAGTTTGATTTTTGATTTTTGGGTTTTCGCTGGAGAAATGGGAAAAACAAATTTTGGGTCCGGGGATAAGGTCAGACCTTTGCAGATTTCGAGTTGGGGCGAGGTAGGTGAATGTCTTGATGCTTTAGATTGGATATGTGGACAGATTAGAATGAAAAGGAGCTGAAGAGGGCAAAGAAGAACTTGGATCCTCTCCAAACAGTGGAAAACATGAAAAACTAAATGAATTCAAAGGCAGAGCACTGTGAACAATGGATTCAACCTCATCTACTCATTCATTTAATTTAAGAAGCATGAGTGAGAAATGGCATACATTAAACATGAAGAACTTACAGTAAACAGAGAGAAAACACCATCAAGAACAGAACACCACAAGGATCCCAACAGGTGCCACAAAACCTCTGATCTTTTCCTTAGCCAAAATATGAAAAAATATGTACAATGGTGCCAAAAGTTTCCCAAGAGTCCAACCTGTAGAATGTCTCAGAAATTACAATATATAGATCACTCTAACCCCTTCCCATGCCTCTAGGGGTCGAATTCATTCTTCAGGGATCAGTTTCAACCAAATTCTAATCAAGGAACTAAAATCTAGGCAGCTAACAACTTGCCTCTAAAAGAGTGGAAACTGATTCATTTACATGATTTTCACTTTTTTGAGAGTGAATCTTCTAGAATAGGTAAAAATAAGCCAAATTTACATGCCAAACATAAATTTACATCATGAAAACCCAAAAATTTCATCCACAAGCAAAACTGGTCCAAACTGGCCGAAAATCTGAGCTGGAAGTTGAAAATTCAGCCAAAAATTTAAGTGGGTCGCATGCCTGAGCCAAGTGGGTTGCATGCCTTTCAGCCGATTTTGAAGTACTTCCTGGCATCCAAATTGAGATCATGATAGCTCGTTGGAAAGCCCTGGATGTTAGCTATCCAACCCAAGTGGAATTTCCCAATTTGGAGCTCATTTGACCCTCCAAAACCTCATTCTCCCAGAAGTACTTCCTGCTGGTGCAAAAGGTGGCAGCAAGGTGGTTTTCATGGTGTTTTTGAGCTTTTTGACCATCCAGAATCTGATGAAATGCTTTGGAAATGCCCGAGGATGCATAAATTACCATGAAAAATCCAAAAATGCAAATATTTCCTTCAGCAAGTGTCCCAAAAAAAATGAGCATATGAGTGCGCTACCCGCTTAACTGAAAAACCTGTTTTTAGATCAAAATATTTCAAAATGACAAAATTTTCTCTGAATTTGCTCAAATTCGGAGCCAAGATCCTCCATCATGTATCTTTCCCAGCCAACGAAGCATCGGCCAAAATCCGGAGTGGATCAGGCCTTTTCTGCCGTTTTAGTGCTTCGCTCAACCTCCCCTTCAGATCTTCATTCTTGCTTTGCAAACATGCATCCGAGCCCAATAATGGCCTTTCATGTGACGAAGCAGGTCTTTGTCTCTGTTGGCCTTCTCAATCAACTTCTCCAAATGAATTTTAACCCGTGTGAGCATAGAATCTCGATCAATTGGTGTCATGTCGCCGGGTCTCTTCCGGGCCAATTGTCGATCTTCACGGATTCGCCGCAGCTCATAAAGTTCGTGCTCATCCTCAAGCTGTTTGTTGCGCTGCGCCAGATATTTTATCACCCACTGAGCCTTTTGCAATTGATCTTTCAGCGTGTCATTCTCGGCCCTTTGCTCCTGGATGATCTCCCTCAGTTTCGAGCTAGGAGAGCTCGCATCAACATCAATGATCGTGAAATCCGTGTCCCGGCCTCCTGATGGGCCCTCATCATGCATGGGATTCTTGCCCCTGTCCTGGATCTGTACCTGTGCTGAAGAAGAAGGCGAGACCCCTTCCACATCATGTGGAGATAATACTCACTCTGCTGATGAAGTCGGCAAGACCCCTTCCACCATGGGTGGAGATAATACTCGCCGTGTAGCTGCAAATAAGGCCCCGTGGCCTCGCTGATATGTCATAAACAATGGAGTGCTGATGTGCTCAATCTTAGGAATGCCCGGCTGGTGTGAAGGCTCTCCCGCATCATGAACTACCTCAGGAGGCGGTTGTGACGCTGTGAAAAAGTCACGGGAGATGAAATCCTCCCAAGCGATGCCCTGTTGTGCCAACTGATGTAACACTATGATCTTGATCAAAGCGTAATGATATATACTTCTATGCTGCTGTGCTGGGCTCTTCTTCTATACAAAAATCATCATCCTCTCTATGTTGCGATACATGAAATACGGAATGTTCATCATACGTACCCTTGTGAAGTGCATCAACAAACGAACATGGTACGCAAAGAGACGCGTGAATCTGCCCTCGCAACTGAAATACCGAATGATGAGTTTCATCAGCGGTGCAAACTCATCCCTCAGGAATCTGAAAGGAAAAACTCTGCCCAAGTGCCTCATATACCTAGGTTTGATGTATGGCTCATAGTGGGATTTCTCTAAATGTTGACGTTTGTTCCATTCCTCTCCTAGATTTGGTATACCAGTGGCCTGAGCAATAGTCATTGGTGACAGAAAGAAATCTACTCCAGCGAGATTTACACAACCATTACGTAAATGAAGAACAAACAGACGAGCTAGTTCACGATGAAGCTGGGTTTGTGAAATCATTTCACAGAATCAAAAACATGACTGAACCTGAAAAAAATCCATTGCAAGCGGACATGCCTGCAATTGAGCCAAATAAGTAGGCTCCTCCCTGAGATGTTTACCACCTTTGCCACCTCTGTGAGGCCTCCGTGGCACATTACCCTCTGTTGTGGAATCACTATCCGACTCCTACTCATAAACTTACTCTGTCTCTGACAAGTTGTCTGCAATATGGATGCTGATATAGGTGCAGTAAAGGCAAAGTTTAATGTATTTTCAAAACCCAATAAATGTCACCCACATACCAAAGTATCACAGGAAAATAAAATTACAATGAGGATGGCTCTGCTTTAGTGGCATGAAAACTATCACTGTTTTGACCATAAGTGAGTTTCACAAATGAGTGCCAACTGCAAAGTATGGTGCAAGCTTTTGGTAATGATGGGCAAAGAAGTAAACAAGTATAGGACTGTGTTTATGAACTGGAGAATAGGGAGAACATGAAAATAGCCATAGTGACACAAATTACTATCACAGTGGTAGTAGAATGATAACAACAGCAATGGTGATATTATGGTAATGAGGTCTGTAGACTAGTCGACATAAGACTGTGCAAAATATGAAAGGGCATGAACAACAGTGACAAGATGATAACTAAGGGCGTGAGGATCATATATACAACGTGCCAGGGTGTGAACATATCTACCATTCAAAGGTTTTCAAATTTTTCATAAAACTGCCCATACAATTTCAAAACCCTTACAGAATTAACTTGCATGTGAATGAAGGGTTCATATATTTCTCTCCAAGCATGGCTTGTTTCCCCAACATCAATGACATCACAACCATATTAAAAATCTACTGAGCAATGATTAAAACCTGTTTGCAAGTTGCTGAAGTCGACTTGAATCGAAACTAGGTGCAAAACACGAATTTTTGGACTCTGTTGCTAAGTGGGTAGTGCCCCTGCTCAAGTGGGTAGCGCCCCTCAAGTGGGTAGCTCCCGTTCAATTTTGCACTGGCTGTGGCGCTCAAGTGGGTAGCGCGCACCAAGTGGGTAGCGCGCACCTCAAGTGGGTAGCGCCCACCTCCAAACACTGTCAACGATTCTGCAACTTGTCTTCGGCCTCCAAAAACACGAATTTGACTTCTACCTTGCGGATCTCTTGCAAATGAGATTGTTTGCCATGTTTATATATGAAATAAATATCTCATCAAATCAGATTGCTTTTCAAATTTGTTTGACAACCCACTTTATAATGTTTTTGGCATTTTGAGATTTGATCTATTAATACAATGCTTTGCTTTGGCTTTTCTGAATTTGGACTGAAATGCTTGTTGTCTTTTTCAGGGATGCGGCACTATAGCTTTGGAAAAGATCAGAGGCTTGCACTGAAGCTTTCTGATAATGAAATAAATACAATTATTACAAAAATGAAATAAGACAATTTCTAGTTCCAAAACAGAGTTTTGGACTAGAAATGTCTTCAAATGCTTTTGATGATAAAAATGTGAAATCAAAACTTGCGAAACCAACCTCATGGCCTGCGGGCTTTATGACATATATGCAAAAGACTCGAAAACCCTAGACTCTAGGACTAAAGACTTTTTTTTTTTTAAACGAAACTGACATTTAATGACCATGAATGAAATGACGATGAACTTCAGTAATTTTTGAAGAATTTTTAAAATAGCCCTGCAGGTACAAGCATGAGGAAACACATGACAACCGGACCCCCTCGTCAGTCAGTGGCATGCTTCTAGCGAAATTCAACGAAGTGGAACAAGCGAGACACCTAAGAATGAATATGCAAAAGCGAAACGATCTCTGACGGAGGGCTGTAAGGACCGACTCTAACATTGGCTCCAATGGGGATGGTGGCTCCATGGAGATGCCAAGAACAGAAGATCTCTGGGGGAGTCAGGCAGTGCCTTCATCCATTGGGCGATGGAGTCATTATTTCGACAAAAAACTCAAAACTCTTGATATATTTATTGACTGTAAATTTGACTGAAAAGAGACTGAAACTTGACCAAAACCGACTCGATTCTAAAACTGAAAAGACTGATAAAACTGACTTGGCAAACTTCAAACTAACCAACCTTCATCTCCAGAATTATAGCCTTCGCTCCGGGCCCCAGACTGAAGATGAGAGACCAGTACACACTTGCAATGAAACAGAAGTAAAACGATATATACAACGATGATGAAATCAGCAGAAGATACTCAGAAGTGATATCGTTTCAGCAACCGACCATTGATCGGTCCTCCAGGACAATCATCTCCATTCATTTCTTTGAGAAGAAAGGCGTTTTGACCCCGATACACTGCGATCTTAAAAGGACCCTTCCATAGGTTTTCAAATTTTCCGTGCTTTCCCTTATCTTCATTCCGAGCATCCCACTTCAAAACCACCTCATCCAACTGAAACTTATCTGCTTTTGCCTTTCTGTCGTAGATCTTCTTAATGCGCTCCTACAACTTGAAAGTATTTTGAAATACCTCCTCCCGTGTCTGCTGTAAATGAATCATCTGATTAATCCTCCGCTGCATGGGATCTTCCTCACTACCGGCTTCCTGAAGTAATTTGACTACCGGGACAGCAAGCGAAGTAGGAAAAACCGTGTCTATTCCGTACACCAACTCGAAAGGAGACATGCCAATAGACTTTTTCTGACTTACTCTATCAGCCCACAGTGCATTCACTAATTTCTTGTGCCAGCCCTTTTTGTTGATTTCCAGCAATTTCTTAATGATATTCACCAAGGATTTATTTGAAGATTCCGCCAAGCCATTCCCTTGTGGATGGTAGGCAGTCGAATGTCCCAAGCTGATATTATACTTATAGAAAAATTCAACCATCCTTTTAGACTTGAAGGCCGCTGCATTATCTGTGATTATTTTACTAGGACACCCAAAACGTGACAGAATATTGTTTTCAAGAAAAGAGATAATTACCGCATCCGTGGCCTGTCGAGTGGGAATCGCCTCGATCCATTTTGTGAAGTAGTCTGTAGCTGTTAATATCCATCTATGCTGTCCGGAAGATGCTGGGTGGATTTCCCCAATAAAATCCAATCCCCACTGCTGGAATGGTGCACTAACTTCTATTGGTTTGAGAGGCAAAGGCTGTAGTTTCTGCTTCCCTTCGAAAATTTGACACTCGTGACAATTCTTAACAGCCTTAAATACATCAGAAAACAAAGAAGGCCAATAATACCCTGCCCTTAGAATCTTATTCGTTGTGGTCTTCCAAAACAAATGGCCTCCGCAGTCACCTTTGTGAAAGTCCTCCAAAACTCTTTGAGCTTCCTCCTCTACCAAACAATTCAACAACACTCCTCCAGGGTCTTTCCAATACAATGCAGAATTCAGAATGCAAAATTTTGCAGCTCTCAACTTCAATGTTCTACTCTTGTTTCTAGGCATCCAGGGAGGTGGAGACAAATTCTGAAGCACGTATAAAATGTCAGCATACCAAGGGGAAGAAACAAAAATATCAGATACCTGAATTGACGTACTTTCCTCATCTTCATCGGACATGGCAGCAATCAAATTTATATCTAGAGCATGCAGATTTGTTTCAGCCATGAGCTTGGCGAGTCCTTGTCCTTTGATCATCTTGGTCGGTTTAATCTCCACATCGTATTCTAACAATGATGCAATCCACTTACCCCGTCTTCCCTCTGGATCTGCCTGTACCAAAACATCTTTAACTGCTGCGTTAGGAACGTATGCTATAATGTGGGAATGCAATATATACACACGGAAATCTTTCAAAGCCTTTACAAGCGCTAGCGCTTGTTTCTCAATAATGTTGTATTTCAATGCTCTGTCCCTTATAATTCGACTGAAAAACGCAATGGGCTTCTCAACTCCATCCCTTTTTTGCATTAAAACAGCTGCCAATGTGTGCTCCGAAGCAAAGGAAAACAAAATAAAGTCTTGTGTGTAGTCCGGGCTGATTAAAATAGGGGCTGAGGAAAGAGCTATCTTTACCAAATTGAATGATTTCACTGCCTCTTCTGTCCACTTTACCTGACTGTCCTTTTTCAGCATGTTCGTGATTTCTCTAAGGTGTTCTGCAAGATTTGGAATGAAACGACGCGGAAAATTCATTTTACCATTAAATGACTGTATTTCTTTCTTGTTCCGGGGCTGTTCAATCTGTTGTATGGCTTCAACACGTGCAGGATCAACTTGAATGCCATCTTTCGATATGATGTGGCCAAGGAGCTTGCCTTCATCCATGGCAAAAAGGCTCTTTTTCGGATTCAGCGAAATGCCATATTTTCTGCACTTCTGGAAAACAATTTTCAAATGATATAAATGTTCCTCATCAGAATTTGAAAACACAGTTAAATCATCAAGGTAAACAACCAAAAACACATCTTTCTCGTTGGCAAAAGCCATGTCCATTGCACGCTGAAAGGTGGCGCCTGCATTCTTCAAACCAAACGACATTTTTGCATAATGAAACGTTCCCCAAGGAGTGGTGAACGCAGTCTTATCATGATCATCTTCATGCACTAAAATATGATTATTGTTGAGAATGCAGCAAGATGATGGAGCTTAGTGAAATGAAGTCGCCTTCACTAAGTGGGCCCGCAGGCAAATTCTGGCGCAAAGTCTATTTTTAGACTATGTCTATTTTTAGACATACAGAGCATAAGTTGGGAATTCCAGTTGGAGATTCTTGAAGTATGCGACATGTTAGTAAAAATAGATGAGACCCTTATTTTTAGGACCCAGGCTATTTTTAGACTGTATCTCCTAAAAATATGGAAGTCAAATATTATTTACCCTTAATAATATTTTGACTATAAACAACAGTTTACTCTCTTGGAGCACTTCAGTTTGAGTCATGGAGGTGGCTCATGCAACTGACAGAAGGAATCACATGGTTCCTAGGGTTTGATGGCATCTTGCATGGTTGACTTCAGTTGGACTTCAGTGGCAGAAGTTTTGGAGGAGTTAATGGGACAGATAGTGGAGTTGTGTTCTGTTTATCTTAGTTGAACTAGTTGAGATTAGTTTAACTAGCTAATCAATTAGTTATGAGTGGAGTGAATTAAATATTATTTAATTCACTAATTAGTAACTCATTAGTCAACTCAAGAACACATCAATTCACTACAGTGCATGATCAGTTCAGTGGAGACCAGTGGAAGAGGTAGATGAAAGGGTGAGTAAAGCTATCAGTTGGAGGATCAGTTTTGCATGGGATTTGCATTACACTTGGAGGAATTATCCATGACAATTGCGCAGTCAAGCCAAGGGGATTCGAACCTTGGATCTCTTCATATACAGGCCATGATTGCGCAATAGAGGCAAGGCAATTGGCAGGGAGTTTTGAACCAGTGACTTGTTCAAAACTAAGCTAGGTTGTGTGTGACTTTATGAGAAAGTACTGAGTACTTGTGAGGAGTATTGTACTTGTTTGGTTACATGATTTCTCCATTATAATATACACAATAGCTGCGGGGTTTTCAGCTATAGGCTTTCCCCATACATACTGAGTTAATGTGTGATTGATTTGATGTGAGATTGCTTCTATTATTTACGCATGTGACAATTAATTGTAGAAGAAGGTTATGTGTTATGCATGCAATTCGAAATTGATGTATGATCGGGTTAATCTTCATTGAATAAGTGATTTATTCAGCTAATTTCTACATGGTATCGGAGCAAGATTAATTGTCGAGATCTATTACGGTGATTGCAAACTTATTTCCTTGGACAGAGTCTGCATACGGGCCAGGAAGCCTCCGGATTCATCTTTCTTCGAAAAGTGAAAGGTCTGGTAAAAGCCCCTTGCAGTCAATCTCTGATTTGGAAATAATTTGTTCTCAAGTGTAGATCGAAAGCGATAGAGCTTGGAGTTTGGAATTCGAATTTTGCAGCAGCTTTGTTTTCTTGGTGCCGGTGTTGAAAATGTCTTTCAACGGGTTGCGACTCGAATATGCTCTTGAAGGCAGTTCGAATTATGTTGCATGGAAGGATCGCATGGAAGCAGTATTAGAAGATAATGGTCTGAAGGAGTTCGTAGATACGGATGTCCAAAAGCCCACTGATCCTGTTGAAGTCGAAGCATGGCAAAAGAAGATGGCGAAGTGTCGAAGGATCCTGTTGGAGGGCGTCAAGGATCATATTGTATCCAGCCTGCATGGAAAGGCTACTCCATATTTAATGTGGAAAGCTTTGACGGATCTATTCCAGAGTAAGAGCGACCAAAGGAAGCTGGCGCTCAAAGATAAGCTCAGGAACATCAAGATGGAGAAAAGCGACAGTATCGCAAAATACCTCACGAAGTTCACTCAATGCAGAGATGAGCTGGGAAGTGTGGGGGTGACTGTCGAAGATGAGGACATGGTCGACCTGGCTCTCCTTGGTCTTTCGAAGGCTTGGCACTCATATCAAGATAGTGTCAATGGTCGGGAGAAGCTGCCGGGATGGGAGCGCCTTTGGGCGGATCTCATGCAGGAGGAGATAAGGAGGACTACTCGAGATGGATCTTCATCAAAGGGAGTTGATGAAGAAAAATGCGCTTTGGTGTCCAAAGCTAAGAAAGGGAAGGGTAAGAAAACCTCTCATTCTGGAGCTAAGGGCAAGAAGCAGGATATGGCGAAAGTGAAATGTTTTCACTGCCATGATCACGGACATTATGCTACCAATTGTCCAAAGAAGAAGAAGAACAAGCAAGCGGGAAGATCTGCAGATGGAGAAGCTTTGGCTTCACGGTTCGAGCTTGACTTTTCACTGATTGCATGCTTGGTTTCAAGTGTGATGGGATCGGTGTGGTTCTTGGACAGCGGTGCGTCATTTCATATGACGGGAGATCAGGAGTTGTTCTCAGATCTGGAGAACAAAGATTTGGGTGTGCACGTCGAGATGGGCGATGATGGTAGATACAATGCGGCGGTATCGATCTAAGTATCCCCTTTTAGAGGATTTGTACGGTAAACCTTTGTAATAAAGGATGTCATGCATGTACCTGGATTGAAGAAGAACACGAAGTTTCGGTAAGCGATGTTGGAGGATAAGGGGTATGATGTGGTCTTCGGTGAAGGAAAAGCCTTCTGTGAGTAAGACTGCGGAGAAGACCGAGGAAGATAGGGGTTCGAACCGAGCCTTTATCGGTTGCGGGTAGATATTTGCGCGACTATGGCATGCAAGGCGGAAGGAGTGGTGAGCAGGGATGATGGCGAGCTGTGGCAACGGAGATTGGGCCACCTTCACCATGGAGCTTTGAAGATACTGCAGCAGATTTCTACTGGGCTTCCTAAGGGCACTCTTGCGCAGTCAGATCAGTGCAAGGGGTGTACTTTAGGGAAGTATGTGAAAGCCACCTTTCACGAGAAGGATAGTCGCGCCATGACGATCCTTGAGAGAGTTCACACGGACGTGTGTGGTCCTTTCTCAGTTGCTTCGACAGCAAAGCACAAGTATTATGTGATCTTTGTTGATGATTTCTCTCGAAAGTGCTGGATCTTCTTCATGCCGAAGAAGAGCGATACATTCGCGAAGTTCTGTGAGTTTAAAGCACTGGTCGAGAAGGAGTCGGAGAAGAAGGTGATTGCTCTAAGGAGTGATAACGGTGGTGAATTCATCTCGGCTGAATTCAAGGAGTTCTGCAGCGCAGAAGGGATTCGGAGAGAGCTCATCGCACCCCATAACCCACAGCAGAACGGGGTGGCTGAGCGGAAGAACAGAACGATCGTGGGTGCTCCACGGGCGATGTTGCATGATCAGGGCCTACCCCTTCACTTGTGGGCTGAGGCATGCAATACAGCAGTGTATGTGCAGAACCGTTGTCCTCACAAGGTTCTTGGCATGAGTACACCAGAGGAGGCTTATTCTGGCAAGAGGCCTGATATTTCCCATTTGCGGATTTTGGTTCTCCTGTCTACATGCATGTGACGAAGGATGCGAGAAGGAAGCTGGATCCAACTGCTGAGGTTGGAATATTTGTGGGGTACACTGATACACCTCATAACTATCGGGTGTATGTGCCAGACAGTCGCAAGACTGTTGTGTGACGGGATATAAAATTTCAGGAGGAGAAAGCCATGCAGTGTTCGCTTGAGAGGGAGCTACACTTGCATGCGGATGAGGAGCTGTTAGTTCCTAAGGAGGAGCTTCCGGAAGTGGATCAGCCACAAGAGGAGGTTCAGGAGGTGGAAGAAACCACCCAGGCAGCGCCAACCATCAGAGGGCGCATGCGCACTACAGAAGCTGAGCGACTGGCTCGGGATGCAGAGAAGGTTGTAAGACCACCTACAGCACAGCGCAGACAGAGACAGTCACCGGATCGGTACACTGGATACATGGCTCTTATGAGTCAATGTGTTGTGACAGAGCCATCCTCTTTTGATGAAGCTGTGGAGGAACCCGCATGGGTTGATGCCATGATCGAAGAATATGATTCGATCATCAGGAACAGTGCATGGGAGATTGTCCCAAGACCGGTTGGGAAATCAGTTGTAGGTTCGCGATGGATCTACAAGGTGAAGCAGGCGGCCGACGGGAGTGTGGAGAAGTACAAGGCGAGATTTGTCGCCCGTGGCTTCTCACAGATCGAGGGGATTGACTATGAGGAGACTTTTGCACCTGTCGCAAGGTACTCTTCCATACGGACGATCCTTGCTCTCTCAGCGCAGATGGGGTGGCACATTCATCGGATGGATGTGAAGACTGCGTTCCTCAATGGAGTTATTGAGGAGGAGGTGTACATAGAGCAGCCTGAAGGTTTTGAGATCTTCAGCAGTGAGTCGCATGTGTGCCGACTCAAGAGAGCACTGTACGGGCTGAAGCAAGCACCTCGTGCTTGGTACACTCGGATAGACGGCTACTTCACCGGGCTTGGATTCTCCAAGAGTGAGGCGGATCCAAACCTGTACCAGATTGTGGTGGAGGGGAAGCTGTTGATCATCGTACTGTATGTAGATGATCTGATTTTGACTGGCGATGAGCAGTTGATACTTTCATGCAAGGAGGATCTTGCACGAGAGTTTGAGATGAAGGACTTGGGCATCCTTCATTATTTCCTGGGATTGGAGATTTGGCAGCGCAGTGGTGGACTGTTTGTTTCTCAGGGCAAGTATGCTCGGGATATTTTGGAGAGGTTCAACATGCAAGGCTGCAAGCCTGTTGACACTCCTTTTCCTGGTGGTTGGAGGAAGGAGGATGCTACTTCAGCGGAGGTAGTGGATGCCACTGTCTATCGACAGTTGGTGGGGTCGCTTATGTATCTGGTCAATACACGACCCGATATATGCTATGCAGTTAACCAGCTTTTGCAAGCTATGGTTAAGCCTACCAAGCTCTTTTGGAAGGCGGGCAAGCATGTATTGCGCTATATCAGAGGCACATCGGGATATGGTCTATGGTACAGACAGGAGGATGGAGTGAAACTTTCTGGTTTCACTGATGCAGATTGGGCAGGGAGTCCAACGGACCGGAAGAGCACTTCTGGAGGAGTTTTCAGCATTGGGTCGACAGCAGGTTCCTGGTACAGCAGGAAGCAGAGATCCGTGGCACTCAGTTCAGCAGAGGCCGAGTACATGGCGGCAAGTTTGGCTGCATGCGAGGCTATTTGGATGAGGAAGATCCTCGCAGGTTTGTTCAGGTTGCATTTGGAGCCTACAGTGATCTACTGTGATAACCAGAGCTGCATCAAGCTCTCGGCTAATCCAATATTTCATGATAGGTCCAAACATATCGACATCAGGTACCATCACATCAGAGATTGTGTTCAGCGGAGGATCATGATGCTTTCATATGTTCCCACGGAGGATCAGGATGCCGACATCCTGACGAAGGCGCTCACCGGGAGCAAGTTCGAATTCCACAGAGGCAGGATAGGGATTGCAGATAATCCATATCTTGCTGAGAGGGAGTGTTGAGAATGCAGCAAGATGATGGAGCTTAGTGAAATGAAGTCGCCTTCACTAAGTGGACCCGCAGGCAAATTCTGGCGCAAAGTCTATTTTTAGACTATGTCTATTTTTAGACATATGGAGCATGGTTCGGGGATTCCAGTTTGAGATTCTTGGAGCATTGGTCATGTTGGCAAAAATAGATGAGACTCTATTTTTGAGGTCAAAGAGGTCGAAGTCTATTTTTAGACTGCCTCTCCTTAAAACAGGGAAGTCAAATATTATTTACCCTTAATAATATTTAGACTATAAACAGCAGTTTACTCTCTTGGAGCACTTCGGTTCGAGCTACAGAAGTGGCTCATGCATCTGACAGAGGAATCACGTGGTTCCCAAGGGTTTGATGGCATCATGCATGGTTGACTTCAGTTGGACTTCAGTGGCAGAAGTTTGGAGGAGTTAATGAGACGGATAGTGGAGTTGTGTTCTGTTTATTTTAGTTGAACTAGTTGAGATTAGTTTAACTAGCTAATCAATTAGTTATGAGTGGAGTGAATTAAATATTATTTAATTCATTAATTAGTAACTCATTAGTCGACTCAAGAACACATCAGTTCACTACAGTGCATGATCAGTTCAGTGGAGACCAGTGAAAGAGGTAGATGAAAGGGTGAGTATAGCTATCAGTTGGAGGATCAGTTGTGCATGGGATTTGCATTACACTTGGAGGAATTGTCCATGACAATTGTGCAGTAAAGCCAAGGAGATTCGAACCTTGGATCTCTACATAACCAGGCCATGATTGCGCAAAAGAGGCAAGGCAATTAGTAATTTTGAACAGTGGCTTGTTGAAAACTAAGCTAGTTGTGTGTGACTTTATGAGAAAGTGCGGAAGGTACTTGTGAGGGTGTGTACTTGTTTGGTTACATGATTTCTCCATTATAATATACAAAATAGGCACAACGGGGTTTTCAGCTATAGGCTTTCCCCATACATGCGGAGTTAATGTGTGATTGATTTGATGTGAGATTGCTTCTATTATTTCCGCATGTGACAATTAATTGTAGATGAGATTATGTGTTATGCATGCAATTCGAAATTGATGTGTAATCGGGTTAATCTCCATTGAATAAGTGATTTATTCAGCTAATTTCTACAATTATAACCTGAGTATCCGCCGAGTAGTGACATCCTTGATGCTCCAACTACTCGCTGCAATATATGGTCCATTTTTGGCAGCGGATAATTGTCTTTTAATGATACCTTGTTCAAATTTCTGAAATCGATACATAAACGGATCTCACCTGTTTTCTTTCTCACGGGCACCAAATTTGATATCCAATCTGAAAATCGGATAGGCACAATGATTCCTGACTTATACAACCGGTTTACCTCTTTTTCAATCGATGGTAGCAGCTTTGGATTGATTCTCCTCAGCTTTTGACGAAAAGGCTTCTGATTTGGTTTGATGGGGATTGTATGCTGAATGATGTTAGTGTCATACGTTTTTAGATCTGAATAATCCCACGTGAATGCATCAGAAAATGAAGACAACAACTTCACATATTCTGCCTTTACCTTTGGCGACAATGACCTTGATAACTTTACCATCTTGGGATTATCAGCTGTCCCAATATTTACCTCCTCAACACCTTTTTCAGTCGGCCTCAATGTCGGTTTGCGGGCCACATCGTCTTGATCAAACAATTCTTCCAAAGGAATCAATCCCTTAGGAATGATGTTATCCTTAAGTTGCAGCACTTCCATTTGGTTTATTTGTATGTCATCATTACCATCATCATGTTCTGTATCTATGGAGGTGTCTTTAAACTTACCCTTATTCTGCAGAAATTCACTAATCTTCTCATCATCCTGAAAGACTTGCCAACATCGCTGATTGTCTGGAACGGTGGGGCGGTGTTTCACATGAATCTCAAATTTGTTGCTGGAATTCATTGGAATTTTAAGATTGCTTGCTGCCTTAGCAAGACCATCAACAACACCATTTTGTATGCGAGGCACACATGTCAAGGTATGATCAGAAAATAATTTCAGAATGTCTAAAACTGCATTACGGTAAGCCCTCATGCGAGGATGCTTGGCCTGAAACTCACCTTTAACCTGCTTTATCACCAATTCTGAATCACCATACACTGTAATCCTTTTCGCTTTCAGCTTCTTAAGAATCTTAAGGCCAGCAATAAGAGCCTCGTATTCCGCTTCATTATTAGAACAGTCAAATGCCAGCTTGTAGGAACACACTCTTACATTGCTTGGAACCTTATCCGGAGCGGAAAACGGACTACGAATCCACACACCAATCCCAGCACCATCACTACCCACTGCGCCATCAAAATCCATGGTCCAAAGACCATCTTCATCGTCCTCTAAATGCTGAAATTGTGCCGGCTCTGTTTTTTCTGTTTGCTGCCCATTGTCTTTAGCTGATTGCTCCACAGTAGCTTGTTTTTCTCTTCTTTCTTTTTGCAGAACTTCTCTAAAATTCTCAGTGATTTTTGGTATATCTTCCGCCTGAACTAATTGACTTTCTATATCATTAAAACTATCAGCAAGCAACACAAACGATTCTAAATCGGTATGTACATAATTTACAGGATGATTGATTGGCTTCTCTTTGCTAGTTATCATGTATTTCATCTTCTGCTCTCGATATAACTTTCTCATTTGACCGAAGACTGGAATTGTAGCATAAGATAAATCTAACTGAAGTGTGCCTTTCAACTTTGCCCCCCAAGATCTTGAAAGGAGCATACCAAATCGCGGAGGAATGTCCGCCACCACCACGTCCATTAAGACATTCTTCGCTGGAATTTGATCTAAGCTTACAACCAAATCTTTGATGAGTCCTATACACCTCACACGGCTGGAATCAAATGAATAAAAATCATGATATTTTCTTGTAATGTCTAGTCCCAACTTTTCCATGATCGCCTTTGGCATCAAATTGTGCGAAGCACCCGAATCGAACATAGCATTGTGCAAAACGTATTCATGCAACCTCAAACTGATATAAAAGGGAGGAACATCACTGTCAGGTGACTCACCATCTAATGCAGGCTCGAAAATCAATTCTGGCTGATCATCCTCAACATTTACCGTATCGAACATCGGATCAAAGTTCAGAATTTTGGAGACTTGACCACGGTAGCTGCTATTCTTCATGATTTCTGTCAAAGGAATAGATATTTTTAATTTGGAAATTTCATTTTCCAAACTAAATGCTGAAACTTTCTCAACCTCTTTGACCGGAACTTCCTTCTTTTCAGCCTTATCTTTCACTATGTTTGGCTGATTTACCTTTTCTGCTGATGATACTTTACTAGCTACGGGATCAATTGTCTCTTTTCCTTTCTTCTGTGGTATCGGTGAATCTGCCTTTGGTGCTGAAGCTTCTTTTCGTTTCTGAATTGGATTTATGGGCACATCTCGGTTTCTCAATGAGTATTGCTTCTGTTGAGCGGACAAAGCATTCAAATATCCTCTTTGGTAATCATCTGACTCTTCCTCTAAATCTGCATCATTTGCTAAAATGAAATCTTCATCTTTTTGTGCAGCTGAACTTTCTCCATATTCTTCATCCTCAGTAATATAAATAGGCAGATCGTCGGGAGTGAAGAAATGATTTTGCTCACCTGCTACATCATCATCATCGTCTGAATCTTGACTCACAAAATTCTGCAAAAGAGGTGTCTTAATCTGCTGTTGGGTTGCCGGCTCTGGTGGTCTTTGTTCACGCTGCTTTATTCTGAACTGTGGCTGCTGCTGGCCACGGTAGTTTGGATTATGAATCTGCGTTTCTGATTTTTCAAGGTTCATTCTTTTGAACATTTTTTCCATCTCACGAATCAAGTGCTGTTCAGATGTAGATGTGGAAGGCTCTTCCTTTATTGTCACTCTTTTCTCTGCTTTCAACCGTGCTCTCTTATCGTTCAGATTCGCCTCAACACTAACGGCAATCTTCTGCATATCTTCTAAGGTAGGCGGATCTCGATCACGAAAGGAATAAGCCATCTCCGGATCAAAACCATCTAGGAATTTAAGAAGAGCTGACTTTTTAGACGGCCTTAAGTCATCTGGAATTGCATTATACACTGTATTGAATCTGATAATATAATCCTGAATGGACTCACCAGGATTACACTTGATGTTTGTATACTCTGAAGTGATCTGCAGCGGATCCTTTTTCATCTCCCATCGATCTAAAAACTGTGTCTGAAGGTCTTGCAATGTATTGATACTTCTGGCCGGTAGAGCTCTGAACCATTTGCGAACCTCTCCTCCAAATGTCTGGGCAAACAATCTCATTGAAACATTTTCTGCATCAATTTCATGCAGATCTAAAAAGTCTGTCATTCGAACAATGTGTTGCTGAGCTGATATACTTTCTGGGGTGCCATCAAATATAGGAATTTTGCTCTGATAATCAGCAGGCATAGCATCTAAATTGGCCGGCAAAACCAAAGGTGCAAATCTGGCTGCCATGACTCTTGGCGGATTGATGATAATCTGATGTCTAGGAGAAACAGGAGGGCTAGGAGCAGTAGGTGTGCAAGGCGTATGCGGTGGAGACGGAGGAAAAATTACTGTTGATTGCTGATCAGAAAATTCAGGCTGAACCGGAATGGTAGGAATAAAGGGAGGTTCAGTGGGGATCCGTGAACTAGATGCAAATTCAGATGGTCCAAGAGTTTGTGAAGCAGATTCAGTGAATTCGGGAGTGTTGGTAGCCACAACGGAATTTTGCAACTATCTATCCAAGTGATATGAAATAAATCTGTATTGAAAATCTTCAGCAAACAATGGATCCGGAACTAATCTTGATAATTCAGTCTCAGAAAAATTTACGAATAAGGATGTTTCAAATCGTGCATCAAAAGGAATTTCATCAACATATATAATTTTCACAGGACAGGATGCAGATCTAGAAAGCAATCTGGAACTTGCAAAACTCACTTGACTTTCTCTTTCAGAACTTTCTTGACTTCCTTGCCTTCTAAGGATCCTAGGAATCAGATTTGGATTTTCAAATATCGTTGGTGGATCAGGGCCAGGATTCGACCTAGTATTCCTTCTTGAAGCCAGTGTATTGATCTATTTGGAAAAAATTTCAAGGAACACAATCAATTATTTTTAGCCTTTCGACTTCTAGACTCAATCATCCAAAGGTCTAGAACGAACAAGTATACTGGGGTGATTTGCGAATTGAGTGCTGCATTCACAAGCTTACCGGAGATCGACTGAAGCAGCGTTTATCTACTACCGCTTATGCATAGCAAAAGCGTTTCGAAAGCTACCTGGCGTGACTTCAGACTCCGTCTAAGACTCATGAAATGAACACATCAACAAGCAAACCATTGAGATTGATAATTTGTTCCCCAGTATGGTCGCCACTATGTTAGCGCTCAAATCTACCTCAGGCTGAAATGAGATAAAACTCAAGGCTACATCAAACCACGCTTAGCCTCGTAGCTAGCCCTACGAGGGCAGGAGAGGGCTCTCTCCATCAATCTCGATAAAATGAGCAATAGGGTGCGAGATGACTTACGATAGGAGCTGATTTTAGGCTAGTAAAGAGATAGGAATGTTTGATTTTGATTTTTGGGTTTTCGTTGGAGAAATGGGAAAAACAAATTTTGGGTCCGGGGATAAGGTCAGACCTTTGCAGATTTCGAGTTGGGGCGAGGTAGGTGAATGTCTTGATGCTTTAGATTGGATATGTGGATGGATCAGAACGAACAGGAGCTGAAAAGGGCAAGGATGAACATGGATCCTTTTCAAACAGTGGAAAACATGAAAAACTAAATGAATTCAAAGGCAGAGCACTGTGAACAATGGATTCAACCTCATCTACTCATTCATTTAATTTAAGAAGCATGAGTGAGAAATGACATACATTAAACGTGAAGAACTTATAGTAAACAGAGAGAAAACACCATCAAGAACAGAACACCACAAGAATCCCAACAGGTGCCGCAAAACCTCTGATCTTTCCTTAGCCAAAATATGAAAAAATATGTACAATGGTGCCAAACGTTTCCCAAGAGTCCAACCTCTCCAACCTCTGAAAATGATTGAGAAATTACATCATATAGACCATCCTAACCCCTTCCCATGCCTCTAGGGGTCGAATTCCTTCTTCAGGGATCAGTTTCAACCAAATTCTAATCAAGGAACTAAAATCTAGGCAGCTAACAACTTGCCTCTAAAAGAGTGGAAACTGATTCATTTACATGATTTTCACTTTTTTGAGAGTGAATATTCTAGAATAGGTAAAAATAAGCCAAAGTTACATGCCAACCATCAATTTACATCATGAAAACCCAAAAATTTCATCCAAAAGCAAAACTGGTCCAAACTGGCCGAAAATCTGAGCTGGAAGTTGAAAATTCAGCCAAAAATTTAAGTGGGTAGCGCCCCTGAGCTAAGTGGGTCGTGCGCCTTTCAGCCTGATTTTGAAGTACTTCCCGGCATCCAAATTGAGCTCATGATAGCTCATTTGAAAGCCCTGGATGTTGGCTATCCAACCCAAGTGGAATTTCTCAATTTGGAGCTCATTTTCCCCTCCAAAACTGCTTTCTCCCAGAAGTACTTCCTGCTGGTGCAAAAGGTGGCAACAAGGTGGTTTTCATGGTGTTTTTGAGATTTTTGACCATCCAGAATCTGATGAAATGCTTTAGCAATGCCTGAGGATGCATAAATTACCATGAAAAATCAAAAAATGCAAAGATTTCCTTCAGCAAGTGTCCCAAAAAAAAGTGAGCATATGAGTGCGCTACCCGCTTAACCGAAAAACCTGTTTTTAGACCAAAATATTTCAAAATGACAAAATTTTCTCCGAATTTGCTCAAATTCGGAGCGAAGATCCTCCATCATGTATCTTGCCCAGCCAACGAAGCATCGACCAAAATCCGGAGTGGATCAGGCGTTTTCCGCCATTTTAGTGCTTCGCTCAACCTCCTCTTCAGAATCTTCATTTTCGCTTTGCAGACATGCATGCGAGCCCAATAATGGCCTCTCATGTGACGAAGCAGGTCTTCGTCTCTGTTGGCCTTCTCAATCAACTTCTCCAAATGAATGTTAACCCATGTGAGCACAGAATCTCGATCAATTGGTGTCATGTCGCCGGGTCTCTTCCGGGCCAATTGTCGATCTTCACGGATTCGCCGCAGCTCATAAAGTTCGTGCTCATCCTCAAGCTGTTTGTTGCGCTGCTCCAGATATTTTATCACCCACTGAGCCTTCTGTAATTGATCTTTCAGCGTGTCATTCTCGGCCCTTTGCTCCTGGATGATCTCCCTCAGTTTCGAGCTAGGAGAGCTCGCATCAACATCAATGATCGTGAAATCTGTGTCTCGGCCTCCTGATGGGCCCTCATCATGCATGGGCTTCTTGCCCCTATCTTGGATCTGTACCTGTGCTGAAGAAGAAGGCGAGACCCCTTCCACATCATGTGGAGATAATCTCGCTCTGCTGATGAAGTCGGCAAGACCCCTTCCACCTCACGTGGAGATAATACTCGCCGTGTAGCTGCAAATAAGGCCCTGTGGCCTCGCTGATATGTCAAAACCAATGGAGCGCTGATGTGCTCAACCTCAGGAATGTCCCGCTGGTGTGAAGGCTCTCCCGCATCATGAACTACCCCGGGAGGCAGCTGTGACACTGTGAAAAAGTCACGGGAGATGAAATCCTCCCAAGTGATGCCCTGCTGTGCCAACTGATGTAACACTATGATCTTGATCAAAGTGTAATGATATATGCTCCTATGCTACTGTGCTGGGCTCTTATTTTGTACAAAAATCACCATCCTCTCTATGTTGCGATATATGAAGTACGGAATGTTCATCATACGTACCCTTGTGAAGTGCATCAACAAACGAACATGGTACACAAAGAGACGCGCGTATCTGCCCTCGCAACTGAAATATTGAATGATGAGTTTCATCAGCGGTGCAAACTCATCCCTCAAGAATCTGAAAGGAAAAAATCTGCCCAAATGCCTCATATACCCAGGTTTAATGTATGGCTCATAGTGGAATTTCTCTAAATGCTGACGTTTGTTCCATTCCTCTCCTATGTTTGGTATGCCAGTGGCTTGAGCAATAGTCAAGGGTGACAGAATGAAATCAACCCCGGCAAGATTTACACGGTCATCACGTAAATGTAGAACAAACAGACGAGCTAGTTCACGATGAAGCTGGGTTTGTGAAATCATCTCACAAAATCGAAAACATGACAGATACCGAAAACAATTCATTGCTAGTGGACATGCCTGCAACTGAGCCAAAGAAGTAGGCTCCTCCCTGCGATGGTCACCACCTTTGCCACCTCTATGAGGCCTCCGTGGAACATTACCCTCTGTCGTGGAATCACTATCCGACTCCCGCTCATAAACTGACTCTGTCTCTGACATGGCTTTGAACAAGATATTTGCAATATGGATACTGATATAGATGCAGTGAAAGCACAGTTTTAATGTATGTTCAACACCAAATAGATATCACCCACGTACCGAAGTATCACAGGAAAACAAAATTACCATGAGGAGGCTCTGCTTTAATGGCATAATCACTATCACTGTTTTGAACACAAGTAAGTTTGACAATGAGTACCAAATGCAAATGTGTGGTCAACTTTTGGTAATGATGGGCAAAGTTTGTCAAAGAGGCAAACAAGTAGAGGACTGTGTTTATGAACTGGAGAACAAAGAGAAGACCATGACCATAGTGACACAAATTAATATCACAGTGGTAATATAATGATAACAACAGCAATGGTGATATTATGGTGATGAGGGCTATAGACTATTCAACACAAGACTGTGCAAAATATGAAAGGGTATGAACAGCAGTGATAAGATGATAACTGAGGGCATGAGGATCATATATACAATGTGCCAAGGTGTGAACATATCTACCATTCAAAGGTTTTCAAATTTTTTCATAAAACTGCCCATACAATTTCAAAACCCTTTCGGAATTAACTTGCATGTGAATGAAGGATTCATATATTTCTCTGCAAGCATGGCTTGTTTCCCCAACATCAATGACATCACAACCATATTAAAAATCTACTGAGCAAAGGTTAAAACCTGTTTGCAAGCTGCTGGAGATGATTTGAATGAAAACTGGGCGCAAAACACGATTTTCTGGGTTCTGTTGTTAAGTGGGTAGCGCCTGCTTAAGTGGGTCGCGCCCCCCAAGTGGGTAGCACCCGTTCAACTTCACACTGGCTGTGGCGCTCAAGTGGGTCGCGCCCCTCAAGTGGGTAGCGCCTGCTCAAGTGGGTCGCACGCCCTCCAAACACTGTCCAGAACTATGAAAACTTGTCTACCGCCTTCAAAAACTCGACTTCGAGCTCTGCCTTGTGGATTTTTGGCAAATGAGTTTGTTTGTCATGTTTATATATGAAATACATATCTCATCAAATCAGATTGCTTTTCAAATTTATTTGACAACCCACTTTCATAATGTTTCTGCACTTTGTCATTTGATCTTTTAATACAATGTTTCTCTTTGGCTTTTCTGAGTTTTTGGACTGATAACTTTGCTGTCTTTTGCAGGGATGTGGCACTTTAGCTTAGGACAAGATCAGAGGCTTGCACTGAAGCTTCTAATGGTGAAATAAATACAATTATTACAAAAATGAAAATTAAACAATTTCTAGTTCCAAAACAGAGTTTTGGACTAGAAATGTTTTCAAATGCTTATGATAATAAAAATATGAAATCAAAACTTGGGAAACCAACTCATGGCTGCGGAGCTTTGTGACATATGTACCCGAAAGACTGAAAATCCTAGACTCTGGGACTAAAAACTTTTTAACGAAATTGACATTTGACGGCCATGAATGAAACGATGAACTTCGGTAATTTTTTGAGGAATTTCTAAATAGCCTGCGGTCTGAAACGCCGAGGAAACACATGACAACCAGACCCCCTCGTCAGTTAGTGGCATGCTCCTAGCGAAATGCAACGAAGTGGAACAAGCGAGACACCTAAGAATGAATATGCAAAAGCGAAACGATCTCTGACGGAGGGCTGTAAGGACCGACTCTAACAGATTTCACCTAATATTTGTCTTTGCTGGTTTCTTCAAACTTCTTTGGTTCTATTTGAGATAACATAGCCAGGTATACTTCTTCTGTCTGTTTAGCTAGTTGTCTTCTTGTCTGGACTGCCACACTCTTGTCCCCAATGATTTGATCTTCTGGAAGGTTCTTTTGAGTGTATCTCGAGGGACCTTTTGAGTTTGACTTAGTATCTTCTGTTGTCCTTCTTAGTTCATCATCATCTTGGTTCTCTTCTTCATGATCTTCTGGAGGATTGCTGCAACCTGTACTTCTTGTCTTGTTTGGTAGTTCTTCATCAAATCTTACATCAATGCTTTCCACAATTTTGCAAAGTGTTTTGTTGTAGCACCTGTAACCCTTACTCTTGGATGCATATCCTAAAAATATTCATTCATTTGCTCTTACATCAAACTTTCCCAGATTTTCATCATTATTTTTTATGAAACACTTGCTTCCAAAGACTCTGAAGTGCTTGATTGATGCTGGTTTACCATGCCATAGTTCATAAGGAGTCTTGTCACTGTTTGGTCTTAAATGAGCTTTGTTAAGAATATGCACAGCCGTGTGTACTACTTCTACCTAGAAGGTTTGGGGAATGTTACTTTCTTGCATCATAGCTTTGGAAATCTGTTGTACTGACCTATTTTGTCTCTCTGCCACTCCATTCTGTTGAGTTGTACCTGAAATTGTAAACTATTGTTTTATCCCATGCTCATTGCATAGGTCTGCAAAATCATAGTCCTTGAATTCACCTCCTCTATCTGATCTGATGCACTTTAGCTTGCATCCTGTTTGATTTTCTGCCAATGCCTTGAATATCTTGAATTTCTTAAGTGATTCCGATTTATATTGGAGAAATGAAACCCATGTCATTCTAGAAAAATCATCTATTATCAGCATGAAATAGGATTCTCCACTTGGTGTTTTAGTTCTTGAAGGTCCACACAGGTCCATTTGAACAAGCTGAAGAGGTCTGCTTGTAGATAGTTTCTCTTTGGTCTTGAAGGATGTGCGGGTCTGCTGACCTAGTTGACAGGATTTACACATGGTATTTGAAGGCTTCTTTATGACTGGCATATCTCTGACTGCATTCTTCTTGCTTAGACTTATGTTATGGTCGAAGTTTAGGTGTCCCAATATTCTATGCCATAACCATGACTCCTCAAGTTTGCTAAGGTGGCATGATTGATTCTCTTCTTTCACTATGTAGACATTAATTTCTGTTTGAACACCTTTGATCAGGGTATTTCCTATGGTGCTTGATCTTACTTCACAGTCTTGTGCTCTAAAAAGAACTTCACAGCCTTTATCACACATTTGACTGGCACTCAGCAGGTTTTCTTTCAGCCCATCCACAACTAGTACATCTTGGGCCTTTCCTCTGCCATTATCCAGACTGATTGAGCCTTTTCCTTTGATTTTCCCTGCTTTATCATTGCCAAAAGTAACATTTCCAGATTTCTTTTCATCAAAGGTTATAAACTTGCTTCTATCTCCAGTCATATGCTTTGAGCATGCACTATCCAAATACCATTGGCTTTTCAGGTCTTGAGCTATTAGAGCCAGGTCACATTTATTCACCTTCTTTTTCCACTGCATGCATCCTTTTGTTTGGTACCTTTTCTGAGATGATGGACCACATTCTCTGAGAAGAAATGTGAAAGACATATGTCCAATTTTATGGCATACACAACATTTGATCATATTTTTAGCAGAATTATGAGTACGAGTAAACTCTCCATGATTCATAAACCTCCTTGAGGTTTTAAACATCAGTCTTTGTCCATATGTTCTGCATTCTAAGATTTTATGTCCAAATTCCTTACAGTAAAAACAGTATCCATAAAACCAATTTGCATACCTAATGAAGGGTTGTATTCTCCATTTGTTTGCTTGAGGTAGTCTTTTCACTATTTGCATCCTTTTTTGGTTTGAATCGATTCTCCTTGTATGACAGTATGCAGGAATATGTCCCAGTTTGTGGCAGGCATAACAAGTGAAATTTTTCATAGGGGGGAAGAATATCCTTTGATGGCTTCCAAATTTGACATATTCAGGAGTATATGAGCCTTTTTCAGGCGACTGTTTATTTATTTCATTCTTTGTCATTTGAGGTTCCTTCTGGTTTTTGTTTACTTCATTGCAGGTTTCTTCTTCTGTAGGGACCTTCTAAGCTGCTTCATTATCCTTATCAACTTTTACAAAAATGATATTTCTGTTTTCCTTTTCTTTGCCTATGCTTGATTCTCGTTCATAGCCTATCCCAGTTTTTATCAGAGGAGATCTTTGAGCATCTAGAATTTCATTCAACTTATCAGAGCTTGTCATTTGACGAGTGTTTATTGACACTTTCCTTTGGGCGTTTTCTAATTTCTTCCTCAAGCATACTACTTCTTCTTCCAATTTCTCTTGTTCCTGAATTTTATCCTTAATTTGCTTAAGTAAAATTTCTTCTACCTTCTTGGCTTCTTCAAGCTCTACTTTCAACTGAATGAGGACTTCTGAATTTTGTTCTTCTCTTACATATTTGAGGAGAATGTCTTTCTGTTTTCTGCACTTCAGTTTGAATTTGTCAATTTCCTCCAGGGCACTTCTTAGCTCCCCCTCAAGAACAACTTCACCTTCTTCCTCATCTTCTAGAAGTAATCCTTCAAGCTCTTCTATAGCCATCAATATAAATTCAGAGGTTCCTTCTTCACTTGAGGATTCATCTGAGTCTTCAGATGCATTGATGTCTTGCTGAGCATAGAAAGAATTTCTATTGAATCTCTTCCCTTCTTGCCAGTTCTTTGATATGGTTTTCTCTGATTCTTGAGTCTGATTATTTGTTTTCTTATGAGGACATTTAGCAGCATAGTGTCCAACTATTCCACAGTTAAAGCATTTAAATTAAGTTTACCTTTATATTTACCTAAGACTCTATCCAATTTCTTGAAAATTTTGGCCTCTTCTTTATCAGAGCAAGGGCATATATCTTCCTTTTCTTCTTTCTTCTTCTCTGTCTTAAAGGCTGCCTCCCTCACATTTGACTTCCTCTATGGCAGTCTCATCTCATAGGCTGTTAGATTTCCAAGTAATTGGTTCATGGTCAATGTTTCCCAATCAGTTGTTTATTCTATGGTAGAAACCTTGGGGTTAAAGCTGGATGGAAGAGATCTTAGAATATTTTGAACAATTACAACTTCTTTAATGGTTTCTCCTAGAGCTTTCATGTTATTCACAATTTCTGCAACCCTTAAAAAGAAGCTGGAAATGTATTCATCATCATTCATTTTTATGTTTTCAAACTGGGCTCTATAGACTTGAAGTTTCGCTGTCTTCACCTTTTTGTCTCCCTCATGGATGTTTTCTAGTGTATCCCATATTTCTTTGGCAGTCTTGCTGTGCATTAATTTGATAAAGTCTGCCTCACATGGTCCATTTAAGATTGAATTCATGGCCTTTGTGTTAGCTACAAAATCTTGTTTGGCTTCTTTCTCTGAGTCAGTTGCCTTTGGAGCATATCCAAATTCCCCAGCAGCCCAAACTTCTACTCCTAGAGACATTATGTATGTCCTCATTCTGATTTTCTAGAAGGCATAATTTGCAACGGTGAAAAAGGGGGCTTTATTGGTTGAGCATCCTTCTTGACTAACCATCCTGGGGACCTAGGATCTCCTTTCAGTTTTTAAAATGATACAGAAGGAACCAGCTCTAATACCAATTGTTGAACCCTTAGTTAAACTGAGAGGTAGGGTGAATCAGTTTAACACATTCATGGTTTTTCAAGACTTTTCTTTTAAATTTATTTACACTTTTTATACTCTTTACTTCATAATTTTGTTATCAGCTTAATATACAATGGAACAACAATCATAATAAATGAGCAGCAAGTATTAAGCAGAATAAAATTAGAGTATTAGCACACAATCATCATGCATATAGACAACAGGTATACGTGGAAACCCAAAATGGGAGAAAACCACATCTTATTATTGTTGTGATGCAAAGGCAAGCTCCAACTCCCTCTCACCACTGATTTTCTATAGGCACCAACCTACAGAAGGCTCCAACCTCAATTCTGCAAGCTACAACTTGCAAGGAAGCTCCAACTCCCACCAATTTTCTGCAGGCACCAACCTACAGGAGGCTCCTACCTCAGTCAGCTACAACTGACATTTATCAAGCTACAACCTCATAGGGAAGCTCCAAATTCCTCATTTTTTCAAAATAAAACACTTGCTGATTTACCTGCATATAAGCTTTGTTTTATTCCATCTTCACTGCTGTGCACCTACCTTCATATCTGCCTTATATCATTTCTGAGTCTTCAAAGAATCTCTATATTCTTCTGCTTCTTCTTACACTCTCTGCCTCATTTCTCTATTCTCTAACCTCTCTATGCATATCTATGAGATATCATTTATAGAGTTCACCTCTTTACTGTTTGTATTCTACCGGGAATTCGAAATGAACAACCTTGACTCTTTGACTTATACCTTCTCATTCCTTTGTCCAGCTCATTCAGAGGACTATAGCAATTTATACAAATTTCAGTTTTACAGTGGAGTTTCATTTGCCTATGGAGACTTGCCTTTGCATCACAAACAATATAAAATCAATTAAAACATTTACATTTTCAGTTACAATAAAACAATTTCACTCAGCCCTTTTTCGGCCCTTGGCTTGTTGTGCTTTTTTCTTTTCTTCTGCTGTCACTGTAACTGTTCTGCATATCTCTGTTTTCCATGTATTTAAAATGCATTTCCCAAATTCTGTTCCAAATCTAGCAGCTTTATCAAAATTCACTGTATTTTACATTGCAGAAGTTCTTCATATGGTTCAAAATTTACTTCAACGCATTTACAATGTTCTTTTAAAAAAAAAACCTCAAATAACTCTCGGCATATAACAAAGACATTTTTAACATAGAAAATAGCCTTCCGGGTCCACTTGCCGAACTCATTCTATTCCCCGATGCGATGAGCCTCCTCTTATGATTTCCGATTGCGATTACACCCTTTGCGATTATTTCGATGCGATTAATCGCAATCGCAAAATTCAATGGCATGTTCCGTTACCCTGCCTTTACGCTGATGCGATGGCCCCACACTGCATAGATATATGTATATATTGTTTCATATATACTTGCCGCTTTAGTTTTTATTCATTCTTCAGTTTTGGTCTAAAATCTCGGTGCAGTCATATATTAACCCTTTTCTTTTATATGGGGCCCACAATACACAGACACTCTGCCTCATTTAACTTTCCAATCGCAATCGCAAAATTCAGAATTCCTCTTGTGCCTTTGGTCATTTGATTTTCACTGATGCGATTGGTGAAGGTCCCACCATGCAATATTTTAGCATTTCAAAGTCATACATTATATTTCTCTTTTATCTGTCGAAGCACTTTAACAAAGGAAAATCTTATATTTTCGTCTTTGAATCTTCGCCGATGCGATGGGTCACTTTGGACCCCACTTCGACTTACTTTATGATCCAACAGTTGCTATTGATCGTGATCCAATGGTTGCTATTGGATCACACCATCGCAATCGCAATATTCAACAACTTGTTCACTTGCACTTCCGCTGCGCCGATGCGATTAGAATTCTCCGATGCGATAGATCCAACGACTGCCGTTAATTGGGAACGGACGGTTGCGAGTAAATTGCTTGATCGCAATCGCAACTTTCAACTTGTCATTCCTTTGTTCTTTCATTCCGCCGATGCGATTAGAAATCGCCGATGCGAATAGATCTCCACCATTGATCTTCTATTTCTGATACGATCTCCGCCGTCGATCTTCAACTTTTATGAAAGCTGCTTCTACTGTTTATTGCATGGTTCCACTTCTATTCATGATTCCACCTTTTATCAACACATTGGGTTATGTTCATGTTCCTTTGTATTTTATTCGAAACTCTGACTTTGGTTTAAAACATAAACCATTGCATAATCCACCTTTAATATTGGGTCCCACAATTCTTTTTGCGTACCATGCACATCCGACGGTCTATCTTCTCTTGCGCTCCAATAATGCTTTGGGCACTCATCCAAGGGCTCTCGCGCAATATCACACAATTTATATGTTCGTGGGTTAATCCTCCAAATTTACACTATATAAATGGTATTCAAATACCACTTATTGCCACGCGTCGAGCGAAGACCAATATCATGTTCAAAAAGGTAATTACACTTACTACTCTTGTGACCGCGCGATACAGCCAGTTTTCTCCCTTCGAAACCATCGTTCCTATTCATCTTTGGGTCCCACCTTACTTCCGCTATTTGTTTAATTGATATTTAAGAATATCGTCAATTCCTTTGTAAATGTTTCGATAATACATTTCTTAAGTTCAACTCTTTTGTACCTCACTTTCAGAACATGTCCTTATATCATCGCATCACATCGCTTCTCCGCTTCTTTACTCTGCCTATCTTTGCTACCTCTGCTACCTCTCTGTTGCTTTGCTGCCTCTTCTTGTTGTCTTCTCCTTTGCCCTCTTTGCTATCTTTGCTGCTCTCTTTGCTACCTCTACTACCTCTCTGTTTCTTTGCTGCTCCTTTGTCTTGTTGCTGGTTCTTTTTTGTGATAGTTCAGGTGCTGCTCCTGTATTTTCCTTTGCCATCAATGCCAATATTTCCAGCAGTGTAGATGGTGATTAAGACTAGTCATACTTCGAATTCCTAACATGAGTTAAATGTAGGAAAATCACAAAGATATTTCATTTTTGATGAAGATTTTTCCATTAAAGCTCGAAGTAGATAGCAAGGAGATATTCTTGGGGGATTTTCCACCTCCTTAACTCCTAAAGGAATCCAAGGGATCCTCTAAATTCCATCCAACAACTCGAAATCAAAGGCATCCAAGAAAACTCAATATCAAGTGCACCAAAGCTACACTTCACTTGCAGTCAAAGTGGACACATCACCTACTTTTTAGGGAAATTTTGGTAGCTACCCTCTAGGTTAAATAGGGATGAGCAAGAGCTCATTAGGATTCGAACTTTTAAGGAAGTTAATAGACTCTTAGCTCTTGTAATGGGTTTTTGAGACTTTCATGTTTATGTAATGAGACTATTTTCCGCAATAAGATGAGTATTCAGATTGTGCTTCACTGATCTAGTATCAGAGGACTAGGCTTGTGGGTTAGGGCCCAATCCATTGGCCTTAGTATCTCTTGTGTATTCATTCTTTACTTTTATGTCATTTTGGCTAGTTTGATTTATGAGTTTTTAGATAGTTTGCTTACATTTCAATTCACTGTTTTTAGTTTGCTTCCATTTGTCTTTAGTTGTAGATTAAGCTTGCTTACATGTTGGTAGAATAGTTTATAAACTAAGAAATTTTTGTGTCAAGCCTCCCTCTCTTATCTCTTCCATTGGAGCTTGAGGAGGGTAGACCTTCTCCACAGGCCAAATTTTCTTTTTAGTTTATGATGTCTTGGAAATAATAGTTAGGTTGCTGTAGTGTCATGAACATGTTTAGAATGCTGAGTTAGATTTATGTTTGTAGGCTAAAGTAGGTTTTCTTTCCAAATTCAACTCATCTTTTCCATTTCCTTCATCATGAATTTTTCAATATTTTTTTCATGAAAAAGTAGTTTTCTTGCAGGTTCAAGTAGCACAACAAAGGAGGACTTCACCAGCACCTTGAGCTTCATTTCTAACCTTTCATCAACCTTCTGTTCATCTAATCGCTATCAGCCTTGTTTTCAGATTTTTCACCTTCACACAGTGAGCAAAACCTATAGGTGAAAGATAATATTCTCAAGAGGTTCTGAGAATGGCCAAGGGGTTAGAAGCCTTCCACTCATCCAAAAAAACCTTCACTCCACCTTCCCTACTCTTTTCTCACCCATTTTTGGCCTCAGATTTCCCTCAGACTGTTCCCTATAGCAATTTAGGACTTTCCTGTAGCACTAAAGGAAGCCTGTAGCAGCACCAGCGGGCCCCTCCTTAAGCCTAAAAAGTACCATCCACCTCATCCAGACTTGCCGAAACCACCCAGACACATTCAACCTTGTACCCATGAGTTCAAGCCCTTCATAAGCCACCTTAGCACTTTCTCCTCCTAGCTGAAAAAAAGTGCATTTACAAGCACAATTAGGTCATGATTAGATGCATGGGTAAAATCATGATAGTTAGAACATGAAGCAGACAGAGTGTGTTTAGCCATTTGGCCTAGAAAAGTGTGATTAGGTTAGTCTTATTTATGCAATTTATTTCATGAAAGATTTCTAGTTTGCTTTCATTTCTTGCCATAGCTTGATTTTCAAAGTAGTTAGATGTACTTTCTTGCTGTAGAATAGTTCTTTGATTTTTGATAGAGTAATGGATTTGAATCATTTTTAGCCCTAGGTCTAAATTCAGAAGTGTGACAAATTTCATTCAACAACCCTAGAAATAACACCCTTTCGTAGACCTCAGAAGAGGATGACATGAGTAGAATGCATCTGCTATGTATATGGCACTGTCACGTCCAAGTTTGTATGATCCCCATGTTGATAAAGTAAAGTAGAGTAGCCTCTGGGAGTTGCATCATTCTTGGTGCAATACCAGAGATCACCACTTTTTGGTGCCATTGCTGGGGAGGTGTCTAGTAGATGCTTTGATTTTATTTTAGAATTCTTTTCTTTTTTAATTTTACATGTTGTTTCAAATATATTGACAAATACAAAAAAATCTGATTTTCATGCCTCGTAGGAGTAGTGATAATCAAGGAAATTTTTTACCTAAAACCCCCACATCACCACATATTCACCCTTCACTCTTCTTTACTGACTATGAGGTTGAACATAGCATAGGTGAGCCTTCTGAAAATTTTGAAGAACCTATTGGAGAAGAAGAAGATCTTGTTTCACCAGAGGAGCCTTCTTCACCTTTTCAAACCATGGTTGAAATTGAAGCCCAGGGAGCCTTTCCCATTATAGAGGTAGATGGGGAGACTACAATGAAGAGCATTATCCCCTCAGCCCTTCCACATTTCCATGGACTTACCTCTGAATACCCTGACACATTCATGTTTGAATTTGTTGTTTTCTGTAGGACTTATTACTATGCCTTAGATGATCAAAAGATGAAGGTATTCCCATCTACCCTTAAGGATGTAGCCTTGCGCTAGTTCATGGATCTACCTGGGAACAACATCACCACCCGGGCACAGATGCAAGAGGCCCTCTACAACAAGTACATGGACTACTATAGGTGCAAGGGAACTAAAGATGAAATATTCAAGATGAATCTAGGGCCCGATGAATCCCTAGAGGACTATGAAGAGAGATTCTAGTTAAAATATAAGAGAGCCAACTGTACCCTTGAATTTGGATTACCTAAGATATTAATTCTCTGAGGGACGAGGGAGGAGGTGATAGAAACCATAAATATGTTATCAGGAGGAGATATCTACCAGCTACCTTATGAGACAATAAAAAATGTCTTCAGGAACCATTCTGATCAGGAGTTCATAATTTTTTCTCAAAATTCAAAGTTACAGGATTGGGTTGAAACTAGAATAGTTGTGTAGATCTCATCTTCCTAATTCTGGCACCATGAATGGTTCGAAAAACCAATGTCGTATGAGGGATAAATCACGTTCTGATCGAAATGCCAAACAAGTAAATTTTCGACAGTTTGACCATGTTTGACTAGGATGCACAGTTCGTAGCGAGGAGGTACAATAAGTGAAAAAGGAACATTCTCAGAATATTCATTTCCTTAGAACTAATCACTGTTTGACAAGTGTCACAATGCTATTTGTTGAAAGTATGGTTTGGAGGGCCACTCACAGGGTGCCAAGTGGCCAGCCCTGAGGCTGCCACGTGTCCCTGTAATGGAGTGTTAAAATTTAGTGGAGGCCGCAGGAATCAACCCCCGGACTTCCTGCCCAGCACACACATGAATTACCACCTGAGCTGTACATTATTTATTAACAACTATAGTTTGTGGGTTTATATTAAAATTTTTGAAAATCATATGTTTGAGGTTGGGAATCGCCGATGGTCCCAACCCGCCAGCAGTTCCCCGGAGGTTGGTCACATTGAAACATTTTACCGACATTCACAATCATGGTCTATGCAAACCCGACAGCATTCAACACTTGTCACATGGCTATGGTTAATGTAACATCCTCCGCGCGGTCAGTTTAATCTGCAGTTCAACCCACAGTTAAACATTAAACTCCAATTTATAACATGGGTTCCGCCCAACCGCCGATGGTTGTTAGTCACGGGTTTTGGGGGTCATGTGCCCAACCACTAAAACTTAACATTGTAGTTAATTCCAGTGGAATTTTTTCTAGCGTGCCATTTTGGGCGGGATTTGCTAATTTAGCTCTAGTTAAGTGGAGTTCCCCACTTTTAGTGGAGATTTTCTAGGTGAAACTGGGCAAAAGATTAGGAGACTCAATTTTCGCCCATTCTGAGAGAATGAAGAGTCATTTTTGACTAATTGGAGCATTTTGGAGCCATTGGTGCAGAGAAAAAAACCATTAGAGCACTATAGCTACATGTAATAGCAAAATTTTGAGCATAATGAAAGATGGACATGCCATTGGGAGCTGGACCAATAGATGTAGCCCAGGAGGGGTGAACTGCTTCATCATGCCTGCTGTGTAAATTTCATGTGGTGAATTATTTCTCTATTTCACACTGTTTTTCAGTGTTATTTAAGCTTGTTTTATGCTTCTAATTCATCTAAAATCATCTACAATTCATGGACAAACACCTTAATCCCTATGCAAACTAATGAACTGATTATGCACATGTTTTCAAACTGAAAAGCACTTAGCACAACAAAAATAATACAGTCATTTCAGATCGGATTGGTATCAGAGCTAGAGCTTATTCTCTAGTGTTGTTTAGTGCAAATAATTGTTTAACTATTTTCAAGTTTTCGATGCTTACAAGGCTCAAGCTCAAAAGAGGAGAAGGAAAATTGGTGGAAGCAGAAGGGTCTCAAGAAGAGCCAAAGAAAAGGAGAGCAATATTTCCACAATATACACCACCTATTTCACCTCCTAAGGAAGCAGAAGCTCCATTAAGCATGCCACAAGAGGAACGAGAAATCCATGAAGAAGTTGATCCCAAAGAGGAAGAAAGAGTGTTCGGGAAAGCATTTCTTTACATGACTGAGATGGTTAGAATCCTTTATCAAGAGAGGAATGAGAGAATGGAAGGAGAAGGATCTAAATGTCACAAGGAAGGACAAGGTTCTTCAGGAGTTCACCATGATGAAGATAAGTCAAAGAAGGGAAATGGAGGTAGTGGAGGCAATGGAGAGCCATCATCCTCACCCTTATCATCATCATCCTCTACTTCTTCTTCAGTACATCAACCACACAAGTCAAAGAACACTGGTAAAATTATTTTTTTAAAACTTGATGTTAAGCTTGAATTTCCTATGTTTAATGGTGAAGTCAATGCAGAAAATCTTGATAATTGGATTAGGAAATTGGAGGTCTATTTTAGAATCCAAAACCTTCAAGATGATGATACCAAAATTCAATTAGCTTCATTGAGAATGGAAGGTGCAACACTTGTTTGGTGGGAAGCCAAGACAAAGGAGGAAGTCAAGAAACATGGTAAGATTATTCTTTCATGGTCAGATTTCATTACTGCTACAAAACAACAGTTTTATCCATTAGCTCATATGCAGATATCCATCATGAACTGACAGAACTTCAGGCAATTAAAGGGACAAAATGTGTAAGAATACACCCAAGAATTTAGGAGAAGAGCTCTCTTATTAGGGGTATATTTTCAAAGCCAAGATACTTTGCTCAAGTACATAGAAGACTTACATAGCTACCTAAAACATACTATTCTCATGTTTAACCCCACCAATCTAGATGAAGTATGTGTTCAGGCCACACATTTAGAAGCTAGAGGGAAGAACATTTCTGAAGAGGGTAGAAATAAACCTTTTAGTGGTAAAGCCAAAGATAAGACCTCAAAAGGTAAAAAAAAAAAGAATGCATCTGTTAAGAAAGAGGGAGAAAAATTGGTTTGTAAACATTGTTCAAAAGAAGGCCATGATGAAACTCATTGTTGGAAATTACATCCTGAAATGAGGCCAAAGAAACCCAATAACAAAGGGAAACATAAAACTGCTGCTACAACTCAACATGATTTAGGATCTGATTCAGGTGATGAATCTAATATTACAGCCATAGGATTGTAGAACATGAAGGGAAAATAAATTGAAACTGAACCCAATACCAATGCATCAAACTGTCACATAAACACTCCAAATGAAGAAGAAAGAATATAACTGTTTCATGTGAGGGTCATATCCAAACATACCAAGATTGACACATTATTTGACAGTGGGTCACAAGAAAATTAATCTCTAAAGTCTTGGTCAAGAAACTTAACCTTGATATCATACCACATCCAAAACCATATCGATTAGGTTGGATTTGTAAGGATGCAAATTTACAGGTTTCAAAGAAATGTATATTGTGGTTTGCAATCACTGCAAATTTTGTTGACATAGTTGAATTAGATGTGGTTCCACTTGAAATCACTGGTATTGTATTAGGGATTCCTTACTTGTATGACAGGAAATATATCTTCTATCACCATGAGAACAAGTATCATTTATTCAAATATGGCAAGGAGTTCATTTTTAGAGCACATCGCAAGAAGACAAACATTGCTATGGTAAATGTTGGACAGGTAAAGAGGCTGGTAAATTCAAGTAAGAATTTTGTTCTTCTTATGATTAAGACTAAAGCTGATGTTAATCATGAATCATTTGAGGGATGTGATCCTAAGTTGAAATCAGATTTATATGATGTAGTTAATGTACATCATGAGATGTTTCAGGAGCCAACATGATTGCCTCCAAAAAGAGAGATTCAACATGAGATTCGGTTGTAGCAAGATTGTCCTCTTACAAACATCAGTATGTATCGCATGTCGATAATGGAGAATGCTGAAATAAAGAGGCAAATAAAAGAGATGTTGGACAAAGGAATCATAAGGCCAAGCACCTCGCCATGCGGTTCACCCATAGTCTTGATACCAAAGAAATATGGGACTTGGCGCACGTGTGTAGACTTCCGAGCTTTGAACAAGATTACCGTTAAAAATAGTTACCCACTCCCAAGAATAGTTGATTTTATTATCAGATGAAAGAAGCATATTTTTTCACTAAGTTAGATTTATGAAATGAATATCATCAAGTAATAATTTCACAAAGTGATATATGGAAAACTGCATTCAAAACCAAACAAGGACTCTTTAAGTGGCTAGTTATGCCATTTGGTTTGTGTAATGCACTGGAAAATTTCATGCGAGTTATGGATAGTGTTTTGCATCCATTCCTTGATGGATTTGTTATTGTCTACTTTGATGAAATTTTAATTTTCAGAAAAACAAGAGAAGATCATGTCTTGCATGTGACTAGAGTGCTTGATATTTTGAAGAAAGAGAAATTGTTTCTTAAGATGTCAAAGTGTGAGTTTGGAAAGACTTATTTGGTCTATTTGGGAAATATTGTAGGAAGAGGAGAATTGAGGATTGATCCTTCTAAAGTGGAAGCCATTGTGAACTGGCCCACACCCAAACAGTTACCAAGGTAGGAAGTTTCTTAGGTGCAGATCAATATTGGAGAGAGTTTATTGCTAACTTTTCTTCCATCACAGCTCCTATGCATGCAGTGACAAGTGTGAAGAAAGGCTTCCAATGGGGAGGAAAAAAACAACAAGATTTTGAAGCTTTAAAATACAAGATCAGTTCAGCTACAGTACTTGCATTACAAAATTTGAGACAACCATTCGAGATTCAAACTGATGCTAGTGATTATGCCATGGGCACAGTACTTTTGCAGCATGGTAAGCCTATTGATTTTCATTCTGAAACATTTAATGGTGCTGTAACTAATTATCCTACATATGAAAAAGAAATATATGCATTGGTACAAAGTTTCAAGAAGTGGAAACACTACTTGATGGGTAAATAGACTATTGTACATACTGATCACCAACCATTACAATACATGCAATCGCAAGAAAAAATTTCAACAATCAAGACATTTCAGGTGGATTGGATTTCTTCAACAATTTCACTTGGTTATAAGGTACAAGAAAGGTATTTTCAATAAAGTTTCAAATATAATTTCAATACCAATCATTAGTGCTTCTACTTTAATAAAAAATGATTCTATTGTACGTGAGAGTTACATAGAATAATATGCACATGACATTGATTTTCAAGATGTGTATGCTAGTTTGAGTGAAGGGAATCAAGTTGAAGAAAAAGATTATCACATGCATAAAAATTTATTGTTTCATTTGGGCAAGCTATGTATTCCACATGGAGAGAGGCTAAGTGTCATGAGAGAAGCTCATTCATCTCTTATTGATGGACACTTTGCGGTAAGAAAAACAGTGGCGCATCTACAGAGGTATTGTTATTGGCCTCGCATGATAGATAGTGTGTCACGTTTTATAAGAGGTTGTTATATGTGCGCAACAAGTAAGCCTAGTAATAGGAAGCTTGGGTAGTACATGCTCACGTTTTATAAGAGGTTGTTATATGTGCGCAACAAGTAAGCCTAGTAATAGGAAGCTTGGGTAGTACACGCCACTACCGGTACCATCAAGGCCATGGGAGAGTGTCTCCATGAACTTTGTTGGAGGTCTACCTATGTCAAGAAAACAACATGATTATCTTTATGTAGTTGAGGATAGATTCAGTAAAATGTGTATACTTAATCCATGTAAGAAAAACATTAGTCCTGAACAAACTGCTGAACTTTATTTTCAACATGTTTGGGTTCACTATGGATTGCCAACTTCTATTGTTAGTGACAGGGATTCGAGGTTCATTGGGAATTTTTGGTCAAATCTATGGAGAATGATGGACACAAAAATGAAAAAGAGTACCAATTTTCATCCACAAATAATGATCCCGTTGGATATTGGTGGCCACCCACCTATTCCACTTGGGGCCCCACCATTGCCTCTTTCAGTTTTTCAGTTTCAGCACAACTTACTATTTTTGGAATTTTTTTTGGGTGCTGAACTTCCAGAGCCATTTTGAGGCCCTAAACGACATTTTTTGGGAAAACCGAGAGCGAAATGGAATATATTTCTCACATCAAAATTTGTAGTCCTCAGATAGATATTTCTAACGAGGTATGGTGCACATCAAATGGATATTGTATGCCAAAGTTACGTCCTCAGGAAGTTGTAACACCAGTTTACCAAAATGGGGCCCATAGTTTTGGTGCTTCATCTCCTAGGGTTAGGGTTTTGGATGTTTAGGGTTTTCCATTGTTTCTAAATAATAAATAGGCCCTTGAGCCTCATTGTAACTTAGTTTAGAGGCCTGTAACCACCACATCTCTTCTCAGAGATAAGCTACCAGCACCCTAGCTAGTTTATTTCTATTATGTTTGTAAGCAAATTTAAGTTCTTTGATATTAATGAAATGAAGTGTTATTTCTGCTGCATATTTGTATTTATGGTTACATGTGTATTCTGTTGCGTTCCTACATAAATATGGATTAGTGGTATTAGAGAGGTCTACTTTTTCTCGATCCTTATTTGCATGTCCCCAACGAGGTCGGCATATAAGGAGTTGGGGCTTGATCTGGTTGAACCTTTGCAAGATCAACCTCGCAAACCCCGACAGCCACCCATGGGGGACGAAAAAATATGAGGGAGCAGGAGATCCTATCAAAATATTGCTCGAGGAGGATATCAAAAAAAAAAGTAACGTAATGATGGATAAATTTTCCCAGATCCTTCAACGACTGCCCACAATCTGCACATCTGCATCCAATAGCCACTCTGGAGGCGTGAATCCCTTTAAGGTACAAGTAAAATTTGACATCCCCATATTTGAGGGTAAAATAGATGCAGATGTTGTAGATAGATGGTTGAATCTATTAGAAGGATATTTCTCAGTTCATGACTTTTCTAACTGGGAGAAGATTATTTTTGCACTCCTCAAAGCTACCCCCCATGTCAAGGATTGGTGGGAAGCCTTCTATGAGAAAAAGGATGAGACAAAACCATCTCTATTCTCAGTCGTACCCACTTGGAATTATTTTCGAGATGCCATCAAGGAACAATACTATCCCGTGGGGAGCTATGAGGACAAGTAAATACAATGGACCACGCTGCGACAACAAAGGGATCAAGATGTGCATGAGCTGACGAATATGTTCCATACCCTGCGCACAAAGTTGGGTATCAAAGATTTGGAGAAACTTTTGGTGCTAAAGTATTGCAGTTGTATACACATATACATCCAGGAGGAAATGGAGTTCCTCGAAATCTCCTTGCTTGGTAAAAAATATCGATATGCTGCCAAGATTGAGCAGAAATTCAAGCAGAAGAAGCGAGACTTTGGATCTGCAAATCAAAAGCAAGGGAAAGGTGCCCCCAAATCGCAGAAAAAAGGACAAGCCAAGGCATGGCAGCCCAAGACAACCTACCAAAGCCACAAGAAAATAATAACACCGCAAATCCAAAAAAGGACACGGGAAAGTGGTGTGAGTTCCATAAGATCTCCACTCACAGCACAAGTGAGTGTCGAGCCAAGCAGTCGCTCATGGCCAAGATGAGGGCTTCTGAATCAGATGCATGCTATGACTCTGAATCAGAACTTGAAAAGGAGAATGACAAAGGGAAACAGATTATTGATGTAGAGCCCAACGCCGCTGTTGCCACTACAAAGATCCAGAAGGAGGAACCAGAAGATCCAAAGGAGGCAGAACGCCTTTTCCACTCCCAGATGTGGGTAAAGGGTTCCCCGCTATAGTTCATTGTCGACAATGGGAGCCAAAAGAACCTCATTTCAGTAGATGTCGTGAAGCGGTTGGGCTTGCCAACCACAACGCATACACAACCATACACCATCGAGTGGCTTCATCAAGGACGAGATCTTCGTGTCAGCCAACAGTGCCGCCTTCCCTATAGCATCAAGCCCTTCACGGATGAGGTATTATGTGACATTGCTCCTATTGATGTTTCTGATGTATTATTTGGCCAACCATTCTTGTGGAAGTGACATGATGTGTATGAGTCACGACCTCGCACTGTTATTGTTACCTTGGTAAATAAGCTGTACAGGATACCAGAGGTACCACTGCCTACCACTATCTCTTTGGTTATTGCAAAACAATGTAGTAAGCTCATTTCCCAAACCAAGAAATTTGTTTTCTTGATGATCTACACCGAGGGCAAGAAGAATACTGTGGCCATGACCTCCAGACATGGCTCCTTTGCATGACAACTACAAATGGACAAGGTTGTGGAGGAGTACAGGGACATTTTCACCTCACCCACAAGGGTGCCTTTGCACTGTCAGGTCAAGCACCCCATTGATCTGACCCCAGGTGTGCCGATACCCAACAGACCGATCTATCAGCGCTCTATTCTAGAGAACGATGAAATCAAGAGGAAGATTCAGGAGCTGCTGCAAAAAGGTCACATCTGGCCAAGTTCATCGTCCTGTGGGAGCCTGATCGTGTTAGTATAGAAGAAGGATGGGACTTGGAGACTATGTATTTTCTATCGGGAGATGAACAAGATCACTGTCTAGAATAGGTACCGAATCCCACGGATTGATGAACTTCTAGACCAACTCAAAGGGGAAAAATATTTTAGCAAGATTGACTTGAAGTCTGGGTATCACCAGGTACCCATCGAATCCTCCGATGTGTGGAAGACTGCCTTCAAAGCCAAGGAGGGCCTTTTTGAATGGTTGGTCATGCCTTTCGGGTTGACGAATGCTCCTGCAACCTTCACGAGGTTGATGGATGACATCTTGAGGCCATTCACCAACTCATTTATAGTAGTGTACTTGCATGACATTCTGATCTTCAGCCATACTTGGGAAGAGAACCTCCACCACATCCGACAAGTCCTCCAAACACTATGGCAGCACAAGTTGTGTGCCAATTTGGAGAAGTGCACTTTTGGCATGACCCAGGGTCAATATATGGGATACATTATTGATGAAAGGGGGGTGCATGTGGATCTAACCAAGATCCAAGTCATTCAAGATTGGCCAGCCCCAACCACTTTAATAGAGCTTCACAGCTTTCTGGGTCTTTCTAATTTCTACCGCAGATTCTTGTTGGGATTCTCTCATATCACTTAGCCCTTGAGTCAAGTCACCAAGGGAGGAGTGAGATAAAAATTGTTTTGGTTGGAATCTCAACAAAAGGCATTCATAGAATTGAAACATTGCCTCTATTCTGCTCCAATGCTCACATTACCAGACTTGCAACAACCATTTTAGATCAAGACAGATGCCTATGAATATGCTATTGGTGCAGTTCTTACTCAACAGGGGCATCCAGTGGCATATCATAGTGAGACATTGTCCAACACAGTTCGAAAGTATCCCACTTATGAAAAATAAATGTATTCCATTGTGTAGGCTTGTCAACAATAAAAGCATTACATTTTGGGGAAGGAAACAATCATCCACATAGACCACCGACCCCTGCAGTTCATACAGACACAAGGGAAGTTGTAGAACAGTCGCCATCAAAAGTGGTCCACATATCTGCAACAGTTTCATTTGAACATCAAATACAAGAAGAGTAGCACCAATAATGTTGCAGATTGCCTTAGCCGACCACCGATCGTGGCACTAACCACCGTTATCAACTCTTGTGGGCACGAGACTTCTGATTGGTTGCTTCTCTACAAGAGAAATCCATAATTTAGCCACACATACAAGGCACTCTTGGGGGGTATGCAAGTTCCAAATTTTCACCTCCAAGATGCATTGTTATGTCACCTGGGACACCTTTGTGTTCCTTCAAGTGAGCATGTGAAGATGATATGGGAAACACACTACAGTCGAGTCGCTGGGAATTTCGGGGTCGAGAAAACCATGGCAGTACTGCATAATTATTTCTATTGGCCGAACCTTTGACAGGATGTCAGGAAGTACATCAGATCCTACACTGCTTGCGCCATTGCCAAATCGACCATAAAGAAGCAAGGCCTCTATACTCCGCTACCTACCCCTAGTTGACCTTGGGAATCCATCTCCATGGATTACATGTCAGGCCTTCCTTCTACTAAGCATGGAAACGACTGTGTTTTCATGGTCATCGACAAATTCTCGAAGATGTTCATTATGGCGGCCTGCAAGAAGAATATCACAGCAGAAGCCACTACTAAAATCTTCTTTGAACGAGTGTGGGTGCACTTTGGGATCCCACAGTTTATCATATCAGATCACGACAACAGGTTCCTTAGCACATTTTGGTCCAACCTCTAGTCAATGTTGGACACCAAGCTCACCAAGTCCACAACTTTCCATCCCAAAACTGATGGCGAGACAAAGGTCGTTAATAGGATGATTGTACACATTCAACCCATGTACAATTCAAAGCATCCATGCACATGGGATGATAGCCTCCCCTATGTATAACACAGTTATAATAGAGCTCTCCACAACTCAACTAGCCACAACCCCTTTCAGGTGGGCTTGGGATTCCAGCCATTATGTCCCATTAACGTAGCCATGCCATTTGCGGCTACTCAGGCCGATTTGGCTCATGTCTAGTTTGAAGCTGACAAAGAGAACAACTTCATCGAGCACATTCAGCACATCCACCAAAAAGTTCATGAAATATTGGACAGAGCCAATGCTAAGTACAAGCAATGACATGGGGTGCCACACAACTTCCAGGTGGGTGACAAAGTGTGGCTACATTTGCAAAAGGAGCGCCTCATTTGACTCCATCGCAAGCTTCTACCACTCCGATATGGGATGTACACCATCACCAAGGTGGTAGGGAACAATGCCTTTGATCTCATTATTCCACCATTCCTTGGTCTGCACCCAGTATTCAATGTGGATTGCCTTCGTCCCTACTTTCCACCTCTACTGGACACCTCTCACATTGCATAACAATTGACAACAACAAAGTTAAACCCAGACTGCATGGAGCAGGTCACCAGAGATTGTATCATGGACATGCAAATCAAGAACACTTGCCAACAAAAGATCCAACTGTATTGAGTTGTCAAAGCTGGCCAACTCCTGCACCAAAGCAAGTGGTTCACCAGGGACCAAGTTCAACAAAAGTTTCCTCATCTCATGGAGGAACTCAATGTAATGGGGACCATTGCTTCCTAAGGGGGGAGGAATGATCCAGGTGGATATTGGTGGCCACCCACCTATTCCACTTAGGGCCCCACCATTGTCTCTTTCAGTTTTTCAGTTTCGGCACAACTTACTATTTTTGGTAGTTTTTTCGGGTCCTCAACTTCCGGAGCCGTTTTGAGGCTCTAAATGATGTTTTTTTGGGAAAACCGAGAGCACCATTAAATATTTTTCTCACATCAAAATTTTTAGTCCTTGGATAGATGTTTCTAATGAGGTATGGTGCACGTAAAACAGAGATCGTATGCCAAAGTTACGTCCCCGGGAAGTTGAAACACCAATTTACCCAAACAGGGCCCATAGTTGTGGCACTTCATCTCCTAGGGTTAGGGTTTTGGATTTTTAGGGTTTTCCATTGTTTATAAATAATAAATAGGCCCTCAAGCCTCATTGTAACTTAGTTCAGAGGCCTGTAGCTGCCACATATCTTCTCAGAGATAAGCTACCAACACCCTAGCTAGTTTATTTCTATTCTGTTTGTAAGAAAATTTTAGTTCTTTGATATTAATGAAATGAAGTGTTATTTCCATTGCATATTTCTATTTATGGTTACATGTGTATTCTGTTGCGTTCCTGCATAAATCTAGATCAAACAGATGGAAAAACTGAGGTGGTGAACATAACTGTTGTACATTTATTGGGAGGATATTGCAGCAAACATCCTAAGCTTTGAGATGAACAACTGCATTACATTCAACATGCTTACAACTGGGCAAAGCACTCTTCAACACAAACATCACCTTTTGAAGTATGCTTTAGGTATTTTCCAAAATCGCCATTAGACTTCATCTTTGGGAAGGATTTTGCAATTGATGGCCATAGTGACATTGATAAGGCTCGAAAGTTCATTGAGAAAATTTAGATTATACATCAAAAATTTCAAGAACAACTTGAGAAAAGTGAAATAAAATACAAAGAGAGGCATGAAAAACATCGAGTTGATCACAAGTTTCAAGAGGGAGATGAGGTATGGTTGCACATTAGCAAAGAAAGGATGCAAGGGGAAGGTAAAAAGCTCAAACCCATTCGCTATGGTCCTTTCAAGATCATAAAACAAGTTGGTAATAATGTATTCGAACTTGACTTGCCTTCTTATATGAAAATGTATTTAGATGTTAATGTTGAAAACTTACATTTGTATGAGCCACCTTTGATTGATGATCAAGGAAGTGATATTCAAATACCTTCTATTGAAGATTTCTCGCCATAATTTTTGGATGAGCTCAAAGAAGATACAATTCTTGACAGGAGGATAAGGGCATCCAAGAGGGGAAGTGTTGACTACCTTCGAGTTGGGCTCAAAGGCACTAAAACAAGCAAGGAAAAATGGATGTAGGTTGGAAAGGTGAGGGAGTTGTACCCTCATCTTCTAAACATGTAATCAAGTCTTTTGGGGTCCAAAAGCTTCCCAATGGGGAGGAGTGATAAGGAGTTCATAAAATTTTGCTCAAAATTTAAAGTTACAGGATTAGGTTGAAACTAGGATGGTTGCATAGATCTTGTCTTCCTAATTCCGGCACCGTGAACAGTTCGAAAAACTGATGTCATATGAGGGAGATATCGCGTTCTAATCGAAATGCCAAACATGTAAATTTTTGATAGTTTGACCAAGTTTGAATGAGATGCACAGTCAGCAGGGTGGAGGTACAATCAGCAAAAAAGGAATATTCTCAAAATATTCCTTTCCTCATAACTAATCACTGTTTGACAAGTGTCACAATGCTATTCGTTGAAAGTATGGTTTGGAGGGCCAATCATAGGGTGCCATGTGGCCATCCCTGAGGCTGCCACATGTCCCTGTAATGGAGTGTTAAAATTTAGTGGAGGCTGCAGTAATCGACCCTCGGACCTCTTGCCCAATAGACGCATGGCTTACCAATTGAGCTGCACGTTATTTCTTAACAACTATAGTTCGCGGATTTATGTTAAAATTTGTGGAAATCATATGTTTGGGGTTACAAACCGCCGGCGGTCCCAACCTGCCAGCGGTTCCTTGGAGGTTCGTCACATTGCAAAATTTTAACGACATCAACATTTGCAGTCTATGCAAACCCACCAGCATTCAACGCTAGTCACATGGCCATGGTTAATGTAACATCCTCCATGTAGGTAGTTTAATCCGCAATTCAACCCAAAGTTAAACATTAAACTCCGTTTTATAACATGGGTTCTGCCCAATCGCCGACGGTTGTTAGCCACGGGTTTTAGGGGTCATGTGCCCAACCACTAAAACTTAATGCTGCAGTTAATTCCAGTGGAAGTTTGGCCAGTGCACCGTTTTGAGCGGGATTTGCTAATTTAGCTCCAGTTAAGTGGAGTTCTCCACTTTTAGTGGAGCTTTTCTAGGTGAAATTGGGCAAAAGAGTAGGAGGCTCAATTTTCACCCATTCTGAGTGAATGAAGAGTCATTTTTCACTAATTGGAGAATTCTGGAGCCATTGGTGCAGGGAAAACAACTGTTAGAGCATTGTAACTACATGTGAGCATAATGAAATATGGACATGCCATTAGGAGCTGGACCAACAAATGTAGCCCAAGAGGGGTGAACTGATTCATCATGCCTGCTGTGTCAATTTCATGTTGTGACATATTTATCTATTTTACACTATTTTTTAGTGTTATTTAAGCTTGTTTTATGCTTCTAATTCACCTAAAATCATCTACAATTCATGGAAAAACACCTCAATCCCTATGAAAACTAATGAACTGATTATGCACATGTTTTTAAACTGAAAAAGACACTTAGCACAATAAAAATAATACAGACATTTCAGATCACATTCCATGGCAGCTAGGAATAAAGGCAAATCTAGCCAAAGTACAACCAATACCCCTTCATCTTCCACCTCCATAAAGCATGAGATTGGAAATATGTTGGAGGAATTCAAGAGTGACATGCTGCACACCTTTTCCTTGAAAATGGACACAATGCATATCAAGAGGAAGAAAAAAGAGCCTTGGCTATATTATACCCTAGATGTACTAGAAAACACCCTAGAAATGAATGTCCATTAAATTTCATAGAGGTTTTCTTTATATTTGAGGAGAATCATGCCACAGAAAATTGTCCCTCCTTACCTGGAGTCAAAGTTGTATATCAAGGTTGGGAAGCAGGACCAAAGCCGCTCTATTTCATCAACTAGAGAAGGCGTCAAGGCCCTCGGTCATATTAGCAAGATATGCAACGTGCACCTTATTCCTACTATCACACCAATCAGAATTCACCTATGCAATCTTGGTACACCCCCACTCCTCCATCTTGGCCTACATCTCCTACTTGGCCTTACAACCCTCCATATCATCCTCAGCCTGTGAACCAACCATTTCAGTAGTATGTTCCTCAAAAACCTCAGTTAAAAAACCCATCCCAAGGGTGGATGCCTCAACATAATCAACCACTTGCTCTAATGCCTCCACCCCAACCTCAACCTCATCTTACTCATGCTACTCCACCCAAGTTGCCTCAGATGCTTGCACATCCGAATTTGAAATCGAAAAACATACAAGCACATCAAGTTTACAGTGGAGAGACATCCTCTCTAGATTATGCTATGGAGATACAATAGATTAATCTCAGGTCAGGAAGAGTACACTCAGAAAACCATCCTCCATCTCCACCTGTAGAGGTTGAGGAGGAAAAGGAAGAAAGTAACACTCATATCCAACAACCTCCTTTTCTTGAGCGCTTGATCCATTTCAGTTAGCACACCCTAGAGGAGACCAAAATTCTAGGAGAACTGACAAATTTGTGTGTAAAAATACCCCTTCTCTAGGACATTAAGGATGTCCCTATTTACAATAGGCTCATCAAGGAAAAGTGCTTCAAAAAACCTGGGAGAAGGAATAAAGATACCCCCACCATCAATGTAGTAGGACAACTGTTCGACTTAATGTTGGGAAGGGTGATCTTCCCAAAGTACCTGGACCCTAGAATTCCAATTGTAGATGTGCACATAGATGGTGTCATAGTCCCCAATAATCTAATTGATCTTGAGGCTGCCATCAATGAAATGACCAAGGAAACTATGCTTAACCTCCAAGGGAATTTGAGGAAAACCACAACAGTTCTGCAACTTGTAGATCGGTCCACAATAACTTTAGAAGGAATTGTTGAGGATGTTATGGTTTCAATTGACTCTTGGGATTATCCTACATATTTCCTGGTTTTGTAGCCAAAAATCAAGTTTAATGGACATTATCTCATCTTAGGGAGACCTTGGTTAGCCACTGTCGATGCTTATATCAGCTGTCGGGCAGGAAACATGACTATTAAGAATGGGCCCTTATCTAAAAAACTCGTATTATATCCTCCAGCCTAACCTTCCATTGACCATGACCTATCCATATGGTTAGATGATGAAGAAGAAGATGAAGTATACAGCACTACCCCCATTTGTACCATAGATATTTTTCTTAGCGGGGGGAAGCTTGATGAAGATGAACTCATCGACCAAGTCATTCAGAACTAGTCCCCCATTGACAACCCACTTGAAAACCTTGTCAAAGAATCTGAAATCAACTCTTGGATGGACTTGCACTCAGTTGATTCAACCTTTGAAACTACCAAGGCTTTGGAGTTTGGCGCATCCAAATATCTGAAGATTAACTCAGACCTCTCAGATAGAGAAGAGGAGAATCTATGCCATCTTTTGAGAGAAAAACTAGATGCATTTTCTTGGGATTAAAAGGACATGAAAGGGGTGCATCCCTTGGTATGCAGACATCATATTTACATTAAGGAAGGATGAAAAACCGTGCAACAAACCCAAAGGCGGATGAACCTAGCTCTAAAAGATAGAGTCAATTAAGAACTGCAGAAATTGTTGGATGTAGGTTTCATTTATCCTATACCAAACAGTGAGTGGGTATATGCTCTTGTCCTAGTCCTGAAGAAGAATGGAAAATGGTGAATCTGTGTTGATTATCGAGAACTCAATAAAGCCAACATGAAGGACCATTTCCCTTTGCCTTTTATAGGTCAAGTCCTGAATGGAATTGCAGGAAAGGAGTTCTTTTATTTCTTAGATGGGTTCAGTGGGTATAACCAGATCCAAATCAACCCTAAAGACTAGGACAAGAATAATTTCACATGTACTTGGGGTACCTTGGCTTACAGAGGCCTACCCTTTGGGTTGTGCAATGCCCCAGCTACCTTCCAAAGAGCTTTCTTGAGCATTTTCTCTAAGCTAGTCCATGACTCAGTTGAAATCTACATGGATGATTTCACACCCTATGGGGATGACTTCTAGGAAGCTCTCTCCAATTTGGGAAAAGTGCTGAGAAGATGCATTGAGATGCATCTCCCCCTGAGCTCATAAAAGTGTGAATTCTTCAAAAGAGCAAGAGTTGTATTGGGATAATCATTCTCCCAAGCATGAATACAGGTGGGCCCAAACAAAATGACCATAATCAAAAGGGTAACTGCTCATGAAAAGCAGAGAGATGTCAGGAGTTTCTTAGGTTTATATGGCTACTATAGAAGGTTCATCAAATATTTTAGCAAGTTGGCTTCGCCACTATTTGGTTTGTTGGCCAAATATTTTGAGTTTACTTGTTCCAGTCTCTGTCAATAAGCTTTTGAGCTCATTAAGGGAAAGTTAACTACTTCCCCCATTCTCCGAGGTCCAAATTGGACTCTGCCTTTCCACATCCACACAGATGCATCATAAAAAGCTGTTGGGGAAGCCTTGGGGAATTTAGAATACAAATTATCTTATGCAATGTATTTCATCAGTAAGAACTTGTCTAAAGCCGAAATCAATTATACTATCACAGAGAAGGAAATGTTAGCCATTGTCCATGATTTAAACAAATTTAAACATTATATCACTGGTTATCAGACCTTTGTACACACTTACCATGAAACCATCCTTGGGGAATTTAGAATACAAATTATCTTATGCAATGTATTTCATCAGTAAGAACTTGTCTAAAGCCGAAATCAATTATACTATCACAGAGAAGGAAATTTTAGCCATTGTCCATGATTTAAACAAATTTAAACATTATATCACTGGTTATCAGACCTTTGTACACACTTACCATGAAACCATCAAATATTTAATGAAAAAACCAGATGTTAATGCTAGAATAATTAGATGGTTGTTATTATTACAACAGTTTGACCTAATCATTGTTGATAAACCTATAAAGGAGAATGTTGTTGCAAATTTTTTTATCCAGGTTAGCTCTATCTGTAGATGAAGAAGGAATGATGGATGACCAGTTGACGGATGAACATCTCTTCACTATCTCAACACTCTCACCATGGTTTGTTGACATAGCTAACTACTTGGTTGCTGAAAATTTCCCTCCTAACCTCTCACCTATTGATCAACGATTGTCATTGATGTCAACCCAAGCAGCACCAGGGGCTAACCCAATATTGCATGGGAATTTTGACCTACCAAATTAATATATTCCGGGTCAATAATTATTTTTATGGTTTCTACTTGTCAAGATGTTTCTGTTGATATATGGAACGCCATGTAATTCTTCACGGTTTGAGATATATTCATGTTTGAAGTTTTTACCCCCAGTTAGTGGGCTAAAACCCCATGGGGTTGTGGCATGGGTCATTGAAAAGTCATAATTAATATTTTTTAAGCTCCTAAAATCCCTCTCATGTTCACTTGTTGAAGCCCCTCTCAACCTAAGAATTTATATAAATTGTGATCCTCATATCCTCCTCATTTAAGGGATTTTGCTACTCTTCAACTCTTGGCAGATAAACAATAGTACAATTTTTACAATAATGTATTTAGAATGAATTAGTACAATGATACCTTTAAAATGATTGTATGCAGTGCTGCCCACTTGAAGACTTCATGTGATGAAATTATTGCTGCTGTTATGCACCTTGGTTGCTGCTCTTGTCATGCTACCCTCTGCTGCACCTTGCTTTGCTTTGCTGCCCTAGAAATTCTGGTCCTTTGAAGCCCTTGAAAACACACGATATAGATTTTTATTGCCTTATAGGAGCTCGATATTGAATCTGGTATATCTCTGTTATTTCAAATCCCCAATATCTAATTTTCTGTCCTACAGTAGCCCTCTGAGTCGTCTTTCCAATGTCATAGATCTGACCCAATTTGGATTGTTCAAGGGAGAGTTATACCCAATCTCTCACAATGCCCTAATTATGGATTTTTTCAACAGAGTGAACTTGTATGGCATGCCACGTGTCACTATTTCTTCATTTGGCTCTGAAATTGATAGAGAAAAAACTACAGAATGTGAACTATCTACCATTTTTTACGGAATTCCAATCCGATACTCAGAGAGAGAGTTATGACGATTTTCCCAAGGTCACTTCTTTGAGATGAATTTCAGGAGCCTGCAAAAACACTGACTTCCACAGATCATATCTTCGAAAATATTGCGCACCTTGATCTCAAGAGTAACAATCTCATTATTCATTCCTTTACAGATGTAGACTGGGCAAGAAGTGTTGATGATCGTGAGAGTACTCGTGAAGCATTGGAATATCTTCACCAGAAGCTTGGGATTCTCCCAAGTTCTCATTAGATTTTCCTTACTCAGAATATAAAGGGGGAGTGGAAGTGTGTATAGGTCCATAGGATGGTTGTGTGTCAGTATGGAAGTGTAAGTCCACATGATGGTTGTGTTTCAAATGGGGAGTTACCCTTTTCCATTGATGTCAATGAGGGAGAGAATGTTCACTATTGTAATCACGATTGTCGTTAGACCAAAACCCGCAGCTTAGTCTCTGGCCATAATTTCCAGATAGGATCAACGAGAGACGGTTATTCCATGTCACGAAATAAACAGGGATCGTTGAACCCAATTTCCAACAATCTCCCCCCCACAACACGAGCCAGGTGAGTTTCGAACTCGAGACTTGTCGCTCTAATACCACTTGTTTATTATGCTTGGCCATAAACAATACTCTCTCATTGGCTTCTTCTTCGCTGTCATTTTCTTCATCGGATGATGAGCTATCTTCTTTAGAGAGAAAGTTCCTTTTGGCTATCGAAGAATTCTTTTGATGGTAATAATATGTGATTCTTTTGGTGCTGCTTGGAATATTGCTACTTGTCCAACTTCTTGCATAACATCTGGCTAGGAGGCTATTACATATAGAAGAATACCAGTCATAGATCTGTACAAACTTTGATCCACATCCTTAGATGAGTCATCTATGCTGAATTTGCAACCTATTACCATTGGAGGAAGGATGGGTTTGCAATCTTCCATTTTAAATTTCTTGAGCATTTCCTTGATGTACTTGGCTTGACATATAAATATTCCTTTATCTTGCTAAGATATTTGAAGCCCTAATAAGTATGTTAGCTCACCAAGTAAAGACATCTCGAAATCACTTTGCGCCTTTGTAGCAAACTTCTTACTTGGTCGATCATCATTGCTACCAATTATTATATCATCCTCTTTAGCTATTAGACAGCTTAGATGTTTCATCTAGAATATATATGTCATATTTGGAGCTTGATTTATTTGTTTCTTTGCACAATTTCACCATACATGCCTTCCGGGACACATTTGTGGAGTTGAATAGTATTGCAGGGGTTTGACTTCCATACATTTGTCCAATGACCGAGCATATTGTGATTCATGTTTTCAACCACAGAATGAGTTTCTTTGCCAGAGCATCTTTAATTTTGAGTGATGTGCGACTGATCCTATAACATTTGAAGATCCATCATTTCCAAAGGACACAGTTCCATCCTTCTTCTCTTTCAGAGATACAAATTTATTTCTATCTCCAGTCATATGCGTTGAGCAACTGCTATCAACATACCACACATCTTTGTTGTTTTGAGCCTTGAAAGTGAGAGCACAATTATCAGTCTTCTTCTTCTTCCATGTTCGTTCGTTCTGTGGCTTCGAAGATTCTTCTGGAGGATTTTCAAGTCTGCAGTCTTTGGCTATTTGTCCAAAGTTTCGACATTTGTAACATTCAATATTATTTCTTAAATGTTCAAATCTATTGATGTTTCGCTAAGCCCTGGGAGGTTCATATTTGATAGATCTCTTGGAATTGTATTCATTCCTAGGGTATGTGCGACATTCTACAACTTTATGACCAAATTTTCCCCATGAATAACAGTAGCCATAAAGAATATGTTGGTACCTGGATGGAAATTTTCGTCGAGGAATTTTTTTTCAAGGCTGTTCTTGTGAATCTTGTCCAATGAAGCCTACATGGATGTCAGATCTCATAGGTTCATTGTATTTTTTTGTAGAAGGTCCTACTTCTTCTTCTTTGCAACTGATGCCAGTTCTATCGTTGTAAGATCGTTGATTGTTGATGAGTTCTTCCAATGCCCTTGAGTTGTTGGCATAGTTTTGGATAGTTTTTCCTTTGTTCACTTCCTCACGTAGCGAGACTACTTCGGATTCTAATTCTTCCCTTTCTTGGTTTCTTTCTTCCAACTTCTTATAAAGTGACTCTTCAATGCATTTGTGTTCTCCAACTTCAATTTTGAGACCTTGAAATTGTTCTTCAAGAGTATTGGAACAGATCTTCTCTGCCCTGAGATCTTTTATAAGCTTGATTTCTTCCTTATAAAATTATTCTATGGTCAATCCTTCTTCTGAAATTTTCATAGTAGCTTCCTCAGGATTTTGGGTTCGCCTCATACAAATTTCAACTTCTGAACCTTCGTAGAAAAAAATTTAGAGCGAAAATGCCATGATGACCTATTTCAGATTTGCCTCTGATACCAATTGTTGGACATTGGGTTCAACGCTCCCTGTGTGTTTCGCGACATGGACTAACTGCCTCTCATGGATCCTAAATTTGGTGATTTTAGTGGAGAATAACATTTATGGGTTTTGGTCTAATGGCAATCATGATTCCAACAAGTGGCATCAGAGCGACAGGTCTCAAGTTCAAAACTCACCTGGCTTGCATTGGGGGGGAGATTGTTGGACATTGGGTTCAATACTCCTTGTGTGTTTCGCAACATGGACTAACCGCCTCTCGTGGATCCTAACTCTGGCGATTGTAGCGGAGACTAACACTTGCGGGTTTTGGTCTAATGGAAATCGTGATTCCAACAAGGGAGCGTTGAAACCAATGTCCAACATCACCCAAGGAGAGAAGCAAGATCATTAGAAAAAGCGCTGCTTCCACCTGGATTGGGGGAAATCTCTTCAAGCTTGGCCCTAAACAAATTCTCAGAAGATGTGTAAGGGAGGAAGAAGTTTTTGACATCTTATCTGCATGTCATGATAGCCATTGTGGAGGCCAATTTTCTGCAAAAGGACTGCCTTCAAAGCTTTGCAGGTAGGCTACTATTGGCCTACCCTTCACCAGGATGCCAGAAGATACACTAGCAGGTGTGACCAGTGCCAAAGGATGGGGAAAATTACACAGAGGGATGATATTCCTTTGCATCCTCAGGTGGCTCTTGAGCCATTTGACAAGTGGGGCATGATCTTCATTGGACCCATTGATCCACCATCTGGCCAAAAAAAGTATTCATAGTCTGCACTGACTACCTGACAAAGTGGGCTGAAACAAAAGATGTGAAGGTAGCAACCGAGGAGAAGGTAGTAGAATTTATGGGAGAGAATGTGTTCTATAAATTTGGATACCCCAGAGAGGTAGTCATTGATCATGGGGCACAATTCACATCTCATCTCATTGAGAATATTCTGAGGAGGCACAAGATAACGCATAAGAATTCCACTTCCTACCACCCTCAAGAAAAGGGCCAAGTTGAAGTGACTAACAGAGCCTTGGAGAATATCCTCACCAAGATTGTGAGCAGCAACAAAAAATATTGGGTGGATAGATTGGTAGAAGCTACTTGGGCCTACCACACTGCTTGGAAAACAACAACAAGGTTCACTCCTTATGACCTGGTCTATGGGAAGAAATCTCTACTTTTAATTGAATTTGAGTTCAACACCTTAAGGATGGAAGATAAGTTAGAAATAGATATATCAAAGGCCCAACAAGAGAGGTTTCTGTAATTAAATGGATTGGATGAGTTTAGGATGCAAGCACTCCTTCACACAGAAGTGATTCAACTACAAAGGAAGGTCTGGCATGACAAGTACATTAAGGATAAGACCTTTCAAGAAGGATATTGGGTGCAATTGTATGAATCAAGGTTTAAGGATTTAAAAGGAAAGCTGATAAAAATATGGTTGGGACCCTAAAAAGTGGACAAATGTTATGATAATGGAATAGTTCAAATCAGAACCATAGATGAAGAAGGGATTCTCCTACTTGTCAATGGTTATAGGCTTAAAGTTTACAAAAAGCCCTTGTCTAGGACATAATTTATAAATTACATAAACATGGAGGTGTATGTCATTGGAGAATCCATAGTTTCTAGCTCCTCCCCCTCCCAGAGAAAAAAAAAAAGAAAAAAGAAAAAATAAAGAGGCATGGGTGAAAACCTTTCTGAGGTGCCCAAGGAAAACTCCAGGGTTGAAAACCTCCATGAGGAAATCCTGGAGAAAAAAAATAGAAAATAAAAGATCTTTGGGTGAAAAACTCTCTGAGGCACCCAAGGAAGGCCCATGGGTTGAAAACCTCTGTGGAGGCAGCCCACTTGCCTTCAAAAAAAAAAGAGAGATAAAAAAGAAACAAAAAAGAAAAAAGAAATAAAAATACCTATGCACTCATTTGTTTTTCGATTTTGCAAGTTATTGATAAAGGATGGTTTTTGGGATACATAGGAGTATTTTTTCTTCACTTATCTTTCTCCACTTCTTACATACACCATGAACCACTCCAACAGGAACCCATCCATTCATTTCACCCCTTAGATAGTCATAAGTTTCATTTTTTTCTCTTGACTGCAATTGCTACAAGCAACTTCAGCAGCTATAGGATTTCTGTAGCACTATAGGAAACTCCTGTAAATGCTACAGGAAACTAATTCATGAAGGAAGGATCTCTCTCAAGGATTTCTAAACTTCAAGGAGAGCATGATAATTTATGTTTTACCTGTACCTACCATTCCTAACTCCTCATTTCACTCCATGCACAAGGATTCACTCTCTAAACCCTATGTTGCGTCATTAGTAGCTAGATCATCTGAAACTTGGCATGAGAACTCTTTCCTTACTTATCCACCACTCCATTCATAGCCTCCATAAACTATTTCCCTCCATTTCTAAGCACGCTGAAGTAAGAAGACGAAAAAATAAGGTTGCTATAGGGAATTGTAAAGTTTCCTGTAGAAATTATGTGTGTGGCACAACACGGACAAAATATTGAGAAAAGTTGATGAAGATGGCTTCAAAAGACCACTAGAAGACTCTAGGAGAGAAAGCACAACATCCATGGCACCTAAGGACTTCCATGCAGCACCTACAAGAAGAAAATACAAAAAAAAGATTAAGCAACTCACTCAGAAAACAAGCAGCTCACTTAGAAAATAAACAAGGAAATAAAAAAAAGCAAGAGGGAGATCATGAATGCAACCACAAGCTCTAGATCCTTGCACCAACTCACTCTGCAACACACCAGCACCAGGTAAACTTAAGTATGGCCCTTCACCTCTCGCTATGCATTCATAATGGCCAAAATAATTTAATGTCGAGGTTTATAGGTTTAAAAGGCAAAAAGGTGGCCAGTTAACTTGGCCACCTTCGTAAAGTTAAACTGGAGGAAAAGTAAAAGTACATGCCACCTGGGCAAGTAAAATCAAGTCAAGAGGGAGTGAATGAGTACGGAGAGGTGATTAAGAGGCTAAGAAATCATTAAATAGGGTGAGACCAATGGTCTCAAAGAGGAAAACTTGTGTTAAGTACGAGTCAACACCCTGCTCCAAATTTAGTTAAAAATTGCATAAAGGTGAGTCCTGCCTCATTTTCACCATTTTGATGAGCATTTGGTGAAGAGAAGTGAAAGAAAAAGAGTAGTGGAAGCCATCAGGGAGAGCATCATCGAAGTCAGAGCTTGCATGCACCATCGTGCTACAGGAAACAGAGAATTGCTATAGGCAACTACAGAGGCAGATCTACAAGGATACAAAGGGAAACACAGAGGAACCTATGGGTGAAATTACTTCCTAAAGCCACCATCTCCCAATAAAAACACCAGAGGATAGAGGTAAGTGGTTGCCACCCTCTAAAACTGAAATTTCTCCATGAAATTTGCTCACAACAAGTTATAATTTGGCAATTAAAGGGTAATTTTTGGTTTGTTTGTTTAAGACCATCATCTCTAAGACATCCTCACATAACTCTCGAACATCTCACCACCTTCCTATCACAAACATAAAAAAATGGGAGGGGGATTCAATAGAAGGGAGCCCACTGATATTAAAAGAATTAGGCAACATCCTCAAGAAATGGAAAATTTCAGAAATCACCAATGGCTAGGTTTCTTGAAGCTTTTGAAAGGTTTTGATGAATAGATAGCTTGAGAATTTTTAGTGGCTCTAAAATCACACTAAGAGGAGAGAGCCACCACTGTGGTTAGGGGCCTAGCCATCACACTTTCACCTGAAATCATAAGCAGAGTCACCATTTTTCCCTTAGGAGTTAAATGGGTTAAGGAAAGGATGCCAAGAACTGCAGCGAAGAAAATATTCTTTCTTCCAGGAGAAGAATACATTGAAGACAAGAATGGAGTGAGGAGAGAAAGTCTTCCATACCCCTAGGATGAATTAGCCTTCCATATCATGAAATTAATTTCTTGTGAAGGTAGACTTAGTGTAGTCTATGGGTACCATTTTAGGTTATTGAATGAGCTTAGGTTTCAAGGAGAAATCCCTCTGGAACATAGATTGAACATCCTTCATTTCCTCTTGAAATCCAAAACATACATGAGAAAAAAAGTGAGGGAAAGAAAATACCAACATTTGGCTCATCATGGCTTCATAAAACTGATAGTGAATGATTCTTTGAGAAGATTAAACCTCCCCGTATCTCGGTCCTCATTCATAGACATGGATAGGGAAGCCTTCATAGCCACCCAAACAGGACAAAGCTCTGCCTCTAGTCTTATAGAAAAGGAGGTAGAAGAAGAAGAAGAGGAGGTTGAAGATGAGGAAGAAAAAGAAGAGATGGAGATGGAAATAGAAAACATAGAGACAATATAAATAGAGAAAGAAAAGGATGAGGGGAAGAACGAAGAAAAGACAGAGGAAAAGAAAGGATTGGACCCTATTCTAGGCAGTGATACCTCCCCTCAGGACACCAGCATGTCACCAGACATAAAAAATCAAGAAGTGGCTGCGACCCTAGCCACTTTGAGCACACCTGTGAAAAAAAGAAGGAAGAGGCAAACACAAATGTATTCTAGAACTAGGAAGAGTCAAAGGGTAAGGCAAGGGAAACCACAAAGTCCCACCAAAAGCCCTATTTAAAATGAGGAGTCACCAAAGAAAGATGATGAAGTAAGGATAGAAGAAGGAAAGGTGCAAGAGGTCACCTCACCTGTGAGGAGCCCTGTGACCTACATAAGAAGACATTAAGCTAGATTGGCATCCCATGCACATCATGCAACCCCCACAAACCCTCAAAAGAATGAAAAAAGAGAAAAAAAAGCAAAAGAGGGTCTTCAACAAGTTAAATAGAGTTTTCTATAGGAAACTTTGTCTTTGCTATAGGAAACTCCAGCATTCCCAAAATTAGAGAAAAATACCTTGGTTGAAGAAGAAAAGACAACCGTAGATGGGCAAGAGGTCAAAGAAGTTGAGGAAAAGGGACAAGAAGAAGGGAAAGATGAAAAATAGGGAGAAAAAGATGACAAAGAGGAGCCTACCTCACCAAAAATTGTCCTCAAAGATGTAGCAGTAGTGCCAAACCCTAGACCTCAACCTAATCTCAGCGCCTACTACACATTTATTGAAGGGGGCAGATTGATTCCTCAGAAGTTCAGAGTGCCTTTATTCTATCATTTGGAAGAGGAGAGGGCACACACTCATCATTGGATGAATATTTCCACAGCCAAAGGTACGCATGACATAGGGGTCATGGAGGAAAAAGTGATTGAGTTGGGAAGGGATTTCTCTGATGCTAGGCTCAGAGAATCCATGTTGAAAGAGCACCTACAGAAGGCCCAAGAAGAGAATGTAGCATTGCAGGAGCATCTTCAGTAAAAGGAAAAAAAATGGCCACCATGAAAGATTTATGCATGGAGGCCATCCAACATAGATATCCATCAGATTCATATGATGTCTACCTCAAGGAGCAATGGCTCCTATTTCAAATAAAAAATACTGGCATCTCATGGATCCTTACCTTTTCAGAATTGCAGATAGTTCATTCACTTTTGAAACCAATCAAGTATGGCAGATAAGGAAAAGACAGAATCGAAGTAGATCTGAACATCGAACATGACGACCCGGCACTTAACGTGTATAATATAGCAGAGAATATGAAACCATAACTCATAACCGAGTCCACAGGTTTAACGAAATTGCTAGATTCCGAGTCTCAAGCAAAGCTCAACGCTGTCATATCAACAATAGCCACAGTCCCCACGCAAAACCACACGTACGGCGATACCGGTTCTATAGATATGAAAACTACCGTGGTTTTGTGTACAAAAAATAACGGTCAAAGTGAGTTTGAAAAAGACAAAATGGTTAAGCCAGCATCGAAAGTTTTAAGAAGATGGTACAACTCAGCACCCGATTTTAATTTGGATCATGGCGCAAATTATAAAAACAAAAATATTAACATTATAACTCGAAACATGGAAAATGGAAGAGTTATAGGTAATGAAAGTGTTATAAAGAACAAATCCAACATCAATAAGAAAGTTGTCAACATATCCAATTATGAATTATTAAAAGACGAAATAGAAGTTTTAGGCAAAGGAATCAGCTTCGCTATAGCCCCTATTAGTATACCAAAAGAAGAAATCATATGTGATATTGAAGACAACATAAAGGCTCTTAATGATCAGGACAAGGACAAAGTGAGGCAAGAATGCGCCATAATATTGGATAAGGCTAAACTTCCAAAGAGTAACTTAAGCAGTGAACAATTAAAAGCCCTAAAAAACCTTAGAAGTAATGACAAGATCGTCATTCTAAAGGCAAACAAAGGAGGAGCTACAGTAGTTATGGATAGAGAAGAGTACAACAATAAGATGAGGGATTACCTATACAACAACGGTAGTTATAAAAAACTGAATGAAAACTCCATCTCCAAAGTCATAAAAAAGGTTAAAAAAGCCATCAAAGAGTCCAATCTAGATGATAATTTGAAGAGGCGCTTATAACCAGAAGGCGAAATCATACCACGTATTTATGGTGCCCCTAAAATCCATAAGGCTGGTGTTCCCTTAAGACCTATCGTCAACACTATAGGTGCACCAACTTATGAATTAGCCAAATATGTGGCTCACACCCTTGCCCCTATGGTGGGTAATACTAGCTCTTTCATCAAAGACTCCAACCAATACGTGGATTTCATTAAAAGGGCTAAATTGGAGCCAGGTCACAGAATTTTTAGCTTTGATGTTGTCCAACTTTTCACCAAAATCCCTCTGGATGAAGCTGTGCAAGTAGTAAAAGAAGTAGCAGACTCGCAAACTGCAAAACTCGCTGAAATATGTCTTCGCTCTACCTTTTTCACCTTCCAAGGAGAAATATTTGAACAAACATCTGGAGTGGCTATGGGATCCCCGTTATCCCCTATAGTGGCAAACCTCTTCATGGAGAAATTTGAAAAGAAGGCTTTGGACTCTTTCCCATTAAAGCCCAAATTTTGGATAAGATTCGTAGACGACACCAATGTCAATTGGCCTCATGGACATGAGGAATTAAAGAAATTCCTAGACCACCTCAACAACATATCCAAAGATATCCAATTTACAATGGAAGGCGAAGAAAAAAACTGCATCCCTTTCCTTGATGTACTCCTCGCAAGAAATGAAGATGGATCCCTTGGACACAAAGTGTTTATAAAGAAATCACACACAGATAATTATCTGCATGCCAACTCACACCACTACCCAGCCCAAAAGACATGGGTGCTGCTAACTCTCTTTACACGAGCTTTTAGAATATCAGACAAAACTCATGTGGAGGAAGAAATTGAATATCTAAGAAAATCCTTCATTAACTTGGGATATAACAATAAGGACATTAAAAAAGCTATTCAAAGAGCCAGATCTGGAAAAAAAAGAATGGTTACTGACAAACCCTCCACTACAAAAGCATACCTCCCTTATATTCAAGGGGTCACTAAAAAAATAGCCAAAGTTCTAGCCAAAAAGAACATCAGAGCGACCTTCAAACCTCTAGTAACCATCAGGAAAAGAATGAAATCAGTTAAGGATGACCCTGACCACCTCCAAAAAAAAGGGGTTTACAAAATCAATTGTTCATGCGGAGAGTGCTATATAGGGGAAATAGGTAGGACCTTTAAAATAAGGTTTAAAGAACATGGGGCAGACATTAGGCTTGGAAGAATTAAAACCTCAGCCCTGGCAGAACATTCAAGCAAAACATGTCACCACATATGCCTTGAAAAAGCAGAGGTCATTGCCAAAGAAAAGCATCATTTCAAACGCAAAATACGTGAAGCCTTGGAAATCATAAAACACCCTCACAACCTAAATAGAGATGGAGGCTTAGAAGTTAGCGGAAACTGGGTCCATGTGCTGTCCAGTTAAATCATCCCACACCCTTGAGTCATTGGTCTCCTTTTTGACCCTTCCCTTTCTTTGTTCCCCTTTTTGATCCTTAAATTGTCTTTCATCTTCTCCCCCTCATACCCTTTCCCCTTCCCTCTACCCACCTGCTCACATCAAACCCATACCCTACTCCTTGACCTTACCATGCTGCCCTTATTTAATCTAAAAATAAAAAATAAAATAAAAAGTAAAAAATTAAAAATAAAATAAAATAAAAATAAATAAATAAATAAAATAAAATAAAAATAAAATAAAAAATATACCCTTATAAATCTCCTTTTGTTAACTTAAATCAACCCTACCTTCTGCAAACCCTATCTATGGGTTATAATCAATTGACCTATTCCAAACCTTTCTAAATAAATTCTCCGTCCTTAGTATTGTAATATAATATGACCGTTTAGTCTTTAAGTTAGTATAAGATAAATAATACTTTAGCATAAGGAATATACTAAAAACACTAAAATATCTCAAACAACTAATCCAATTCAAAGATAAAATATGATAAAAGCTTAGGACTTTTAAACAATGACTCATAATTAATGAACTAATGGGCATTATAATCTTCATAGGATCTTAAGGATATCAACTCCTTAATTCCTCTAATATAATCTACTTTGACCCCCTTCTACATAATATTAGGATAAAAATAAAAATACTTTCTTCGATATTAGTAAAAAACAAATAATCTTTTAATGTAATTCATAAGACTAAATTTGGATAATAACTTAGTACTTTTTAGGATTAATAATTAATAAAAAAGTTGACACTTTAATCCACATAGGGTCTTATAAAATTAATAATAATAATCAACCTTTTAATCATATAATACAATCTGCTATGACCTCTCTACATAATTTTAGAATTAGAATGAAATTACAACACTTTGACTTGACTAAAAACAATGCTTTTGGAAAAATTAAAAATAAACATAATAAAATAATTAACCAAAATTAAATTAGCATAAGACTTTATAAAAAAGGGATAAAATTAATGATGAGATATATTAAACTTTCTTAACATGTAAACTCAAAACATCATTAAAATAATTATGATACGTTTTTAAAACAAAATAAACTAAAATTCATCATAAATTAAAATATAAATAAATAAATTAATAATAATTGAAATTTTTTTTAGAAATTAAAACTTTTAGTTGTTCGCTGGTCGAATCTCCTCCTTGTATTTTTCCACTATTTATTCATCACTCATTGTCTCTCTTTTTTGCAAGAATGTCCTAATGATGGGTCTTGTTTTAGACCCGAAACGTAGACTTAAAAATGAGAACTGTGGAGATTCCGAGCCGTGATTCTAAAAAAAAGGCAAAAATGGAAGAATTTTACATGCACAATATTGTGTTGACAGACTTGAACATTTGGGACCGCAATCCTAGAATGGGAGACATGAAGTTAATGGCATTAGAATATTGGATGGTTAATGAGGAAACCAGAGCACAAGAAGTAAGAAGGGTCATAAGGAGAGAAAACAAAGAACCTATACACATTAGGGCAAAACTATTCAGCTCTAGGGGAGTCATCAACAACCATCTCAAGATATAAAAGGATCCTACACTTGTAGAAAAATACCTCAACACACAATCTCAATCCATGGCTCACTTTGATGATGTTTCTAGGTTGTTGGGAAATGAATGCATAATGGTTAGTCAAAGGATATGGAATATCCTCCCTCATAGCCTTAGAAACATGGAGTACAACACACCAGAAATATTGAGAGGTGCCCTAGAGAGAGCACCACTATAAAAGAGGGCTATGCAGGCTAGAAAAATTCAGTGGCTTGGTTTGAAACTCATACCACACTTGTTGCTGGGTCTAAGTGATGGAAAGGACCATAATGAGAAGAATATAGAGTGGGAGGAGGCAGAAAAGAATGATGCCTTTTACCCCCCTGAAGGGACTCCCACACTTCTTCCTTGGGAAGTCAGAGGGTTGATCAAATATTTGAAAGAAATGTAGAAGGTGGACTAAGTTTCTCAGAGGATGAGAAACCATTTGGTAGTGGGGTGATGATGAGCTCCATCATTAGGTAAATTTGGAGGGGTTAATTGTCACCTTTTTTCCATATTAAGTCTCTTTTTCTAACATTCAATTATATTATGGTCTTATGTTGCTAGTGTAGATGGTGATTAAGGCTTGTCATACTTCAAATTACTAACATGAGCTAAATGTAGTAAAATCACGAAGATATTGCATTTTTGATGAATATTTTGTCATCAAAGTTCATAGTAAACAACAAGGAGAGATTCGAGGGGGATTTTCCACCTCCTTAACCCCCAAAGGCAGCTAAGGGATCCTTGAAATTCCCTCTAACAGCTCGAAATCAAAGCCAACCAAGCAAACTCAAGATCAAGTGCACCAAAGCTACACTTCACTTGCAGTCAAGGTGGACACATTACCTACTTTTTAGGGAGCTATTGGTAGCTACCCTCTAGGTTAAATAGGGTTGAGCAAGAGATCACTAAGATTCGAAATTTGAAGGAATCTAATAGACTGTTAGCTCTTTGTAATAGGTTTTTGAGACTTTAATGTTTATGTAATGAGACTATTTTCTAAAATAAGATGAATATTCAGATTGCTCTTCATTGATCTAGTATCATAGGGTTAGGCTTGTGGGTTAGGGCCCAATCCATTGGCCTTAATCTCTCTTGTGTATTCATTCTTTACTTTTATGTCATTGTAGCTAGTTTGCTTACATTTCAATTCACTGTTTTTAGTTTGCTTACATTTCAATTCACTGTTTTTAGTTTCCTTACATTTCAATTCACTGTTTTTAGTTTCCTTACATTTCAATTCACTATTTTTAGTTTGCTTCCATTTGTCTTTTGCTGTAGATTAAGCTTGCTTACATGTTGGTAGAATAGTTTATAAACTCAGAAAGTTGTGTGTGAAGCCTTCCTCTCTCATCTCTTTCATTGGAGCTTGAGGAGGGTAGACCTTCTCCACATGCCAAATTTTATTTTTAGTTTATCATGTGTTGGAAATAATAGTGAGGTTGTTGTAGTGTCATGAACATGTTTAGAATGCTGAGTTAGATTTCTGTTTGTAGACTAAAGTAGGTTTTCTTTCCAAATTAAACTCATCTTTTCCATTTCCTTCATCATGAATTTGTCAATATTTGTTGCATGAACAAGTAGTTTGCTTGCAGGTTCAAGTAGCACAACAAGTGAGGACTTCACCAGCACCTTCAAATTCATTCTCACCTTTCATCAACCTTTTGTTCATCAAATCGTTATCAACCCTGTTTTCAGATTTTTACCCTTCACACTGTCAGCGAACCCTAAAGGTGCAAGACATGTTTCTCAAGAGGTTCTAAGCTTGGCTAAGGGGTTTCTACCTTCCCCTCATCCACACAAAGCTTCTCTCCACCTTCCCTATGCTTTTCTCACCCATTTTTTGCCTCATATTTCCCTTGGACTATTTCCTATAGAAATTTAGGACTTTCTTGTAGCACTACAAGAAACCTGTAGCACCACTTGCATTAGTGCCAATGGCCCCCTCATTAAGCCCAAAAATGACCATCCACCTCATATAGACCTGTCAAAACCACCCAGACACCTTCAGCCTTGAACCCATGAGTTCAATCCCTTCATAAGCCACCTTAGTGCTTTCTCCTCCTAGCTGCAAAAAAATGCATTTAAAAACATAGTTAGGTCATGATTAAATGCATGGGTAAAAGCATGATAGTTAGAACATGAAGTATATAGGGTGTGTTTAGCCATTTTTCCCAGCGAAGTGTGATTAGGTTAGTCTTCTTTATGAAATTTCAATTCAGCAATTTACTTAATAAAATATGCCTAGTTTGCTTTCATTTCTTGCCATAGCTTAATTTGTAGATTTATTTCATTGAAAAGTAGTTAGATATACTTTCTTGCTGTAGAATAGTTATTTGATTGTTGATAGAGTAATGGCCTTGAATCATTTTTAGCCCTAGGTCTAAATTCAGAAGTGTGTCAGACTTCATTCAACAACCCTAGAAATAACACCCTTTGTAGAGCTCAAAAGAGGATGACAGGAGTAGAATGCATCTGCTGTGTATATAGCACTTTCACCTCCAAGTTTGTACGAACCCTGGGTTGATAAAGTAAAGTAGAGTAGCCTATGGGAGTTGCAACATTCTTGGTGCAATACCAGTGCTCACCAGGATGACTAGAAATATGCATGCAATCCTATGTATCCTGAACCGCTTGATATTAATATATAATTCCTTGTCTTCCAAGTTTTCAATGAATGTTTTCTGGATGAATGTGTCCTTTATGTCATTTCATGTGACCTTAGTAGAATTATCTACGAAACACTATATATATGCATAAATGGGAATGATAAGCTTTGTAACTTCAATGAATTCCATATTGATTGCCTCTGAAGCTTCTTTAGAGGTCACTTTACGTTTAGAATGAGGCATGGTTCCAATAAATGATGAAAGAGTAACAATACTTGTAGCTCAAACACTTGTTTGTGGAAGCACACTCATGGCGGAAATATTAGCTTTATGACATATCCTATTTATTTCAAGCAACAACTTAGAAAATCATATTCAAAGAACCATTGAATGTAATTGATAATGCAATCCTATCAATGATGACACGTAGCTACTTGCATGTGAAATAAATATGCATGCAAACAAGGAGGGTGCACTTCCAAATCATGAAGGAAGTTCAGGGGTCATTTAGAGCTTTGAAGTTCTCAAGCAAGAGAGGGAAAACATCAAGGGCTCAGGGCGCACTGAAGAAGCATGAAGGAAGATAATTCGGTCCTTTAATGTGCACTCATGTACTAAAAAAGACTGAAAGGGCAAGTGCCTTAAGGCCTTAAAGGTGGGTCATGTGCTCAAGGAGGGCATAGTTCTTTGTGATGAAGAAGTGCGCCCTTGAGGAAAAATTATCTTTTCTAGGTGAAATTTTATGAGTTATTATGGGCTTCAATTTCCAGAAGTGTTCTCTTTCATAAAATGGCTCAAGGACAAGTCCAAAAACAAGTTTTCATGGTATAAATGTGGAGAGGAAATATATACAAGTTTTTATGGGTGCTATCACAATCATGATTAGAATGTGAAGAGTTAAGGAATATGCAGAGCCACAACCTATGACAAAAAAATAATACTTGTAGAGAAATAATGAATAGAAATTCCAATAAATAAAATGAAAAGAGAAAAAACAAAAACAAGGAAAGAAAGATCGAAAGAAAAAAATGTAAAACGAAACCAATGGAATTGACATGCAAGACTTACTTGGAGTGAATATCGACGAAGAGTTTCTTGATCCAAAGATGTGCACCCAACCCATATGAGAATGGTTATGAGAATGAATGATTAACTGGGTTGATTTGAAAGATATTACATGCAAATATGTTCCATTCATGCTCGCCACTTGTCGACTAATGAATGAGTAAGTTAAGAGAAGAGAAGTGAGCTCCTATTTTCTTGGAATGCACCCATATGCAACAGGGAAGTGCATGCATGAGTTCTAGAAGGGTGCATGTCTTTTTGCTGAAGGAATGTATTCAAGGAGGAAAAACTTTCTAATAATAAAGGAGTGTGCTCAAGGAGGGGGCACTTCTTCAGCCCGAAGGAGTGCACTCAACATAAGAGAATTTTGTTTTCATCTTGAAGTGCACTTTTGCCTTAAAGTGTTTTTTCTTACTTTTGCTTCCTTTTGTGAGCTTTTGTATGATTTTCGTGTGTGTGCATAGTGAAAAAGGCTAGTGTCTAATTCAATAAAAGTTATGAGTTCACCTAGCCATGGGAAAGATAACACAAGCACTTCTAGGGTTTCGGTGACAACACTTAGGAAACATTGACTCAGGAGGATTTGACACTTAGAGAAAACATAAAAATAACAAATCAAACAATGTGATGACACTAAGGGGATTGAAACGATAGTTAGGCTCCAAAATTGAGTTAGGAAATAATTTTGGAGGGTCATTGTCACATCGACAATAGGGACATTTAAAATACTATCCAGGGTAGCACTTCTGGCCTACCAACTAGCATTGCTAGCCCGCATTAAGGTTCATTATGTATTTCATGTCTCTTTTGAAAAAGGATATTCATGATACTTATCATGTTATTGAGTGGAATGTTGTATAGGTCGAACCAAAAGGAGATTTTGATCTAGATTGGATCATTATATTATTTTTCATCCAACTCAATTCATTTGGAGTCGAAAAAGTGGAGGAATCAACTCACGAGACTGTTTTGACTGGCAGGACCCTGTTGGAAAAACGATGTCTGAAACCTTCCGGGAGTGTTTTTAGGTATGAAACGATGTTTTTTGGGGGTAAAAATTTGTTAATTTAGCGCCACACTATTTGATTTTAATTTACACACACATATATATATCTCTTTCCAACGACACAAGAAGCGTGTCGATCAAAGTCTATATGCAAAAGTTATGCCACTTAGAAGTTGAACTTCATGTTTTCACACCTATAGTTTAGGAGGATGTTGTGCCAACCACCATCATTCATGGAAAAAGGGTCTATAATTTGTGATGTAAATGAATCTAGAAGATTCTGTATTGTAACTATAGTTAAGAGTTGATGTAGTCAAAATTAACCACTAGTAGGCTATCAGGCTGTGTTATAATCGAGCCACTAGGAGGAAGAGGCATTGCATTCTTTCGAGAGATTTTGTTTCCATAGATGAGCAAAGATATCCATGAGAGATAGGAGATATATCATATAGAGAGGATTTATGCATTGTAGCATCCCACGGGCTACATACATTACTTCTTTATACCTGCAGCCATATTTACAGACAGAGAAAGAGAACGAAGTGGCCTCACCATTCAAACTGGGTTTTGTCCAAAAAAGGTTTCCTAGAGAGCATATCTCGTGTCTTATGTGTGTGAGATTATTTTTTTGTTCCCTAATTTTCTGCATCATTTCCATTTCCATGCATGCATTAATTACAGTTAAATCTACAGATCTTAAAGTTTAATAAAACTGTAATAGTGTAGAATCTCATACTTTTAATATAATATTATCAAATATGTTGTGATGAACTGTCTAGTGGAATATCCACAGAATTTTATGGATCATTTGGTATAAGAGTGGGTTTATTTGAGTATTTTGTGGGTATTGTAGGGATCTAGATCAGCTGGGCCGAAAATCATAAAACCTTAATCATGGACGACGAATATGTAAACATACCTCATGATCCTGCAAAGGTGAGGTTTATGCGGATGGAATCACAAGTCACATATATCAACATAAATGTAAGCCTCCTCATGACAACCTTTAATGGAAAGTTAGGTATATTGGGAGAAGATGGTGGTTCAAATGCAGAGGGAAAATCAGAATGGGGATCAAAATATCAGGGAGAAACAAAGAACCAATCGAAGAAACGACCTGAAAAATATCAATCGAGTTTGAGTGTTGTGAACCAATCATAATCCATATTTAAAGTGGAAGAAAAAGTTGATATCAAGTTGTACCACGAAAATATTGATGCTCTGAATTTGAACCACTGGTTGTAGCAACTAGAAGTTTATTTCAGTGTCCATTAGATAGAGGAAGGGAAAAATATCTCATTCGCACGACTAAAATTAGAGGGCCATGCACTGACTTGGTTGGAGAGCCACACAGAAACCCTACGGTTAGAAAGAGAACCTCCAGTGACTAAGTGGGAAGATTTAAAAACACTCATTAAGTCACATTTTGATCCCATTGGGTATGTGGAGGATGAGTGTATCCAGTGGCATTACTTCAAGACAATGTCAGGCCAAAGCGTGCAGGACCACACCAGGTAATTTATGAATATGGCTATAATGTTGGGTATCTCTCCAAAGAACCTAGATTCACTCCTCAAGTATTTTGGGGTTTTTCACCATGATTTGTGTGATCAAGTCATGTTTTTCAAGCCCAAATATGTGGACGAGGCTTGTGTACAGGAAAAATACCTGCAAAACATAGGATTGAAGATAGCACAATCAAGTGGATCGAAGAATAAGGAGAAACAATGTTGAGGAAGAAGAAGCAAAAGGGGGAAAAGATAAGAAGACGATAGCCACAACACACTAGTGCAAATATCCTAGCAACCAGTACAACCACTCCAACATTGATGGCCATATAGAGGAAAAATGGTGGAAGTTGCATCTAGAGCTAAACTCGAAGAACAAGAAGAAGAATCTCATGGCCATTGATTCAAGAAACCAAGTTGAAAGCATCTTGGATGTGGATGAGAATATTTTTTTTACGTCAGTACAAAATGAGGTGAATCTAAGTATCCTTCAACAATAGGAAGAGAAAGAAATGACCAAACTATTCCATATAAAGATACAAGTCAAGAAGACAAAGATTGACGCTATGTTTGACTCAGGATCACAGGCGAATCTCATTGCATTAGAGCTAGTCAAGAAGTTGGGGCTAGAAGTTTGTGACCATCTAAACCCATATCCATTTGGATGGGAAAATAACAATGGAGAGCTAAAGGTAAAAAAAATAAATGTAAAATTACATTTGCTATCAATGTTGATTTTATTGATGAAGTAGATCTAGACGTGGTTCCCCTTGATATATGTGGATTCATGTTTGGGAGATGATACATGTACATACAATATGTAATATTCATGAGGAGATCCAACTAGTATCTGCTCATCAAGGATGGAAAATCATTCATCATCAACGCGCACAAAGGTAAGTCAAAAATTTCATTGGCAAGTGTCAACCAAGCCAAGAAATTGATCAATTATAGTAAGAAGTATGCTTTATTGTGTTTAAGGGAAAGTCAGTCTGAAGAGGAGTAAATAATAGGAAAAGAATCCCAAAAGTGGTGTACTAAGAAACACAAAAAACAATTGGAGGAGTTTTTACGGGCATACAAGGATGTGTTCCGAGAACCAAATTAAGGGTTACCACCTAAGAGAGAAGTAGAGCATAAGATCCAAATATTTCCATACTCCCCGTTGGAAAATATTGGGTTATATGGGAAGTCCGTTATAGAATCGAGTGAAGTGAAGAAAAAATTGCAACAAACACTGGAATATGGTGTCATTCGACTAGGTACATCACCATGTGGGTCTCCCATCATCAACGTGTCGAAGAAGGATGTGACTTTGTGGATGTGTATAGATTATAGGGCATTGAAAAAAATCACGCTCAAGAACAGATACCCATTGCCTAATATAGATGATTTTTAGATCAGTTGCAACAAGAAAAATACTTCACCAAGTTGGACTTGAAGTCTAGATATCACCAGGTTCGAGTCAAACAAGAAGATACCTGGAAGACCACCTTTAAAATGAGGAAAGGTTTATATAAGTGGTTAGTCATGCCATTTGGCCTATGTAATGCACCAACTACATTTATGATATTAATGAATGATATACTGCACCCTTTTATAGATTCATTTGTTATTTTTTATTTGGATGATATACTGGTATATAGTGATACCTGGGAGGGGCATATTTCACATTTGACACATGTGTTGGAAACATTGAAGAAGCACTAGCTTCTAGAAAATATCAAGAATTGCGAGTTTTCACAATGATATTTGGTGTATATGGTGTATGTGATCGGTGGAGGAGAGTTGAAGATAGATCCTTCCAAGTTGGAGGGCATCATGAAATGTCTGGTGCCTATTAATGTTTCTTAGGTTAGGATTTTCATTGGGGAAACATAGTACCTAAGGAAATTCATAGCCTCATTTTCATCAGTATTATCACCACTCCACACCATAACAATAAGTGCCAAGAGTTTCCAATGGGGAAAAGGCCAATAAAGGGATTTCATGGAGATAAAGAAGAAGATCAACCAAGCACCAGTTCTAGAATTACCAAAATTGCAACGGTCTTTTGAAGTGGAGATAGATGCAAGTTGGTATGCTTTGGGACCTGTCTTTATGTAGGGAGGAAGGCTTGTATGCTACCATTATGAAGTATTTCATGGGGAAGTCCTTAACTAACCTATCTACGACAAGGAGATATATGCCATGGTGCAAGTTGTGAAGAAGTGGAAGCACTCTCTGATGGGAAAGGAGACAATAATACACATAGATCACCAAATGTTACAGTTTTTTCAAGCCCAGAGTAAGTTATAGTAGACCAAACATTACAAGTGAATGGGGTTTTTACAACAATTTCATTTGGTGATCAAGTATAAGAAGCCTAAGCACAAAAAATTTGGCCGACATGCTTTTAAGGCCACCCACATCAATGATCACATTTTTGGGAAATCTTATGCACATGGAGCCATTCACCCATGATGCACACATAGAGGCATATTCAGAAGATGAGGACTTGAAGGAGGTGTATCAGCAGTTGCAGAGTCAAAGTCACGTGAACGATGGCTATAACATGATTGACTACCATATCCAAGATTGGTTACTCTATATGCTGGATAAGCTATGTGTTCCTAAAGGTGAGCAGTTGCAGCTGATCAAAGAAGATCACAAATCCAAGGTTGCATTGCAATTTAGGGTAGGGAAGATCATGACTAAATTTTAGAGGTATGTGTATTGGCTTAAGATGCAAGAGAAGGTAACTAGGTTCATAGGAGGATGCATTATTTGTTGTACCAACAAGCCTAGAAACATGAAACAAGGTCTATATCATCCCTTACCTATACCTACTCATCCTCGGGAAAGCATTTCCATGGAATTCGTGGGAGGTTTTTCGACAACCAGGAAGGGACATGACTACTTGTTCATGGTATTTGACAGGTTCAACAAGATGTGTGTTCTAATGCCCTGTAAAAGGACCATCAACGAGAAAGAAGAAAAAAACTTGTTCTTTGGACAAGTGTGGGTGAACTTTGGGATACCAGGGAGCATCATTTCAGACATGGATACAAGGTTTCTCATTGCATTCTATATTACATTATGGGAGAAGATGGACACAAAGTTGAAGAGATTTACAACATTCCATCCACAGAAAAATGGGCGGACAAAAGTAGTCAACAAGACTTTAGTGCAACTCCTGAGGGGATACAACTAGAAGAATATAAAGACATGGGATGAAAATATGGTATATATGCAACATTCTTACAATAGATCAGTCCAAAATTCTACAAGAAAGTCCCCATTGGGACTTGTTTTGGATATTTTCCACATTCACCTTTAGATATTTCATATGGGAAGAAAGGAGGAGTGAGGGAAGATATTACATGAGATGATTTGAGGGCTGAAAAATTTACAGAGAAGACCAGGAAGATCCATCTACATGTACATGAAACACTACATAAGTAATAGGAGAAGTATAAGGCCAGGCATGATCAACACAAAACAAAGAAATCATTCAAGGTGGGAGACAAAGTATGGTTACAATTGAACAAGGAGAGGCTGTAGGGGCTTGGTAAGAAAATAAAGGCTCTGAGGTATGGTCCCTTTGAGATACTAGAAGAGGTGGTTGATAATGCCTATCGACTCAATTTACCACCATATATGTGAATTTAATCAGTTGTGAATGTGGAGAATTTGAAACTCTATAAGCCTTCCATGCTCGATCAGGAAGATGAACATGTCCTACCTTCTGTGGAGGATTTGGCACCAGATGCTCAAGTAGAGTTGATAGAAGATACAATTTTTTAGAAGAGTTATAGAACTAAAAGACAAGTGCAGCATGACCTTTGGCAGATTGGGTTGAAGGGACAACTTCCAGGAAAAGCTAAATGGTACACCAAAGAGAAGGTGGAGGAAAAATTTCCTCACCTCATTTAGTAGAAAATTTTGGGACCAAAAGCCTAAAAAAATGGCAAGGTGTAATCCAGATTGAGTCGCTATAATTTTTTTCATCCATATCGATGCATTTGGAGTGGAAAAAGTGGAGGAATCAACTCACATGACCATTTTTACTGCTAGGACCCAGTTTGGAAAAGCGGGGTTTGAAACCTTCGAAGAGCATTTTGAGGCATCAACCAAGGTTTTTTGGGGTAATTTTTTTTTACTCTATCTCCACACCATTTCATGCTATGATACACACAAATATATTTTCAATGACATAAGAAGTGCATCAATCAGAGTCTGTATGCAAAAGTTATGCTACTAAGAATTTGACCTTCATATTTTCACACCTATAGTTCAGGAGGATGTCGCGTCAGCCCCCATTATTCATGGAAAATAGGCTAGCCATGTGTTTGTGATGTAAAAGACTCTATAAGAGTCTATATTTTAACTCTAGTTAAGATTTTATGTTAACCACTAGTAGGCTATGAGGCTGTGTTTTAATCGAGACACTAGGAGGAAGAGGCATTCCATTATTTTGAGAGAATTTTGTTCCATAACTGAGAAAATATAGCTAGGAGAGATAGGAGGTAGAGCACACAGAGATGATATGTGCACTGTAGCAACCCACAGGCTGTAAAAATTACTTCTTTTTACCTACAAACATATTTTCATACAGAGAAAGAGAGCGAAGCGACCTCACCGTGCAGTTGGGTTTTCTCCCAAAAGGGTTTCCTAGAGAGCATATCTTGTGTCTTATTTGTGTGAGTTTATTTTTTCGTTCTCTACTTTTCTGCATAATTTCCATTCGCATGCATGCACTAATTAAAATTAATATATAGATCTCAAAGTTTAATAAAACTATAATGTGACGAACTCTCCAGTGAAATATCCACAACAATTTATAGAGCAGAGTTCTAGGTTGAGCCCCTAAAATTTTTTTACCAAGGGGAAATTATACTCCATAATTGAGCCATCCCCTAGTTTAAAATGTAATTGAAGCACTTTGGGCCTAAGGAGGCCACCTAGGAAATAGAAGACAAAATGAGGAAGGTTTCTCCTATGTTGTTCCAAAAGGAATAATGTGGAAAATACTTAGGACAATGTTCCATTTTAAGGGGAGGGGAAATGTAGTACCCCTGGTAAAAATCAAATTTTAATAAAAATTATGATTTATGAATTGAACAATGGCATGATGGCTGAGAAGTAAAAAATGAATATTTTCACAAGCATGTAAACATTTGTGATTATTAATAAAAAAATATTGTTTTACAGAGCCACCATGAGTAGTTGGGTTCCAAACTATCAAGAAACAATTAGAATCCATTATGATAAAAAATAAATCCTCCATTTTTTAGGATGCTATTTCTAGCCACCACAAAAATAATGATGGGATATAGATGTCATGGGTGGGATATTAATTGGAAGAATATTACAGGAGAGAAAGGAAATATGAGAAAATAAAATAGAGTTCTAGTGTAACTACCCCTCTCAAAATTTACCAACTTTTACAAGTTCCGAGGTTAACTTTTAGGTTGAGTGCTAGTATGACATGATTTGACCTCCAAGTTCTAGTAAAGGATGTGGGACTTGCAATCCGACCACAAAATAACATCTCGTAGAGACCACATACCACTCAGGAGGTTGAAAACCACCTGAGGTAGTCAATCCTTGAGTTGGAACCCTTTTTCACAATCACAACACCCCAACCGCACCCACATCATAACATGCATGCGCTTATGAGGCTATAACGACACTCATAATCATTCTTGCATGTGGTTATGACCTAAATTTCCTAGTCCAGTGCAAGTGGCTCTGAGGTTTGAGCCACTTTTCTAGGCTAGCCTCCAGACCACTATCCAGAAATTCCTGTAACTTTCCAGAATAATGCTTAAGGTGATAACAATTCCAAACATTCAAACTCAAAGCCAGAAATTGACCTAGACTTCCTAGTACACTTTAGACATTTTTTCAAACATATGGTAAACATATAAATTACAGGTCATGAATGTATATTTGATCTTAAATCTCTGAACTTCATTTGAGAATCACCAAGAACATCTAATTCCCTCTCAAGTAGTTGCAACAACACTTGTTATTCCATGCATTAATCAACCATTAAAATACTTATAAATAATGAGTAATAGACATAGTTAGAACACATAATATAACCATGCTTATAACCAACATATAACCACAATATTAACCATGAAAAATCAGCCATCAAAACAACATAATAGCAAGTACAAGTGGTCATTGATCACAATTTGAAAATAGCTCTTATTAACATATTCAAAATCCAACCAAGTCAAGGAATTCCATGTACCACCTAACCATAGATTGGGCTGAACCAAATATTTATTTAAACTAATCACCCCCATGCAATATTCAAAGTATGAATGTGGGATATCATGGAATAAAACAAGACATAATCAAAAAAGGACTCCATAGGTTAAAATACCTCCACCCTTAAGATACCATGATCTCACCTAAACCGGTCCCGAGATCACAAAACCAAACCGAGCTTGGATGCCTCAAAATTTCTTCACCATACCTTGAGGAATTTTCCTGTCTCCACCCACCTATTGAGGGATTCTCAAAGAAAACCATCTCCATGCCCAACCCTTTGGATTTTCCTAAGACCACCTCACCCAATTCCAAAACCTTCTGGCAATCCAAATCTCAACCAAGAACGAATCCCATCACACCATGGATATCCAGAAAATGGAAAGGCAAGGCTGAAACCACTGTCAAACTAGGAAAAAACCATGCCAATGACAATAAATGAACTAAATAAACAAATTTATGTACCATGTATTCACACCTCAGCTAAGAAATCACAAATGCAACCTCTTACCTACAAAGTCCTCCTATTGAATCTGTTGTTCCAACCTTATAATTTTTTCTTGTGCTTTTCTTTCTCGAAATCCAAGTGAATTCCAAAATGCTCCAAGAATTCTCTATGTGCAAGAGTGTATGAGAGAGATTGAAAGGATAGAGATAGTATGAACTGAACAAATCTAGAACTCACCACAGTTGTGAACTATTTCTATGATGCCTTTTTATTATTGAGGTCTCCCTTTTTTCTTCATTTTCCCTCTAATTTCTCTTGCATGCAAATTTTTGTCTCTTCACCTTTATTTTCTCCTAGTTTCCTTTAATTTCATATTTAAATCCCAATTATTACCTATTTTCCTTCGCCAACAACTTTTCAAATTTCCATAGCCATAAATAAACCAAAAGTGATGCCCACTATGATGTTTTCCCAACATTCATCTTGGAACACGGTCCCATTATCTTGGTCTTATTTTTCCCTTATTATCTTTTATTACATGAAACTTTAACCTAAGGCTGTTACAAACCCCTCCCCCTCGGGGAAAGCCATCCTCGATGTTCTTTGACACCTATGACCAAAAAAATACCGAGAAAAAAAAACATACTACCTATGGATCTTTAAAACACAACTTGATGCAGTATTTACAATGACATCCCGCAGAAAATAAAAACAAACATACCACTTATTGGAGCTTTATAACACAACTCATTGTGGTATTTACAACCATACATACATATAAAAAAAACTCATTTGCTTGAACTATAAAACAATGAAGTATACAAATCCTGCATCTGATCAACCATCTCCCATGTAGCTTCATCTGGCCCAAAGTGCTTCCATTGCACTTTAACTTCCTCTATTGATCGATTATGGAGCATGAGTTATTTTCACTGCAATATTAACTAAGGTTATAGCTCGAATTCTACCTATGATTCCACCAACAATACTGAATAATAAATCACATGATCAACATCCTGGACATATCTCTTAAGAAATTACACATGGAAACATCATGGAATTTCATTTTCGGCGATAGTGCAAGTTTGTAGGTCATTGGGCCAATCCCCTCAAGGATCTCAAAATCCCCATAATACCGAGGTGCCAACTTGGCACATGATCTAATCCTCATGGAGCTCATCTTGGGATTGATTCACAAGTACACATGCTCCCCTACTTGAAAATCCTTGAATTATCTATGTTGATATGCATAACTCTTCTACCTATCATGTGTTTCCTTTGCATTCCTCTTAATAACCTGCATTTCTTGTTCCATCTCTCCCAAAATATCTAGTCCAATCAAAACCATTTTCACTTGATCACTCCGAATAATAGGAGTATTACAACTCCAGCCATAAAGAGCCTTAAATGAACTCATCTTCAAGGATTCCTGGTACCCATTATTATAAGAAAAATCTACCAATGGAAGATACTCCTCCCACTTCCTCTACTGATGCGTGGAATACATACTCAACATGTCCTTAAGAATCATGTTAACCCTCTTTGTATATTCATATGTTTATAGATGATAAGCTATACAGAAATCCAACTCTGTCCTAAAACCCACAAACAAATTCTTCCAAAACCTAGAAGTGGTGAACCTGGAATCTATTCCTGATATAATCTTCTTAGGAACACCATGCAACCTCACTATCTCCCTAATAACGATTTGAGCTACCTCACTAGATAATTTAGTAGACTTAACTACAATGAAGTGAGCTACCTTACTCAACTTGTCAACCACAACCATAATGGAATCATGTTGTCTCAATGTCCTTGACAAACATGTAATGAAGTCCATGGAAATTACCTCCCATTTCCACTCTGGAATAAAAATAGGTTGTAGTAGACCAAATGAGTTCTTACACTCTTATTTTACCTACTGACAGTCCATACATATAGCAACAAACTCAACCACCTATTTCTTTAGGTTCGACCAATGATAGAACTATTTAAATATTGTTAGAGTCTTCTGATATCTCGGGTTACCTGAATATGATATAACATGAAACTCCCTCAAGATATGCTTCTTGAGCTCACCACTATCCGACACATAAATCTTGTTCCTAAATTTGAGAAAGCCATATGCCTTGAGGTGATACTCCTCATCCCTATCACCTTCACCCTGTTTCTGCAACCCTTGATTCAGTTGCTAGTACATTTCATCATGTTTTCCTACCTGCAAGATATGATCCTGCAAATATGTCACATAAGATCTCGCTACTGAAATATTTTTCACCTGCACTCTCCCACTCAGAGCATTTGTAACCCTGTTCTCCTTTACCTTTATGTATATGATCTTGAAGTGAAACCCACCGAGGGTAACCAACCATCTAGATTTCCTAGAATTTAGATTAGGTTGGTCATACAAGTACCTCAATCCACTGTGATAACTCATCAGAATAAACCTCATGCTAAGAAGATAATGCCTCCACATATGCAAGAAATGAATGATAGTTTCCAACTCAAGATTAAGAGTCACATAGTTCTTCTCATGCTCATTCAACTTCCTTGACTCTTAGCATACCACATTTCCTTACTGCATCAGGAATCCACCAAGTCCTCTCTTGCAAGCATCTATACATACCATGAACTCTTTATTAGGATCCACAATATTCAAAACTAGAGCATTTTCAAGAAAATTCTTCAACTACGCAAAAATAGCTGCACACTCCTCTTTCCATTCAAAATTATTTCCTTTTCTCTACAAATATGTAATAGGATAGGAAGTCCTTGAGAATTTCTTGATGAACCTCATATAATAACCAACTAGTCCCATTAATGATCTCACCTAATCCACATTCCTAGGATCTGGCCACTCCATGATAGCTTTAGTATTTTCCGGGTCCACTGCTATCCGTTCCTCGGAAACAACATGTCCCAAGTAATGAAATCCAATCTAAAAAAAACTGCACTTGCTGAGATTGATATATAACTAATAATCTCTCAATAATCTCAACACTACTTCTAGGTGCTCTGCATGCTCCTTCTCATTCTTAGAATATATCAATATGTATGTTATCACTCATAATTTTGTGAGTCATTACTTGACATGATCATACAATTCACTCCTCAAAAGATTAAGGAATCCTTAAACCTTTTTCAAATTGGCATAGGAAATTTCATTTTTTCATATTTAACCTATCCTAACTTTCAAGACCACCCTCATTTCATCTCAAAATCACCTCCATATAGGTCACATCATGTCTCATCAGTCATAATTTGCTGTTAGTTTTCATTTCCCAATAATTTAAATCCAAAAATGTCATTTTATCCAAGAATCCCTACTTTCATAGTGAATTCAGTGTAAAATAGGTAGAAAATGCTACGAAACTGCTGAAAGTTTCGTAGCGAATATGAAGCATTTCTCTGTTTTCTGACTTTGAGCAGTCAAATTAAAGGGAGGTTTCTCGGTACAAAGGAAGTTTTTTAAGAAAACGAGAGAGGTTATTTTCAAGAAAATATCAAATAAAAATAACCTCTTTCACTTTTCTCAAAGGTGCTACAAATTGGGAGATACAGGGATGTCTTTTAGCCCTATTTTCAGAATGCAAAATTTTCCTGTTTTATACATGTTTTTAGAATGCATATTCTGGACAGTTGGAGATGTGTTTCAAAAAAATAAGAGATTTTTTGCTTGAATAAATACTTACCTAAAAAAACCTCCTTCCATTTTTCAATATATATAAAGGATATGGAGAAAATATCTCATTTGTGAACCATATGTTTTCAGAAAAAACAGAGTCATTTTAGTGATGAAAAAACTTGCTAAAGGTGAAAATGATGTTTTTTTTGAAGAAACACCGCAAGACTCTTAGGTTGAGTTAGTTTATGTTTTTAAAGGTTAATGGAATGTTGAAAATAAAATTTGTACAACTGGAAGGTTCCTTTTTGAAACAAGGCAAAAATCTGTAAAAAACACAGTTTTCAGCAGTTTCGTAGCGTTTCCTAGGCTTGAAGCCAGGAAAACGCTACGAAACCACCTGTAGCTTTATTTTTGAATTTAAAAACATTTTGGGAAGATTTAAAGAGGTTTAAATAATATGGAATATGTTTCAGGGCATGAAGAACACAATGCAAGAGGAAAGAAGCATAAAGTTTGATTGCAAAGGTCATTTTTGGATGCTACAAATGCATGCTACGAAACTGCCCTATTTTCGTAGGTTTTAATATTTATGAGAAAATTAAAAAGTATTTGGGAAATATGAAAGAGGTTTTTATTCATCATATTTTCCTCTACAAAAACCTCTCTCAATTTATTTAAAGCCATCAGGGTCTGTAAATTACACACTCATATTTGAAGCCTATTTTTTCAGAATTTTCACTAACCAGATTTATGAAATTTTTTTAAAAATTCGACTTGGAGGAGGTCCAGCTCAGCATCCACGTGTCATAATGACACATCAGCACTATATTACACTCATAAAATTATATGGTTTCAGTTGATAAGGGTTATTGAACTGGTTTGTTGAACTATTAATGAAAGAAGAGTCCTTTTTGTATTCAAACTCTGCAAAATAGAAATATCCCTAGGAAGTCTCCAAGTGATAGAATCATGCTTGAAATAGGTCTCTGAGGTGGGAATTAGAAGCTAGAAAGGTGGCATATAATTTTTGTGAGTCCTAATTCTATAAAGGACTGAGTTTTAGAGTTAGAAAGGGTTGTTGGGATATGTTATGGCTGAGAGCTACTATTGTAAACAGGTTTTTATATCAGTAATACATAGTGGTTTTCTTCTTGACAGACCTGATATTCTCATGGGGTTTTTAATGTTTTATTGATATACATATTATGTTTAACTACTTGTAGTATATTTCATTTCTATTACTCAGAATTCATAACTCTATGCTCTGACTTCCTTTAGTAATGAGATGACTATGTTTTTCTATGTTTTATGAGTGAATTGCCTTTGAACCACTAGCAGTAGATTTCATTGCCATTACTCAGAATTCATAACTCTATGATTTGAATTACATTAGTAATTAAATGAATAGGTTGATCTATGTTATATGAGTGAATTTACTTTGTTAAAGACCCCTATCTACCTCATCTTCCATGTCAAGAAACCTTGCCATTGAACCTACTGATTTGCTGACTCCATAGCCCAATGGTAGCAAGCCTTCATCTTTTCAACCTAAAAATATAAAAAACCAAGACAAAATTTCATAGAGTTATCCATCTAATACTATCATTGTCTAAATCATAAAACCCCCTTGAGAGAGCCCTCTCCGATTGAAGAGGCTAAGTTTCAGTCAAAAGTTGGTTTGAAAGAGTTACTCCAAGTTGACCATTGAAGCAGCCCAACATGAATCAATTTGGTGATAATAATGTCATCAATGAACACCATCACAAACTTGTCTAGATAAGGATGCAACACATTATTCATCAAACACATAAAAGTGGATGGAGAATTAGTAATACCAAAAGGAACCATCACAAACTCATAATGCACATACTTATAATGCATTCATGTAAATGTATTCTTCTTTGATGCGCACCTAATGATATCTTGATCTCAAGTCAATATCTGAGAACACTATTTCTCCCTTCAATTGATCAAATAAGTCATCAATCCATGACAAAGGATACTTGTTCTTGATATTCACCTTATTCAGCTGCTTGTATTCAATGCGTAATCTGAGGGGTGTGTGCTTCTTTACAAACAATACTGGTGCACCCCAAAGCGACACACTTGGCCTTATGTATCATTTACCAAAAATTTCCTTAAGATGCAACTTCAATTCCACCAACTTTGCAGTGCTCATCTTGTACGGTGCCTTAGATGATGGTGTTTCTCCTAACATCAACTCAAAAGAAAATTCCGCCTCTCTATGACAAGGAAACTATGAAATTGTTATAGGAAGCACATCCTGAAACTACTGCAAAACATAATTCCTCTTTAAGACTTACTCATCCTCAAAATACTTTCCTTTTTCACTGGAAATATGAACTAAAAATAATACACACCCCTTTCTGCAACTATGCTTTGCCTACATATCTTTAACCATTCTCACTGATGTAGGCTTCTTCTTTCCCTACAAGATTCTCTTTTCTCCATCATCATCCATGCACTTAATAAGATTCTCATAGTACTCTACCTTGGTACTATGAGTAAACAAACATTCCATACCCACAATCATACTATATGATCACAAAGGAAGAAAATTTAGATGTGATGATGTAGGCATATCATTCAGCTCAAATGCACAAGCTCTCACCCAATGATGAACTCTTTTCTTGGTCCCTGTATCCAACTGCACCAACAAATACTTGACATGGACTTCTTTATTCAATCCACACTTATCCACCAGGTCAAGGATAACATAACTATAATTAGATCTAGGATCAATCAAAATGGAAACAAATCGATCAAAAAATTACCTTACATCTCAATAATGGATTCATGATGATATTCCTACTTCTTATCAAGTGATACATGCATCCGAGGAATGTCATGACCAACATCCCCAACTGTCTATGCATCCTAATTATTGTAGATCTGAGGGTTGTGATCTTGGTACAATGTAAAATCCTTCTTGACATGGTCTTTGCCACAAATCCAACACTGCAACGGTTCTCTAGCACTACCTTTATTATGCTACTCTCCAGGCTAAGATCTATGTCCCTTCTCAGGAGCCACATTTTATTTCTCACCTGCATCTTGAGGTATTTTCCACTTCTAAGGAAAATTTTCTTTAGCATTCTCATTCCCTTTCCAATCCTGCTTAGGTTCAAACCTATGCTTAGACTACTCATAACAATGCTTCAATTCCTAATGACTTCCTCCAATGACTGAGGCTCATCATACTCAATATAATCCTTGAATGATACTGGTAGTCCATTGATTAACCTTTGAACCTTCATCTTCTCATCCTTGAGGTAAGGTACATACCTCAACATTTATAGATACTTAGTCATGCACTCTTCATTTGTCATAGAACCCATATTCAACTCATAGAACTCCTTGGATTTTTCGTCATAATACCTTTATGACAAGTACTTCTTCCTGAAGATTCTTTTAAAATCATGCCAAATAAAATATTCTACCTTGACGCCTTTGAAACGCTTCACGTCTTCCCACCAGATATATTATTTTCCTTTGAGATTGAAAATATTTATCTTGGCCTTCATATTCTATGTATAATCATGTAATTCAAAAAACTTCTTCATCCCAAGCAACCATGCTTCCACATGTTCTGATTTCTTCATCTCTCTATCAAATGTAGGAGGCTTTGATTTCTTGAACTCGTCTGGAAAGCAATGTCTCTAACTCCTATAAGGATAATGGTGGCGATTACAATGATGTCTCTCTGAACCAGAACTAGAATAAAACCCATAAGAACTACACCTCTTGTTAGGTGTATCCAACCATCTTCCACCTCTGACCGTATCATCCATTTCCAACTTGTATCCTGATAAAGACTTGCTACCATATGTCCCATTAATACTTTCTGTTATTTTTTCTTAGGGTTATATTGTTCTTTTCTTTAGCTAATTTCATGTCATCATTTTCATATTGAATTCACCCCACAAGATCATAACATTATTCAACAACCTATGCAATTATATAGAAATAAAAATATAATCATCAATGCATCATACCATAATAGGAGAAAATAATTCACATAGAGACACCAGTATTGGTCAAATACCAAAGAAAAAACCACTACGGGGAACAACCTTTCAAATTATTCTTCTTATAAAATGTTCAACAAAGAGAGAGTATGATCCATATATTCAACCAAAGAAATATCCATAAAAATCAACTAATCAACATCTAAGATATGAACCCAATAATTCTACTAATCAAAACCCCAATTCAGAAGCCTATGAACAACTGTCACTATTTGTGGTCAATAGTCAAATTCCAGTCAACTACAATCAACTGAAAAACCAAAACCTAGTTTCCAACCGCATGCAAATAGTGTATGTGCATGTGACTGAAACCATCCAACCACACTCATGAGCCTACATTCCTACGGTTGCAACTGAAAAATTCTTGTGTCATCCCTACGGCTAGAAACCAAAACGCTAGATCTCACATGCAAGCTTTAGAACCTGCAATTTCGGATCTGTACAAACTAATCTCCGCGAATCACCTCAGACTTGTGCAAGCCAAAAAAAATAAAGAAGAATGATCATGATGATGTCAAAATGAGGGTCACTTGACTTGTATTTATAGCCATCCATGGGGTTCCAATTTCTCTTTTGGGCTTGCGTGTCCTTTTGTGCCCATCTGGTATTTTCTTCAAAAATTTACTTTCCCTTATCCAAATCTAATGCTTCAAAGATAAAAATTGGTCCTCTCAAAAAGAGGAATATAGTCCCATGATTGAAAATTTTCATTGAGCTTCCAAATTAAAACAACCTCTCAACTTGGAGAAAAAATCCAATTGCATCATGTAATCATCACAATTATGCTTTCATCAACTCATGTCCTATCTCAAGTATCTTGTCATAAAATATCATCCTTTCTCATCTCGGATCATCTCTTCTTATCCCTAATGTTAGTGCCAGTCAAGTTTTCCTGTCACCAATGATCAAATAGGTAACCTCTTCCTAGATTTTTCTGAGTCTTTTTCAAAATTTTAGTATTTCATCGAGTCTCAAAATAAAAATTTGTTCACTGGCTTAGATTGTTAGGTGTTTTATTCTTCCACCATAACTAGGTATTGAGATCATTACTACTCCTTTCACCTCCATTGTCAATAGAAATCATCATAGTCAGGTCATTCATTGTTTAAAGAGTCCCATAGTCATCATGGTCATCATTCAACTCATTCTTCCAAGGGTATTGAGATCATTACTACTCCTTTCACCTCCATGGTCAATGGAAATAATCATAGTTAGGTCATTCATTGTTGAAAGAGTCCCATAGTCATCATGGTCATCATTCAACTCATTCTTCCATTTTGTGCCATCATGGTCATCATTCAACTCATTCTTCCATGTTGTGCCATCATGGTCATCATTCAACTCATTCTTCCATGTTGTGCCATCATTATGTCATAGGGTCAAAATCATGAAAATTGTTCATTTCACCATCAAATTCATCTTTGAAAGGAGTAGTAATATTAAAAGGTCTTCAATATTTTCAGTTTCCAAACTATCATTTCCAAGTAATTGGCTTTGTGTTTACCATATTTGTCTCTTAGTTGTACTTGGAAATCTCATTTCCCTCTCCTAGGGTTTTGAGGGCATTTTTCTTGGTTTCATGACTTCCATGGTTAAATCATCAACAAGAATTTTATCCTGATGCTCTTACACCTCCCCCTATCTGTAATATACCTTCCTAAATACTTCCCATTACTCCTATCCCTCAAAATCATCACTTTTCCACAAGCCCTAGCCTATTGCTACAATTTGACACTTTAGACTAGGCCTATGTTTTTTCCTTTTGGACCCCTTCCCCTCACTCAAACCTTGAAATTACACTTTCCCCTACAATCTAACATATATCCCTATCCCCGCGAGAGCGGAAAATGGCGTCTAGGGTTTTTTCCTTCTCCTCATAGACAACCAATCTCTCCTATGATGCTTCCGCACTGGCTAAGACTGTGGATCAGAATCCTCTTCCCCTTGCGGCATTCGATCCTGCATCAGTTCCTCGAGCCACACAATGCCCCCTCCCTGTTGCTTTGATACCTATGATTCTTATCAAAGTCAGGAAATATGACTGGTGTGTTGATGGCCCTGGCCAAGTGCTTGAAACCCTTCACAACTGCAGCCTGGTCTTCTCTCTCGCGCCAGAGACTCTGGGCACGTTTGCGGCGGCGACCCCTATGGAAAAACAATATTCAGGCAGCCATGTAAGGGTTTATCCGCAGCATATGATCCGATGCCCCTACTACGGTTCTGCCCCCGTGTCCTCAGCAACGGATCTGGGTGGGAGCGGCAGTCTCCTTTCAAAGGAGAATCTGCCTCCTCGACCGCTACCAAGTTGTCAGGCTCTCGAAGACACAAAAGAATCTAGCATTGGGTCGGACCAGAGGGAGCTCAAAAATTTCTCTGCATCCTTTCAGATTCAAATCTCACAACTTTCAGGCAAAACCATTCTACAATGGGTGTGCTCCTCAGACTTGGTGCAGAGTCTCAAGGCAAATCTGGAACGCCGAATCGAGATACCCTCTGCCCTCCAGAGACTTCTTTTTCGAGGTAAACAACTCGAAGATATTCTTCCTCTCTCTGCTTACAACATAAACAGAAATGATTCTTTGGTTTTTTCCCTTCGTTTGCGAGGAGGCGCTGTTGGGCAGTCATCTTCTGCTCCTCCCTCCTCCTTCAAAGATGCAGTTTGCTCTGAGGTTCCCAAACCCTCTGAGGCCCCTAAACCTAGGCCTTTCTTGGTTGACAAGCTAGAGGAGGTTCCTTCTGTTGAGATTTCCCATCCTGGCCTAGCTAATGATCTTCAAAATTTTGCCGAAAGGGCCATCATATGTAGGTTCAATGGGCTCTGGCCGCGATCTAAGGAACTCTATGACTGGATCCATGCTAACTGGACTCACTAGTGCAAGGTCAGATTTTGTTCAAAAGGGTATTTCATAGTTTTTTTTGACAAGGTTAAGCATTGCCATCAGGCCTTAGATGAAGGCCCCTGGTTTATGGGAACTGCTGGGCTTTTCTTAACTCCATGGTTCCCAGATTTTGACCCAGCAACTGCAGTTATCACCAGGACACCTGTATGGATCCGGCTACCAAACTTACCAGTCCATCTTTGGCATATTGCAGTCTACAAGGGCATAGGCAACACCTTGGGCCACTTCTTAATGGGGGATTACTGGCGGGAAAATCAAGGGCTTTACACATATGCCAGAATATGTGTGGAACTTGATTTGAGAAAGGGACTACCAGATCAAATCAATCTCAAGATCAATGACTTTGTCTGGACTCAAAGCCTGGATTACGAGAATACAACTTTTCGTTGCCGCCATTGTCACCAAACAGGGCATCTGCAAAATTCCTGCCCATCTCTCCCTGCAAAAATGAAAAAAGATAACATCTCTAAGACCAAATCCAAGAGATGGACTCCTTGCTCTCTGCTGCCGGCCATAAGCTCAAACTCCTCAAGCTCAGAAGTTGAAGAGAGCGATGTTGAACCTGATCATCTGCCTCCATCGATAGGCCTATATTTTGTTGCTCCTGTGCGTCCTCCTGTAACAGATATCACCCAGAAACGGGCTCATGAGACCTCCTCTTCAGAATCAGATAAGGAGACTCCCCAGTTGGAGGACTCCAGTCTTCAAGTTGTTTTAACTCATAATCCCCAGGATGGCTGGGTAAAAGTCAATAAAAAAAAAGGGAAAAAACTTCGTGTGGAGATCACTGCCCATGTTGGGTAGAAGTCAGTCCTTCTCGCATACTAGTCATTTTCTGTAGCTCCTTGCTTGGATCAATCCATCTCCGGGACCGAGGTTGATAGTTTTATCATTTCCGGTCGACCGATGTCTTGTCTCTCTTGTTTGTACTATATTTTACTTAATAGAAATAGTTCAATTCAGAAAAAAACATATATCCCTATCCCAAAAAATTTCCCAAAGAATTTAGACAGCCCCTAACCTCTTCATTCCCCTCCCTCTACAAGGTAGTCATAAATCCCCTGTTTTGCCTACACCAAACCCTAATTTCCTCTCCCATTGAGCTAAGGTTTGCTACGGGATCAGAGAAATATGAGAAAAGGAGGTATAAGGGAGATTATATCAGAAAGGATGAAGTCATTTCAGCTCATAAACATCATGTACCCACCATTTTTCAAGAATTCATTCCAAGGAACAAATCATTTTCCACTCATAGGGCCAGTTTTTCTTCAAAGTATGTTTCTTACCAAACATAGATGAATTTGATAAAAGTGAGAGAGGTTTTTGTCGAACATAGGTCAAAAACAAAAAACCTCCTTCAGTTTTTACACAGGTGAAGTGGTTTGGGAGAAACGTCAAAAATACATGTGCTACAAGAGGTTTTCTGCACTTCTGGAGTGACCTTGGGAGAATCAATTTTTATAGGAAAAATCAAGTCCATTCTGCAAAATAAAGGAATATTTGGAAATTATATAGGATTTTATTTCCAGCTAGCTATCTTGGGCCCAATGTAGATTTCTTTAAGGCCTCCAAAAGTAGTCTGCAAAAAGGCATTGCGCAAATCCTTCTGCGAGAGCACAAATGCTTAAGAGAGGGTGCAAATAGAAATCTTGGGAGAATGAAATTTTGAGGGGGAAAATAACCTTAATTTTGGAAACTGAATGAATATCTGGAAACTAGACTTGATAATTTTTCCAACGAGCTATCCTGGGCCAAATTTGGACACCAGGAAGGCCTCCAAACATTTCCTACAAAATCAGTGATTTTCTGAGTTTTCTGGACAGACATTTAGCAGAAAATTGGGCATTTGCGCAACACCCTAGGTGCTATGCAAATAATTGGAAAAGTTTTTGAGGAGAATGAAGTCACCATTGGATTCCTAATGACCCATACATCTCAGAAAACCATGTTTCTAGTTTCAATTTTGATGGGTGAAAAGCTCAAAAAACCATTAAAAAATCACCTTTCTGCCCCTTTTTTGACCTAGGCACTGTGCAAATACCAGTCTTGGGAGAAGGACTTTTTGAGGGGGAAAATGACCTCCATTTTTAGAACTTAAGGAATACTCAGAATGAGGACAGGAAGGGCTTTCCAAAAAGCCATCTTGGGCCTTATTTGGACACCGGGAAGGCCTCCAAAAGTGGCCCTGAACATAGAGGGAGAAAATGATCAGTGGAGGGGACAAATGTCCAATTTGCTGATTTTTTCAAATTTTCTCTGAAATTTTCACTTTGCCTCAATAAATTATGTTTCTACTCATGTAATTAATGATGGTAAAATTTAATTATGTTTGATATTACTTACCTAGGGTATATTCATCAGGTAAAAGTCATTAATGAGTCATAATGAATTAGTTGAATGTAATGAGGAGTGAGTCACTTGGACCATCCTACACTTCAGTTTTCAACTCAGCAGTTAGTGGATCTCTTCCTCACCTCATGGATTCAACCCCTGAGGATTATTTAAGCTTGTTTTAATGTATACTTAGCCCCTTTATTCACATTAGTGAAGCGTTGGAATCAGTTTGTATGTTTTCTTGTTGATCAAGGAAATTTTGTACTCAGTTTGGCCAACTAATAAAGAGGAGTTGCAACTATTTTATGGGATACTTGTGGTATTAATGTCAATCATTGTATTTTATTCAGTATCATATGTTATAATTTATTGTATTCATGTTCACTTCATTTCTATGTTATGATCTCTTACAAGTTAGATAATCAGAATACATGTTTCCACATGCTCTGTTTTGGGTAATTGATCATAGTTTGTCCACTTTCACTTGTCTGAGAAAAATACATCTCCTATGATTTTATTAGCTTTCTTTTAGCTTCAACACCATCCCATCACAATCCTCTTCAAGTGATAATTATTTTACCTACCTCGCCCCATTGATCCCTGCAACCCTAACTCATTTGCCCTGACCTAGCTTTCCTTGACCTAATTCCTTCATCTAGTGATTTCCAACCAAATCAAATTCAAACAACCCCCTGCACTCTATATCTAGCCTAAAAACCCTAATTTCTCCAACCCTCTTGGCTGTGACCCTTTTGGAGATATCCATCTTCGACTTGATAGGGCTAGCTATTAAGTCAAAAGCTTGGTTTATGGTTACCTCTATTGGGATTCCTTCTTCAGCCTTGGGAATCTTGCGGAGTGATAACACCTACTTATAACTTGCTTGCCTTTGATCATATGTAGGAAAATAGTGAATCTAAAATAAGAATAATTTGACATCAGAAGGGAGCTTAAGCTACCACCATCAATTCACGTCAACAACATCATAGAGATTATCTCAGTCCGAAATGACATCAAGGAGCACATCTCAACATAAAAACACACCGAGGAAGGTCCTATGAGACACTCTCACCCCAAGTAATCTCATAGAGGAGAAAATATATTCCACCCTATTTCGAGCAACAAGAGTCATCACATAGGGGATCAAACATCTTCCACCCTTTGTTAATCATTATCTCATCCATCCTATTTCCGATTGATATTCCCAAAAATGACCCTCAAGAGTCATGTGGTAGAACACCTACATCATAATAAGCTTGGGAGATATCCGAATTACCAAAGGTAAGGATCACACATCCCCAAGCTCTCTTTTAACCCATTATCCATACGAGGAGCGAAAATCCAAAGAATCCCAACTTGTGGGTATGATGCCAATTGGCGTATACTCTGCATAGACCAATATAGTGGAGAAATATCTTCCACCATATGGGTAATAGTTAGGGGTGATACCCTATTGTCTAGATATCCCTCAACCCTAGGAGCCCACCATCTCAATTCCACACCCTACAAGCTTATACAGGGGGGAAGAGTAGGCTCATTATCCTCGATCTATCCTGCTCTTTGTAGATTAGAAACATGTCAAACTTCTAATATCTGGTACCAACTTAAACAACTCACTGAAGAGTTAAATCATAATGTATCAATAGTTGCAATCTCCTATTCATGTAGAACATCAAATCAAATATTATATAAGAACAAGTATATATCACACAAGGATACCTTGTTCATCCTCCCTCTCACATAGGTAGTAACCATAAGCCCAAGCTTGTCTCATACACCAACACTATCTCAATATATGAATATATCTCAGTCTCAACTATATATGTGATTCTATACCAATTGGATCCTAATATTTATTATCATAATGTATCACTGTCACATCCAAAACATATTCAAAATAACTTTCCAAAGAGTTTCTTCAACCTACCTCATAGCTAGCGATGCTAGCAACATCATACTCAACCTCGGTCATGCTTAAAGCTATGGAATTATCATCCAAAATATAATGGCATATCTCATACTAAAGAATCACCCAAAAATGTGCTCAGATAATTAGTAACGATCCCAAACAACATTAGTACATCCATGCAGTCATATATCATAGGAAGAATATCTCAGACTAAAAATTGATCATCCCATGCAAATATCTCGAAGGGTGCTTGGAGGAAACCCAATGTGTATGAAGCAGCTCAATCAAAAATTGACTCAGATTGTTCTAAAATATATATCCATATGGGTGTTCGCATGGAACATCAATGCTTCAATCAAATGTCGGTTGCCAAGTCATGTTCAATAATATATTTTGCATAACTTCTTGAAATTCAATCGGAGTGTCCAAGGATTGCATTTCCAATTTCCAAAAACTCTTCAATAGCTTCACGATATATATTTTATTTTCCAAATTTCTAATCCTAGAAAGTATTTCATCAAGCCAAGATTATTCATCTTGAACTTCAAACGCAAACTCCCTCTTAATTTGATCATCAGAGGCTTGTTACCTGCCAATAATAGGTTGTCAAAATATTAAACCAAAATCAAAGGCATACCTGGGACCATGTTGAATTAGATGTTCAAATAAACACATCTTCCTAGATTCACCATGTAACAGTTGTTAATGCAAACATACCAGGCTCAAGAATTGTTATCGACCAAACTTCCCATCCTCCTAAGTCACCATCCTACCTCGCCAAATAATAACCATTGTTCTCACAGATTCATTATACTAGGTTTTACTTTTAAGAAAGTGCAATATCGAATGCACAAATCACAGGTTCAATCACACATTTTTTAGTGATTAACAACTCATGGTAGCCCAGCAAGGCACAACTTGTGTACAAATTAACCACTCAAGTTTCCTCGATGAGCATAAGTCCCCATCACCTTTTCTACAATTGGGTCATCCAACACTAAATCAAAGCACTCAAGCATTGCATCACATGCGAAGATACGTGGGGGATAAATGCTTATTTTTTACCTAATGTATCATGACCATTCATAAATAACTCATCCAACAATTGGTACGTTGTATCGAGTCTAAACATGCAAGTAGGATAACCCCTTTCACTAACCCAATATGATCTTGACCGTTCTTCCAACATGGATCAATGACCATCGAGACTCGATTTACACAAGGTTTAACCCGTCTACCCTACTTTATGGATGGGACCCATACTTGGTCCCTGAGCCAACCAACTATAATGTGGTGACTATCCTCCTTTCATTATTTAACTACCTAACGTAATTAAACTTTACCTATGCCAACTTTTGATTATTCTTCTCGTGTGTCCTTATTTTTCCTTGCATGTTTCTCAATAGATAGAGAGTGATGAAAGCTGATCTCTATGCACATGCCTAGAATTCAAATGATGCCCTCTTAAACATGTAATATTCCCTCCTATGATATTTCATTTTTGGCTTTCTGTTTATATAGTCTCCGAAAAGTGGGAAAATTCCTAAAGAACCATCTAAGGAAGCTTAATAAATGAATTAACAAGTATTATAGATACTCAAATGAATCTAATATACATCCTTACTCTGAAAAGAACCCTGAATTATTCCTAAAGTAGCTCTAATGAAGACCAATGTCCCTTGAAATATGGGGTTTTAGTTGCTATGATTTCCCCTATTCACTTTGACCCAGATTCTATTCTTATGCTCACTAAGAACTTTGAACCTGTACTCTCCCACAAATCATAAGGTATTTCTCGAGGTTAGCAAAGAAATAATATCTAGAATGCTCGACATTCCAACTTTGAGAATCAATATAGCCGACAAATGATTAGACCATAAATTTATCACCTAGGGAAAAGAGGATAAAATTGAATTCCTTAGGAGATTGCTCCAGAACCCTGACCTGAGTTTAAAATTGCAATTCCCTCTTCCTACAAATCGGTTGAAGCCCTTTTACCAGACCTTGACGTCCCTTTAATCTTTTATTTTTGGGCTACCTGAGGACTTGAAGATAGATGAATCTATTTTATCGGTCGTCTGACTTATCACCATGAACCCTGACCACCCAATAATAAATTTTACAAAATACATGGCTAGAGCTATTAAAGTCAATATTTTCACTATTCCTTTCAACTCATGTAACCACTTGACATACCTAGTCCATTTGGTATTTTTTAGTTACCTTAATTCTTGTCTACCAAACTCCTCACAAATGTTAAATATGAAAGTGATAAAGAAAGATAAGTATACCAATGGAATCCTAGGATGCCTTTCTAATTCTTACACCTAATGGAAAGTTAAGTTAGTTGGAGAAGCCCCAGTTAAGATTTCGGAGGAGAAAAAAAGAACCCTCAAAATTATTGAGGAGGAAAGTACAAGAAGTTGTTTCCGTCATCAAGAATTCTCTTTAATTCGTCTATATGGTTTCGAAAGAGAACCTTTCAAATTTCTTGAGTATATTTCACTATTACTCTTTGCTTACAAATTACTTAGACATAAAATTACTGTGAACATATTTCATTTTAGATCGAAGAAAAAAGGAGCACTATTTAGTTATCCATACTCAATCCCACCTTTAATCATGTAAATTAAAAATTCTAAAGATGCAATTGAAAAGGAAATGTTGTCATTTGTTATGATGCAGGATGAATGTTGGCATTCTGACCCCCTAGCGATTATTTTGGGGCTGAGGAAAAAAGAAGGGTTGTTAGCATACACGCACAAGAGAAAAAAAGAAATAGAGAAGTTGGGAAATATCCTTTTTCCATATTGTGGAGACATCCAAGTGGTTATGCCGATACCAACAAGAGACAAAGGAATGCATGGCGAAGCTCTGGTATCAACTTAAATGTAGGTTATTGAAACTGAGACTAAAAAATCATCACCAGTCGTATTTGTTTTGGTTGTAAAAAGGAAGTTTGGGGTTTTAAGCCCATAAGAGGAGACATGTCGTGTAAAAACAAAGGAAGGTGACATAAACACTGAAGTGTTCGAATAGGAGGTCAAACAAGTAAGTAAAGAAAAGCAATATGAAATTAAGAATACTCGACCAAAGTATTCCGGGGTGAAAGCGTTGGATATCAAACATAGTTTTATCAAAGGAAAGTCAATGCAAACATTGGGCATAGAATTAATGTTTTTTCCACAACATGATCATCTAGTAGAGGAAACAGTGTTGAAGGACATGGCCCACACAGTTGGGCCAAGGTTTATCTCTTCTGCTGATTTTGAGACAAATACTTTTAATCTCATGATAATCCAACCAGATCTAAGAGAGAATGAACAATTAGTGGGTTCCCATGCATACTCTATCATGATTAACTTGGAAAAAAATGTCATACTTCGATATGATCAATTTGCACAACAAAGGTGGGGAAATTGTCCAACAGATGATTACTCGACTCCACAGATGAAATAGAAATATGCAAGCAATGATAGAAAAAGTATCTGACCAATTACATATTGCATGAGTAGCTCTGAGAAACAGAGCTAAAAAGATTAAAAAAATAGAATATATGGTGATTCATCAAGCCAACCATCCTAAAGAAATTAGACTTTTTAAAAAATTATTGGAGGAAAAAGAGAAGGAGATTAAAATCCTGCAAATTTTTATGAGGATCTCTAACTATGATCATCATATTATAATAAAGCATTTGAGAGGAGAGAATATATTGAGAAGAAACTACAAGATATGAAGACATCCATCCATCTCAAGGAAGAAAAACTAAACAAAAAACATACTCAACTGGAAGTTTCCAAAGAATAATTCCTTGCAAAGGAAGAGCAACATGTCAAAACAATCGAAGAATAAAAAGATGTGGTTGATTAAGCTATTTCTACCCACCAAAAAAGTGTTTTCCTCAACACTTGAGTAGCTCTGGGTGCTTCTGTATAAAATTATCATCCTCCCATGTAAAATCTTCAGTGGGTAAGTTCTTCCACTTGATGAGATACTCTGAAATTGATTGATTTCGTAGTTGTCGAGTTCTTGTGTCTATGACCGCTTCAGGTTCCAATATGATTTTTCCTTCCTCATCAAGTTCTGGAAATATTGTTTGAACTGGAAGATTTTCACCTATAACCTTATTTAAGCATGAAACATGGAAAACTGGATGCACTCATGAAGAAGCAGGAAGCTCCAATTTGTATGCCATAGTACCAATATTTTGCAACACCTTGTAAGGACCATAGTACTTTGGAGATAGTTTATTATCCTTCTTAGCTTGCTTGAGGGACATTTTTATGTATGGTTGTAGCCGTAAAAATACCCAGTCTCCTACATCAAAACTTCTCTCGCTACGATGTTGATCTGCTCGTTGTTTCATTCGATTTTGTGCCAAATTTAAGTTATCCTTTAAGAGTTGGATAACTTCTTGTTGATGCTCAATGTGATATTCCATTTCTTGAACCTTAGAATTTTCTCTTAAATATGATGTGATGGACAGTGGATGATATCCATAAAGTGCCATAAATGGGGTCATTTTTTTTGCAGTATGGAAGGAAGTGTTATACCACCATTCAGCAAGAGGTAACCACTTGACCCAGTTTTTTTGTTTATCAGATACAAAAAAATGAAGATAGTCTTCCAAACATTTATTCACTAACTCAGTTTGACCATCAGATTGAGGATGATAAGACGAGTTATGATCTAGTTGAGTACCCAAACAAGAAAATAACTCCGTCCAAAAATTTCCAGCAAAAATGGGATCTATGTCACTCACAATAATCTTTGGGTTTCCATGTAGCTTTTGAATTGCGTCCATAAATGTAGTAGCAATTGTACTTGCTTTAAATGGATGAGATAATGCACAAAAGTGTGCATACTTGGTAATTCTATCAAATACCACCATGATGACACTTTTTCCTTTGGACTTGGGTAAATCTGTGATAAAATCCATTAAAATCTCCTCCTAACGTTGACTTGGAATGGATAAAGGTTGTAGAAGACCCGGGGTCTTAATTGTCTCAACTTTATTTTGCTGGCAAACCAAACATTACGCTACAAACTTTTGAATATCAGATTTAAGACCATCCAAAAAAAATTCTTTCTTCACCCTGTGGTAAGTTTTTAAAAATCCTGAGTGACCTCCTAACGGAGAAGTGTGCAGTTCCAAAAGAATATTTTGTTTTAGTTGGGAACTCTTACAGAGATATAATCAATCTTTGTACTATAAGGAATAATTTTTCCAACTAAATGTATCTGATGTACTATGATATTGCTGCAACTTTTGAATGAGTGTCCACACTTCTTCATCCTTCTTCCATTCATCCCTTGCTTTGGTTATCCAATCTAGTTGGATAATAGAAATGGAACAAAGCAATACTTCCACCTCTTCATTCTTTCTTGAGAGTGCATCTGCAACAACATTTAGCTTCTCTTTTTTGTAGATTATTTCAAAGTCATAACCCAACATCTTTGTGACCCATTTTTGCTATTCTTCTGAAGATAGTCTTTGTTCCAAAATTTTTTTAACACTATCATGATCAGTTTTTACCTTGAAGTGTCTTCCCATTAGGTAAGGTCACAATTTCTTTAGTGCATGTAGTATTGCTAACATTTCCTTCTCATAAATAGATTTCTGTAAATACTTTCCTTTGATTGGAATACTTTCAAAAGAAATAGGTCTTCCTTCTTGCATTAAAACAACACCAATTCCATTTCTTGAGGCATCACATTCCACAATAAAGGTTTTTGTGAAATCTAGTGTAGCTAAGACTGGTGCTAGGCACATTGCCTCTTTAAGATGTTCAAAGGCCTTAGTTTCTTTAGGAGTCCATGAAAATGCATCTTTCTTCAATAGTGTTGTTAGAGGTGCTACTATTCTCCAATAATTATTAACAAACTTATGATAATACCCTGTTAACTCGAGAAATCCTTGCAACTGCTTTATGCTTGTGGGGAATTTCCATTCCTTAATGGCTTTAATTTTGTTAGGGTCTACCTTAACACCCTCGTGAGATACAATATGACCCAGATATTCTACCTCTTGTACTCCAAAGACAAAATTGGATGCTTTTTTTGTAGAAATTTGCTGAATAATGATTAATTATCCACCGAGACTATCCTGATCACATATCAATTCGAATTCATATGCAACACATAATCTCTTCCACTCAGATCATCACACATGCGGAAATAAAACAAGCGATAGCACATCAATTCATCATACACATTAAAACAGTATGTATGGGGAAAGCTTATAGCTGAAAACCCCGCAGCTATTGTGTATATTAAAATGGAGAAATCATGTAACAAAATCAGTACAATACTCCTCACAAGTACTCAGTACTTTCTCATAAAGTTACACACAAACTAGCTTGGTTTTGAACAAGTCACTGGTTCAAAACTCACCACTAATTGCCTTGCCTCTATTGCGCAATCATGGCCTATCTAAATAGAGATCCAAGGTTCGAATCTCCTTGGCTTGACAGCGCAATCATCATGGGAAATTCCTCCAAGTGTGGTGCAACTCTCATGCACAACTGATGTCGCCACTGATAGCTAACTCCACCCTTTCATCTACCTCTTTCACTGGTCTCCACTGAACTGATCATGCACTGTAGTGAACTGATGTGTTCTTGAGTTGAATAATGAGTTACCAATTAATGAATTAAATAATATTTAATTCACTCCACTCATAACTAATTGATTAGCTAGTTAAACTAATCTCAACTAGTTCAACTAAAATAAACAGAACACAACTCCACTAGCTGTCTCATTAACTCCACCAAACTTCTCCCACTGAAGTCCTAACTGAAGTCAACCATGCATGATGCCATCAAACCCTTGGGAATAGCGTAATTCCTCTGTCAGATGCATGAGCCACTTCTGTAGCTCGAACTGAAGTGCTCCAAGAGAGTAAACTGCTGTTTAGAGTCCAAATATTATTAAGGGTAAATAATATTTGACTTCCCTATTTTTAGAATAGGCAGTCTAAAAATAGACTTCGACCTATAGGTCCAAAAATAGAGGTCCATCTATTTTTACCAACATGACCAATACTCCAAGAATAACATACTGCAACCCCTGGACCATGCTCCATATGTCTAAAAACAGACATAGTCTAAAAATAGACTTTGCGCCAGAATTTGCCTGCGGGCCCACTTAGTGAAGGCGACTTCATTTCACTAAGCTCCATCATCTTGCTGCATTTTCAACACTCCCTCTCAGCAAGATATGGATTATCTGCAACCCCTATCCTGCCTCTGTGGAATTCGAACTTGCTCCCGGTGAGCGCCTTCGTCAGGATGTCGGCATCCTGATCCTCCGTGGGAACATATGAAAGCATCATGATTCTCCGTTGAACACAATCTCTGATATGATGGTACCTGATGTCGATGTGTTTGGATCTATCATGAAATACTGGATTGGCCGAGAGTTTAATGCAACTCTGGTTATCACAGTAAATCACTGTAGGCTCCAAATGCAACTCGAACAATCCAACGAGGATCTTCCTCATCCAAATAGCCTCGCATGCAGCCAAGCTAGCTGCCATGTACTCGACCTCTGCTGAACTGAGTGCCACGGATCTCTGCTTCCTACTGTACCAGGAAACTGCTGTCGACCCAATGCTGAAAACTCCTCCAGATGTGCTCTTCCGGTCCGTTGGGCTCCCTGCCCAATCTGCATCAGTGAAGCCAGAAGGCTTCGCTCCATCCTCCTGTCTGTACCATAGACCATATCCCGATGTGCCTCTAATATAATGCAATACATGCTTGCCTGCCTTCCAAAAGAGCTTGGTAGGCTTAACCATAGCTTGCGAAAGCTGGTTAACTGCATAGCATATATCGGGTCATGTATTGACCAGATACATAAGCGACCCTACCAACTGTTGATAGACAGTGGCATCCACTACCTCCGCTGAAGTAGCATCCTCCTTCCTCCAACCACCAGGAAGAGGAGTGTCAACAGGCTTGCAGCCTTGCATGTTGAACCTCTCCAGAATCTCCCGGGCATACTTGCCCTGAGAAACAAACAGTCCTCCGCTGCGCTGCCAAATCTCCAATCCCAGGAAATAATGAAGGATGCCCAAGTCCTTCATCTCAAACTCTCGTGCAAGATCCTCCTTGCATGAAAGTATCAACTGCTCATCGCCAGTCAAAATCAGATCATCTACATAAAGTACGATGATCAACAGCTTCCCCTCCACCACAATCTGGTACAGGTTTGGATCCGCCTCACTCTTGGAGAATTCAAGCCCGGTGAAGTAGCTGTCTATCCGAGTGTACCAAGCACAAGGTGCTTGCTTCAGCCCGTACAGTGCTCTCTTGAGTCGGCACACATGCGACTCACTGCTGAAGATCTCGAAACCTTCAGGCTGCTCTATGTACACCTCCTCCTCAATGAATCCGTTGAGGAACGCAGTCTTCACATCCATCTGATGGATGTGCCATCCCATCTGCGCTGAGAGAGCAAGGATCGTCCGTATGGAAGAGTACCTTGCGATAGGTGCAAAGGTCTCCTCATAATCGATCCCCTCGATCTGTGAGAAGCCACGGGCGACAAATCTCGCCTTGTACTTCTCCACACTCCCGTCAGCCGCCTGCTTCACTTTGTAGATCCATCGCGAACCCACCACTGATTTCCCCTCCGGTCTTGGGACAATCTCCCATGCACTGTTTCTGACGATCGAATCATATTCTTCGATCATGGCATCTACCCATGCGGGTTCCTCCACAGCTTCCTCAAAATAGGATGGCTCCGTCATGACACATTGACTCACAAGAGCCATGTATCCAGTGTACCGATCCGGTGACTGCCTCTGTCTGCGCTGTGCTGTAGGTGGTCCTACAACCTTCTCTGCATCTCGAGCCAGTCGCTCAGCTTCTGTAGTGCGCATGCGCCCTCTGATGGTTGGCGCCGCATGGGTGGTTTCTTCCACCTCCTGAACTTCCTCTTGTGGCTGATCCACATCCGGAAGCTCCTCCTTAGGAACTAACAGCTCCTCATCTGCATGCAAGTGTAGCTCCCTCTCAAGCGAACACTGCATGGCTTTCTCCTCCTGAAATTTTATATCCCGTCGCACAACAATCTTTCGACTGTCTGACAAATACACCCGATAGTTGTGAGGTGTATCAGTGTACCCCACAAATATTCCAACCTCAGCAGTTGGATCCAGCTTCCTTCTCGCATCCTTCGTCACATGCATGTAGACAGGAGGACCAAAAATCCGCAAATGGGAAATATCAGGCCTCTTGCCAGAATAAGCCTCCTCCGGTGTACTCATGCCAAGAACCTTGTGAGGACAACGGTTCTGCACATACACTGCTGTATTGCATGCCTCAGCCCACAAGTGAAGGGGTAGGCTCTGATCATGCAACATCACCCGTGCAGCACCCACGATCGTTCTGTTCTTCCGCTCAGCCACCCCGTTCTGTTGTGGGTTATGGGGTGCATGAGCTCTCTCCGAATCCCTTCTGCGCTGCAGAACTCCTTGAATTTAGCCGAGATGAATTCACCACCGTTATCACTCCTTAGAGCAATCACCTTCTTCCCCGACTCCTTCTCGACCAGTGCTTTAAACTCACAGAACTTCGCGAATGTATCGCTCTTTTTCGACATGAAGAAGATCCAGCACTTTCGAGAGAAATCATCAACAAAGATCACATAATACCTGTGCTTTGCTGCCTAGTAAATTGAGAGATCACCACCACTGTGCACCCTCTCGGTGATCAGTCACAGAGCGACTAATTATCCTTCCTGTGATTGTGGCTGACACATCTTCAGTAATCACCCTTACTTATCTCGATCACAAGAAGAGTGCCCTTAGGAAGCCCAGTAGAAATCTGCTGCATGATCTTCAAAGCTCCATGGTGAAGGTGGCCCAATCTCCTGTGCCACAGTTCGCCCTCATCATCCCGGCTCACCACTTCTCCCGCCTTGCATGCCATTTCTGCGCAGCCATCTACTTGCAACTGATAAAGGTTCTTGGTTCGAACCCCTATCTTCCGGGTCTCTCCAGTAGTCTTACTGCGCAGGAAGGCTTTTCCTTCGCTGAAGACCACATCATACCCCTTATCCTCCAACATTGCCACAGAGATCAAGTTCTTCTTCAATCTAGGTACATGCATGACATCCCTCAATACAAAGGGTTTACCAGACTCCCTCTGAAAGGATATGGTACCGATACCAGTCGCACTGTATCTACCATCATCTCCCATCTCGATGTGCACACCCAAATCTTTGTCCTCCAGATCTGAGAACAAATCCCGATCTCCCGTCATATGAAATGACGCACCGTTGTCCAAGAACCACACTGATCCCATCACACTTGAAACCAAGCATGCGATCAGTGAAAAGTCAAGCTCGAACTGTGAAGCCAAAGCTTCTCCATCTGCATATCTTCCCGCTTGCTTGTTCTTCTTCTTCTTTGGACAATTGGTAGCATAATGTCCGTGATCATGGCAGTGAAAACACTTCACTTTCGCCATATCCTGCTTCTTGCCCTTTGCACCAGAATGAGAGGTTTTCTTACCCTTCCCCTTCTTTGCTTTGGCAACCAAAGCGCAATTTTCTTTCCCTTTGATGAAGAACCATCCCGAGTAGTCCTCCTTATCTCCCCCTGCATGAGATTTGCCCAAAGGCGCTCCCATCCTGGCAGCTTGTCCCGACCATTGACACTATCTTGATATGAGTGCCAAGCCTTCGGAATACCAAGGAGAGCCAGGTCGACCATGTCCTCGTCTTCGACAGTCACCCCCACACTTCCCAGCTCATCTCTGCATTGAGTGAACTTCGTGAGGTATTTGGCGATACTGTCGCCTTTCTCCATCTTGATGTTCCCAAGCTTATCTTTGAGCGCCAGCTTCCTTTGGTCGCTCTTTCTGGAATAGATCCGTCAAAGCTTTCCACATTAAATATGGAGAAGCCTTTCCATGCAGGCTGGATACAATATGATCCTTGACGCCCTCCAACAGGATCCTTCGACATTTCTCCATCTTCTTTTGCCATGCTTCGACTTCAGCAGGATCAGTGGGCCTTTGGACATCCGCATCCACGAACTCCTTTAGACCATTATCTTCTAATACTGCCTCCATGCGATCCTTCCATGCAACATAATTCGAACTGCCTTCAAGAGCATATTCGAGTCGCAAACCGTTGAAAGACATTTTCAACACCGGCACCAAGAAAACAAAACTGCTGCAAAATTCGAATTCCACCTCAAAGCTCAACCGCCCTTGATCTGTGAGAACAAATTATTTCTAGCACAGAGATCGACTGCAGGGGCATTTACTGGATATATCACCTTTCAAAAGAAAGGATGGATCCAGAGGCTACCTGGCCCGCATGCAGACTCTGTCTACCGAAATAAGTTTGTAATCACTGTGATGATCAATCTCTGCTTCAATAACTCTGATACCATGTAGAAATTTGCTGAATAATGATTAATTATCCACCGAGACTATCCCGATCACATATCAATTCGAATTCATATGCAACACATAATCTCTTCCACTCAGATCATCACACATGCGGAAATAAAACAAGCGATAGCACATCAAATCATCATACACATTAACACAGTATGTATGGAGAAAGCTTATAGCTGAAAACCCCGCAGCTATTGTGTATATTATAATGGAGAAATCATGTAACAAAATCAGTATAATACTCCTCACAAGTACTCAGTACTATCTCATGAAGTTACACACAAACTAGCTTGGTTTTGAACAGGTTACTGGTTCAAAACTCACCACTAATTGCCTTGCCTCTATTGCGCAATCATGGCTTGTCTAAATAGAGATCCAAGGTTCGAATCTCCTTGGCTTGACAGTGCAATCATCATGGGAAATTCCTCCAAGTGTGGTGCAAATCTCATGCACAACTGATGTCCCAACTGATAGCTATCTCCACCCTTTCATCTACCTCTTTCACTGGTCTCCACTGAACTATCCATGCACTGTAGTGAACTGAGCTGTTCTTGAGTTGAATAATGAGTTACTAATTGATGAATTAAATAATATTTAATTCACTCCACTCATTACTAGTTGATTATCTAGTTAAACTAATCTCAACTAGTTCAACTAAGTTAAACCGAACACAACTCCACCAACTGTCTCATCAACTCCACCAAACTTCTGCCACCGAAGTCCTAACTGAAGTCAACCATGCATGAGCTCACCAAACCCCTAGGAATAGCGTAATTCCTCTGTCAGATGCATGAGCCACTTATGTAGCTCGAACTGAAGTGCTCCAAGAGAGTAAACTGAATTTTAGAGTCCAAATATTATTAAGGGTAAATAATATTTGACTTCCCTATTTTTAGGATAGGCAGTCTAAAAATAGACTTCGACCTATAGGTCCAAAAAATAGATATCCATCTATTTTTACCAACATGACCAATACTCCAAGAATAACATACTGCAATCCCTGGACCATGCTCCATATGTCTAAAAATAGACATAGTCTAAAAATAGACTTTGCGCCAGAATTTGCCTGCGGGCCCACTTAGTGAAGGCGACTTCATTTCACTAAGCTCCATCATCTTGCTGCATTTTCAACATTTTCATATAATTGTTTCTCCTACAATAGTTTGAGCACCCTGTCAACATGTTGAACATGATCCTTCCAAGACCTGTTGTAGATTAGTATATCATCAAAAAATACTAGCACAAATTTTCTAAGGAATGGTTTGAAAACGGAATTCATCAACCCTTGAAATGTAGAAGGTGCATTGGTAAGGCCAAAAGACATGACCAAAAATTCATAATGACCTTCATGAGTTCAAAATGATATTATTAGAATATCTTCAATTTTCATTTTAATTTGATGTTATCCTGAACGAAGATCCAACTTGGTAAAATAAATTTCTCCATGTAATTCATCAATCACAGGAATGGGAAATTTATCTTTAATAGGAGCTTATTGAGCTCCCTATAATCCAGACACATGCACCATGATCCATCCTTCTTGTGCACCAATACTGTTGGAGTAGAGAAAGAACTTTGACTAGGTTGAATTATACCAGCCTCTAACATTTCTGCAATCATATGTTCAATTTCGCTCTTTTGGACATAAGGATATATATAAGGCTTGATGTTTGGAGGAACACTTCCTGGAATCAAATGAATAGCATGATCATGATCAAGAATAGGTGGGAGTCCTTTGGGAGTTTCAAACACCTTGGAATGATTGTCCAAGATTTTTTGGAGATTTGTAGAAATAGATGATTTTGATGTTGGAACTTCTAGTGAGCATAATTGTGAAATTACGTCTCGTTGTTATTTATTTAGAATTTTTGTCATGACATTAGAGCTTATTATCTCTCCTAGCTTCCCTGCGATACCCCATAATTCGACTTCCTTTCCTTCTGAAAAAAAATTCAAGAAAATTTCTTGAAAATTAAAAGCTACCATCCCCAAAGATTGTAACCATTGTACTCCTAGTACAACATCAACGCCTCCCATTGGAATGGAAAGAATTGGACTATTCAATACATATTCCCCCATGGTTAGCTTGATATTATGGCATTTTCCAGAGAAATTTATAGTTCCTCCATGTGCAACCATCACTTGACATTCTGGTGCTGGGTATAGGAAACAATTCAATTCCTTGGCTACCTTACAATGAATAAAATTATGGGTACTACCTGAATCAATCAACACTATTATCTTTTTCTTCTTGATATGTCCTTCTATCTTGAGAGTTTGAGGAGTGGTAATTCCTACCAATGCATTACACGATATGGTCGGACTCATTTCTTCCTCTTCTAGGGCTGGTTCCTTGTGTATATCCTCTTCTTGTTCATTTTCTTCTTCCTCTTCACAATCTATGTAAAATAATTTCTTCTCAGCACACTTATGACCTTTAGTGTATTTGCTATCACAACTATAGCAAAGCCCTTTTGCTCTTTTTTCTTCCAATTGTTGTGGTGTCAACCTTGTAGGTTGTCGAAGTCTAGGAGTAGGAACACTTCAATCTTTATAGATGTGAATGGTAGGCTTCCTTGTTGGCATAATTTTACATTCAATTTTTCTTTCCAACCTAAATGCCTTCTCCAATGAATTAGGTTCCCAAAAGCGAATTTCATGTTGCATGTTATGCTTTGAAGTCCCTATGAAGACATCAATCCTATGTTCCTCTGGAATATCAGTTACCCTTATATTCAATTTTTGGAAGTCCTCAATGTGCTCCACCACTGAACCCTTTTATTTGAGATTTATCAATTGGCTAAAGAAGGTGTTGCTCTTTGTATCCTCATAATGTGATATCATTTCCTCCAAAAAAATTGACCAAGTGAAAATTTTTCACGGGAGCAAAGCCATCAATACCATACAAATGTATTCTGTTATAAATGTAAAGTTGCAATGCGTACATTTTGTGTGTTTTTCACATTATTGAGATTAAAATATTTCTCCATCTGTAGTATCCATGTTACGAGATCCTTGCCATCAAACTTCCTCATATCCATATTTGGAATATGGTGGTTATTCCATCCAACATTAGAGTTTATGAAATCACGATTAAGATCTATTTTTTTCTCATCATGAGTTTCTTCTACTATATTTTCGCCATTATGAATCATTTCTTGTATCAACTTTTTTAAACCTTCCATGTCTTCTTTTAGATCATTCTTCATGTTTTCCATGTTGTCTTTCATTTTTTCCTCCATGTCCTCCATCTTAGCTTCCGCACCATCCAGCTTAGCTTCCACGCCTTTCTTCAAACCATCCATCTTCGCTTCCATGCCTTTCTTCAAAACTTCCATTTCATTTTTTGTTGCTCTTTGCAAGAGTGAGATTTGGTGCACTTGCTCTTGTAATTTTGATAGATAATGTTGTAATTATTCATCTTCATGAGTCATAGTAGAGTATTCTAAGGGCTTAGTGGGTGTTGAATTCTTTTTAGAAGGCATTTTAGAACCTGATACTGAAATATATGCTCAATAGGCCCTTGGAATTACTTCAAAATGATTTTTTACACAAGATTTATGCAATTCGGAAAAACAAATACACACCTTTTTATTTATTTTGAGGAGCTCGATATTGAAACTGAATTATCTCCGTGATTTCGAATCTTAAATATCTGAAATTCAGCCTTGAGGTAGCCCTATGAATCCTGCTTTGAATTCCATAGGTCTGACTTGATTTGGATTCTTCAAGGCAAAGTTATGTCAAATCTCCCACAATGATCTAATTATGGATTGGTTCAGTAGAGCGAACTTGTATGACTTGCCACGTGTCATTGTTTCCTCCTTTGGCTTTGAAATTGATAGAAAGGAAACTAAATTCTATGTACTTGTAGCCACTCTTTACAGAATTCCAATCCGATTCTCAGAGAGTTATGAAGATTTTCCCATGATCACCTCGTTGAGATGAAATTCAGGAGCTTGAAAAAGACCTAACTTCCATAGATCCTACCTCCCAAAATAATGTGAATCAATCTCTAAAATTTTTCCACGACGTTCCTCAGGATTTCGGCTTCGCTCTGTGAAAATGTATGCTTTTGAAACCTCGTGGAAAAAAAGTTATAGCGAAAATTCCGTGAGGACCTATTTAGGTTAAATTCAGGAGCTTGCAAAAAACCCTAACTTCCACAGATCATATATCCAAAAATATTGCGAAACAAGCTCTGAAATTTTGCGAAGAGGTTCCTTAGGATTTGGGCTACGCGATCTAAAAATTTCAGCTTACGAACCTTCGTAGAAAACAAGTTATAGAAAAAATTCCATGATGAATTGTTTGGAGCAGTGAAACCCTATAATCCAAAGCTCTCATACCAAATGTTGTGAAACTAGCTCCAAAAATAGAATAAAAGAGAGATCAATGCCTTAAAAATTAGCCACTTTGAGGGGGAAACCTCCAATACATTGCATAAATGAACAATTATTGGATGCCACAAATAACCAAAACCTTCTTCTGTATATAGGAGTCCATGGGGCCACAATATAATCCTAGCTGACCTAACAATAATAATGTAAGGGCACAATAATAAAAATATTGGGGTTACAGGGGCACAAAAATAACAATAAGGGGGCTATACTAATAACAATAAGGGACTAAACTAGTAATATAGGGACCTAACAGATGATTGATTCAAAGATGCTCCATTGCACCAATCTGAACCAAACTACACTAGCTATTCTGCATCACACTTATTTATATATTATGTGCCAAAGTTTGCACCAAGAATTCTTCACTGAACTAAGATTTCAATGCCAGAATATCCAATAAAACTGCATCACAGTGCTCCACAGTCCGAATATTGTTGCACCAATTTCAAGCTACAAAAGGTTCAAGATAGCACAATTATGAGCTCTAGAAAATATCACTACACTGTAATTTAAGAATTCCTAAACACTTCAATTAAAAACATATTCGAGCTACAATTTTGCAATATTGTGTTACTGAAATTCCAAGTTGTATACTGGTCCGAGCAGAATGTATGAGCCACTGTATTATATACAAGTCCCGAGGGTAAACATTATGATATGCTGTGTTTAAATCAAGCTATGTTTCAGTCTGTAACTAATACAATGGATATGAGCTGTAATATAATGATATTTGGATAAGCTCGAGCCAAGGTTCACTAGGATTTATGTAACAAAACTGACCCCTTAACACTGTCCTGAGCCTTCAGTCTGTCACCTTTTTAAATTATGTGCATAGACAAAGGTTTTGTGACCAGGTCTGTAGCTTCCTTGCCCAATTCCGAGGGTCTGTTGTAGGTGTCTGAGGTATGTATGAGGCTTAGTCTTATATCTGCCTTAACTAATCATCCAATTTATAGCCCAAAGAAATTCGAGACTTTCTGATAGTCTCTTCCTCCTTTATTTAATGCTCCCTCTCTTTTAAGTTCACGAGTTGTGAATTGTAAAACCTGTTCTGTGTGGATGATCACCAAAATTCTATGTTTAAAGAACGTCGAAAAACCTCTTATATATATACACATTCTTGTCCATAAACGAATAGACATGTCTTCAAGAAGGGTTGACATGAATTTACTAAGGTAAGGTTGGCTCACTGACAAAATTTTATCTTAAACTTGAAAAACTAATAACTTTCAAACCGCTTGGAGTTTGGGGATGAGTAATAGCTCATTGGAAAGGAAAAATTATACTATTCAATATGGTGTAGGTGTCATTAAGGAAATTTTCCTCTAAGTTAGAAAAAAATATTTTTTAATGTGAATGATTATTTATGAGAGAAAAAATGGAGGGAGGGAAGAATTCCTTTGAGTGTAGGGCTTCTTCATAATCATGTGCTAGCCTTTTTCAACATAGGGTCACTAGGTCAGATATCCTTAGGATAGTGCAGAGATATTTCATCAGTCAAATGCAACATAATTATGTAGTCTTCATCATCTAGATGGCTAAAGGACATCATCTAATCCTTCAACAAGTATGGTCATTCATCATTATTTATCTAGGTACATGATTGGCACTTCTTCATCATCATCTAGCATCCTATTGCTATATTTACATCAATGAAAAGCTAGATTAAAAATCTCCCCCTTTGTCATTGATGGAAACATTCCACCTTTTTCTCCCCCTTTGACATCAATGGCAAATGGGGTGCCAACGTACTCCCCCTGTCATGCTGCTCCCCCTGTTACACTGCTCATTTTCTTGGATTATTTATTTTTAATGTGATGCAAGAGCAATAACCCCCATATTTTTGTGAATATATTCAAATGCTTCTCGTGGAAGGGGTTTTGTAAATATATCTACAATTTTCTCTTTTGTATTGACGTATTCCAACTCGATATTTTGTTCAACAACTTGTTCATGGAGAAAGTGGTATTTGATTGGAATATGCTTGGTCTTTGAGTGCATCACCAAATTCTTTGAAAGATCGATGGCGCTAGTGTTGTCACAGAAAATAGTGATTGGTTGCTTAGTTTCTATGTTGACATCCTTCAAAGCTTCCTTCATCCATAGTATTTGTGTATAAAAATCAGCAGCAACTAGATATTCGACTTCAGGTGTAGAAAGAGATATAGATGATTGCTTTTTGCTGAGCCAAGATACAAGACAATCTCCCATAAATAATGCATTTCCAATGGTACTTTTCGATCATCCATGTTTCCAGCTTAATCAACATTGGAGTAATTTGTTACAATAAGAGTTGAGCTCTTAGAATACCAAAGACCGAAATCAACAGTTTCTTTAAAATATCTATGTATTCTCTTCACAACTTCTAGATGAGATTGTTTAGGACATGATTGAAATATTGCCACCATTCCAACTGCTTGCATAATGTCTGGCCTTGTGGCAGTTAAGTATAGGAGGGCTAAAATAATTGACCTGTAAAATGTTGCATCGATGAGAGGGGAATCATCATCTTTGCTTAATTTACAATCCGTGTTCATTGGTGTGCTCATGGGGGCACAATCTTCCATCCCATATCTCTTGAGCATGTCTTTAAGATATTTTTCTTGAGATATAAACATGCCTACAGTGGTTTCAGATATTTGTAGCCCAAGAAAGTAAGATAACTAACCAATCACTGATATTTTGAACCTTTTGGACATATTTAGAGCAAATTCATGACTCATCCCATCATCATTGCTCGAAAATATTAGATCATCAACGTATACAAGAGTGATAAAAAGTTTATCCTTGTCTATATTCATGTAGAGGTTGCTTCCTCCTACTCCAATTTTGAAACCTTCTTGTTGCAGATAGTGATCCAACTTTTCATACCAAACTCTAGGGGCTTGTTTCAACCCATACAAGGCCTTTTTCAACTTGCATACAAAGTCTTTCCTTTCAGCTAGATCAAATCCTTTTGGTTACTCCATGTAGACTTCTTCCTTAAGATCTCCATTCAGAAATGATGATTTTACATCCATTTGATAAACCTTGAATCCTTTTGAGCAAGTAAATTAGAAAAACATTCTTATAGCTTCCAATCATGCTATTGGAGCAAATTTTTCTTAGAAGTCAATTCCTTCAATTTGCGAGTATCCTTTGCAAACAAGCCTTGCTTTATTTATGATAAATATTCCATCCTCATTCATCTTGTTTTTGAATACCCATTTTGTTCCAATTATTTTTTATCTTCTGGGTGAGGTACTAGCTCCCAAGTCTCATTATTTTCGATTTGAGACATTTCTTCTTCCATGGCCTTTATCCAATGAGGACCTTTGCTTGCTTGAGAAAAATTTCAAGTTCTATTAAAGATAAGAGAGAAACAACATATTTTCTTGGAGTGTTTGTCATCCTTCTTTGAGTTTGAATTCCTTCATCTATATTTCCAATAATATATTCTTCCGGATGATGTTTTTGAAGGAATTTGATCTTAGAAGGAGTTTGTGAAGGTTCACTTTGAGGTTCTTAATCCTTTTCTTCTTTTCAGGGTCTTCTTTGCTTTCTTCAAGAAAATGTTCAACTTCATGATCTTCAATTTCCTTTTTTTTAAGGGCTTCATCGATCTTTACATCAATTCTTTCCAAGAAATATTCCTTTGTTAACCCAAGAATAAAATTTTCCCGGTGAGTCATCAATGATTTTTACGAAGAATTTTCTTCCAAAAATCATGAAATATTTTACTGAAGCAGGTCTTCCTTTCCATAATTCATAAGTAGTCTTTTCATTTTTTGGTCTTAGTTGAGTTCGATTTAAGGCATAAACTACCGTCCCGACTACTTATCTCCAAAATTTTGGTTGTAAGTCAACTGCTAGTAGCCTTGTCCTTGCCATTTCTTGAACAATTCGGTTCCTTATTTCAACTAATCCATTTTGCTTGGGTGTTCTAGCAGCGGAGGGTTCTCTTTCAATTCCATGCACTTTACAAAATTCATCAAATTATTTTGAAGTGCATTCTCCTCCTTTATCCATTCTAATACATTTAATATTAGAATATTTCTCCTTTTCAATGAGAGATTTAAGATTCTTAAAACATTCAAATGCTTCAAATTTATATTTTATGAAATATGCCCACATCACTCCCTTGAAGAGCTAGAGTTCGAGTTGGCCCACATAAATATGCATGAATGATATCAAAAGGTTTCAATGTTGAGAACTCTTTAGTTTTGTGGCTAGTTCTAGTTTTATTTCCATGTTGGCATGGGCCACATACAACTTGATTTGACTTGAACATCTTTGGAATGTCCCTTACTGCATTAATTTTGATGATATAAATCAAGTTATCAAAACTTGTATGCCCCAATCACTTGTGCCATAACCAAATTTCATATGTTTGACTTAAGTAACATTTGTCTTCTTTGATTTTTCTCAGAATGTAAATGTTATCTGGTGTTCTTACTCCTTTTGCCACAAGTTCTCCTGAAGATGAGTCTCTTATTTCATAATTTTTAGTACTAAAGACAACATTATGTCCTTGGTCACAAATTTGGCTAACACTTAAGATATTATGTTTTAGCCCTTCTACCAAAAAAGTATTTTGAGCCTTTCCTTGTCCATTAACGAGGCTAACATTTCCTTTTCCATTGATTTTAGAAGATCCACTTCCAAAGGATACATTTCCATTCTTTTTGTTCAATGAGACAAACTTATTTTGGTCATCTGTCATATGTCTTGAGCATCCACTATCCATGAACCAATGATTTTCATCACTATGAGCACATAAATCTAGGCCACATTTATCTGTGTTGAGATTCATCCCTTTATCTTCCTCTCTTTTGAGTGGAAAATTTTGTTCATTATGATTGCAATTTTTACATAATGAGCAAGATGGATCATACTTAGCCAAAAGATCAAAATAATTGTAAGTTTTGATTTTTCCTTTCTCTTTGGGACCACGTAGTTTGTTTGTTTGATCTTTCAATCTTGGAGCTTCATTCTTATGAGCCTTGCTATTCTTAGCTTGACGACCAAAGTTTTTACAATAATAACAATACCTAAGAAATATAGTTTGGTACCTATTGTAATAGCCATAACTTGAATCAAAATTCTTCCTTGGAGTTGATCTTCCTTCATTTCTTGGATTTGAGGTGGGCCTTTGTTCTTGGCGAGATAAATTTTCTTCTTCTGGATGGTAAGAAAGTATGTTGACATAACTCCTTGCATTATTCTTAGTACTTGATGATTCTCCTTTGAAACCAATCCTAGATTTTTCATATTGAGGTTTTTGAGTATAAAGGATGTTATCAAGTGCTTGAGAGCTTTTCCAACTCCTTTTGACTTGCTCCAAATCCTTCCTTAGAGATACTGTTTCAGCTTCACATTTCTCACATATATCTTATTTTTCTTTTAGGTTATTGTTCAAGAAGTCTTCCCTTCTTTTTTCTTCCTCCTTTTCTACTTTGAGAGAAATGATCTTCTTTTTTAAATTCTCATTTTCTTCAATGGCACTTACTAGTAATTCATCCACATTTCCTTCACCTTCTAGTTCTGAATCATCATCATTTGTGAATGCAATGAATAAAACTTATATTCTTCAAACATAGTCATTTTCTTCATTTGATTAATCATCACCTCCTTTGTGATGAGGGAGATTTCTAATTGATTTCTTCTTAATGAATAAAAATTCATGTTCATCAGACTCATCTTGTTTGGACAAGAATTTCTTCTTATTAAACATTTTCTTTTTGTACACCATCCTTTTAGAGTCCTCTTCATCATCATTATCATTTTTATGAGGACATTTTGCAGCATAATGACATATTCTTCCACATTTGAAACAAATAAGAGGGTAATTACCTTTTATCTTGGATCCCTTCTTTAGTGTTCGTACACATTGTGCTAATTTGGTTTCAGCATCGAAGTCACTGTTGTTATTCCATCCTTTTCCTCTTTTTGTTGACTTTGAGGCTTTGAATGCTGCTTCTTTGGAATTTGGGATTCCTTTCCTCATATCATAGACAATAAGAATTCCATGAAGTTCATCCATCTTGAGAGTATCAAAATCCTTCATTTCTTCTATGGCACTTAATTTAGAGTCAAATTTGTCTGGAAGAGATCTCATAATTTTTTGAACAACAATGTTTTCTTCAAAATTTTCTCCTAACCCTTTAACAGAGTTGACCACTTCATCTAATCGGAGAAAGTATGATGCAATATCTTCATCATCATCTATTTTTAGACTTTCGAATTGTCTTCTATGAGTTTGAAGCTTTGCCTTCTTAACTTTGGAGCCCCCATCATTTAGGGCAACCACCTTATCCCATACTTATTTGTCCGAGTCACAATTCATGACCTTTGTTAATTCAGAATCATAAATTCCACTAGTAATGGAATTTAGAGCTTTGGCATTAGCAATATATGATTTTCTTTCCTCTGGATCATTGGAAGAGTGGAGGGATATTTGTACCCATTCAAAATAGAATTCCATAGTTCAGGTCCAAGGGATATTAAATAGTAAGACATCCTCTTCTTTCAAAAACCAAAGTTTGTTCCATCGAACATAGACAACTTCCCTGTCACTTCTATATTCTTCCTTGTGTCTAATAATCCTTCTTCTAGTTGTTAGGTTGATAATGAAGAAGCTGGCTCTAATACCAATTGTTGGAAATACTAAGAGGGGGGTGAATCAATATTTATTTGCAATTGTTATTATAACCAGTTAGATTATACACAAAAAATCAGAGAAGTGAATAATTTTATTATAGAAGGAAGGATAATGATCCTTTTTCAAATGAATGATTACAATGATTTCTAAGCACCAAATTGGACTTAATGAGGCTCCTAACTCTAGGGATTCGACCCTATCTTCTCCAATGCACCAAAATTGTGTTTAGGAGCTCCTACCCCAAGGACACCAATCCTTCTTTTATTTTCTTTTGGATGATTGATTCAAAGATGCTCCATTGCACCAATCTGCACCAAACTACACCAACTATTCTGCATCACACTTTCTTATCAATTCTGTGCCAAATTTTGCACCAATACTTTTTCACTGCACTAATATTTCAATGCCAGACTATCCAAGACAACTACATCACAATGATCCATAGTCCGAATATTGTTGCACCAATTCCATGCTACAACAGGTTCAAGATAACACAATTATGAGCCATAGAAAATATCACTGCACTGTAGTTTAAGAAGTCCCAACCACTTCAATTAAAAATAGATTTGAGCTATAGTTTTTCAATACTGTGTCACCTCAATTCAAAATTTGTATACTGGTCCAAGAATGAAGTATGAGCCACTGTATTATATACAAGCCCTGAGGGTAAACATTGTGATATGTTGTGTTGAAATCAAACTTTGTTTCAATATACAGATAATAGAATGGATCCGAGCTATAATACAGTGATCTTTGGACATGTCTGAGCCAACGTTCAGGAGTTTTGTAACAAAACCGACCCCTTAACACTTTTATGAGCTATCAAACTGTCACCTTTTTAAATTCTGTGCATAGATAGAGGTTCTGTGACTAGGTCTATAACTTCTTTGCCCAAGTCCAAGGGTCTGTTATAGGTGTCTGAGGTATGTATGAGGTTTAGTCTTATAGTGTCCTTAGTTATTCATTTGATTTATAGCCCAAAGAAATTCCAGACTTGCTCTTAGTCTCTTCCTCCTTTATCTAATGATCCCTCTCTTTTAATTTCTCGAGTTGTGAATTGTAAAACCTCTTCTCTGTGGATGATCAACAAAATTATGTGTTAAGATAAGGTCAAAAACCCTCTTATATATATACACATTCTTGTACATAAACGAATAGACATGTCTTCATGAAGGGCCGACATGAATTTACTAAGGTAAGGTCGACTCACTGACAAAATTTTACCTTAAACTTGAAAAATCAATAACTTTCAAACCACTTGGAGTTTTGGGCTAAGTAATAGATCGTTGGAAAGGAACAATTATTCTCTTCAAGATGGTGTAGGTGTGATTAATTAATTTTTCCTCTAAGGTAGAAAAACATATTTTGAATGTGACTAATTATTTATGAGTGCAGAAATGGAGGCAGGGCAGAATGCCTTTGAGTGTAGGGCTTCTTCATAATCATGTCCTAGCCTTCTTCAATATAGGGTCACTAGGCCAGCTTCCCTTAAGATATGTCATCAATCAAATGCAACATCATTATGTAGTATTCATCATCCAGATGACCAAAGGACATCATCTAATCCTTCAACAAGTATGTTAATTCATCATTATTAATAAAGGTACATGACTGGAACTTCTTCATCATCATCTAGCATCCTATTTCCATATTTACATCAATGACAACCTAGATTAACAAATAGCACAAATTCAAAATAAACTCAAGGAGAAATAGGGTGAGGTAAAATCCCTGCAAGAGGTGATTAGGGTGCCTACCACATGGAGACAAGTTCTTATACATAACAATAAATTTGGTGGGAAATTAAGCAGAAAATCCCAACAATGAGAGCCTATGTAGAAATTCTCTCAACCTTATGAATAAGGGATAATCAAGAGTGCCATTCTAGAATCCAAGAGCACTGCTTTGGTGCTTGAAGAAAGACTAAAGGACGTCAACCTACTCATTGAATTTATTAACACTATGGAAGACAAAAATCTCTACAAGATGAATTTTCCTTCAAGGGACGATTGTGTATAATCCTTCTATATTATGAAATAAAAATCCATCACAATGCATCTCATGCGAGAAGAATTTGATAGGGCCTCCAAATAGATTGAGAATTTCAGAGTCAATTGGAATTATCGAGGCAGATTTAACGTTCCATCATTTTGGGGAAAAGATAATTGGTTGATTTCTAATGAATAGTTCCATGATAAGTTGAAGGCCATAGAGCAAGACCTTTATTGTTTATCTCTGCAAGGGGAGGAATCTATTTCACCATCTATAATAATCAATGCCCTCTACATAGAATTTTCCATCTTAGCGAGGATAAATAAGCTAATACAAAATCTTCTCGCAACATGCTATCAAATTAGATGTCAACTGACAGTGGTGATAACCAAATACAAAACTGTGCCTTGGCTAATACTGACTAATTGGGACATGATTGCTAAGTTCAGAAGGCTCATCAATCACAACATCATCCTAGAATAAGAGTCTTCAAGTACTTAGGCTATTAAACCATTTCAACTGATGCAATTAGTTACATGCCAACAAAAATATTGGAGTGAAGTCCCACTGATCACAACCCAGACACCTACAACAAAATTGCGTGGAGCTCAAAATTCCTCTCCTGTGATTACAGTGAAGAAATCTAAAGTGTCTTAGTCATGAAGGCGGCCGTGATACTCTAATTAGTTTATCTTGAGTTTAAGTTATTTTAATTTTTAATTCTGACATTTTATTAGTTCGAGACAGTTACTTTAAGATAGCTACTTTTGTTAATATTATTTAAAACAATATTTATCACTAAGAGGGGGTTATTGATAGAAGAACTATTTTTTATTATTATGGATCTGGTTGTACCTAATACAATGATCGTTGTTGATTGAATGACATAGCTTTGCATTTATAATAAATTTATTTTTGCATATGTATTCATTCGTAAAAATTTAAACACGCTGAAAGTAAGACCTGTTTCTCATTTAGTAGTTTCCTTTAATATAATTCCTTGATGTTCTAATATTTATTATCGAATTAAGCGATTGAAATAATTAACATCTGATTGAAGGATAGGTTATAGGAGCTTGCCTCTAGGGCTAAGAGAAATATTTTTCTTTACATACTGTCAAACTGTTGTATTTTATTTTATCTGCAGTGTGTGTGATATTTTGTGTTTTTGATATTAGTGGAACTTAAAACCATTATGCTATCATGTTGATTTTCATAATTTGATGGTTTTTATATTTACCATGAGTTCATTAGTTATTGTATAATTAACTCTAGAAAAAAAGAACAGTTGTACGTGTTGCATTGTTTTTTCATATTATCAGTAAGTTAAATTTATGTCTCAAATATTTATATTTATATTTATGTTTGTGTGTTATGTTTTACATTTTTTTTTTTAATTTGTAATATTTTTTTGTGTTTGTCTTTGATGCATGAGTTATATCGCTCATTGGTGTTAGTGATTGAAGTCTCTTCTGTTAAAGTTACATTATTAATACAACATTTCATATGATCATTAACTAACCTTATTTTATTCGAATTTTGAAAATTGTATAATTATAACTAGGGAATACCTCCTGTGGTGTATAGGAGGTCATCCTAAGGCACCTAAAGTGGGAGGATTTTATATTCTCCAATGAATGTGTTTTTGAGTAGTTCCTTTTAGGAATAGTTTGGGAACCAACATTATTTTGGCATCGTTGTCAGGGAAAGAATTATTTGAATTTTCTTGATGACTATCCCTAATAATGTATAACTGCATATTATTTTTGGTCTTGCTGATCAACGAAACATTCTAAACACAGGTTTATACAATCTTACTCTATAGGTGTCTCGCACTCCCGAAGAGGTTCACAGAAATTGTCAGGTGTTGGCTCAGGAAGATGAACGTGCACAACCTAACCCTAGAATTCCAAGATGGAAAAAACAACCGAGGCCTTTATTATGCGTTAAAGGTGTACATTTTCCTTTTTGGAAAGGTAATCGTATTACTCACACCTCTGTATTAAAATTTTCACGTTTTAATAAAAAAAAAAAAATATAATATATAGTACAGGATAAAAATAATAATAATAAATTAAATGCATAATTGGCGAATCTAAATATGGATACCCCTAGAAGAATAACCTAGTCAAATTCTGAAATGAGCCATACACCTTTGGATGACCTGAAAATTTTAGTGACTATCGCCAATAGGAGGAGATGACTTGAAAAATTTAGACAAACACATCCTCTGTCTCCTAATCCAAGAACACGGGAAGGTATTCACCCATTTCCTTCTACCATTGAAACCTATCCATTAGCCTTGTCATCAAATTCTTACTTTAAAACTCAGTTGATCCCTATTATATTTACTCCATGGAATAACCCACCACCTTCACCTTACCGGTCCTTACCTCCTTCTCCTCCTACTCCTCCAACCATGAATGCTTTGGTAAATGACTAATATCGCCCCCTTAACCTTCCAACACCATTACACGATATCCCCCCCTAAATATGAAAAAAAATACCCAAGTTTGACAATGATTAGAGCGCACTGTTGAGGATCATGTAGTCAAATTCCAGGACTTTTGTGAAAACCTCGGTGCGGAATATGATGACATTTGCATGAGAATTTTAATGCAAATTCTTAAGGATGAAGCCAGAAAGTGGTTTAGGATCCAACCTACCAACAACATTAATACCATGGATATATTGGTCAAATTTTTTCTCAAACAGTTCAAGGTTAAGTAAAGTAATCAACTATGGCTGAATAAGTTTGCTTCTTTGATACTTAAACCTGAAAAATATATTTTTGACTTTAATAAGAGATTTATGAAATGTTACAATTAGCTACTAGCGAATGTTCACTTGCCTGACCCTATAGTGATCGTCTCCTATTCCACCTCTCTCGAAGATGATCTTTCCTATGCATTACGAGAGAGGGAACCTTCTACCTTTGTCAACGCGCAAACTAAATATTTCTCATCTGAAGGAAATCTAATCTCTACTGGGAAGCAAGTGACTAGAGAGATTTGATCTGAGTGGAAAAAAAAGTTTTTGAAACCTCCCCTCAACTTCCCTCCTCTTCATATTCATAAGATCAGAAGATTGAATAAATTTCCAAACTCATAAAATGTCTAACGAATAAAATCTAGCGCCTTGAAGTAAAAAACATGGCACCTTCCCCTTCCCCTATCAACCCACCAATTCAACTCAAATTTTTCCCCAATGTACCAAATGTACCTAATATAAATCCTAAGTATATTCTTAGGAATCAACCTCCTTATCGTCGTCCTAATTCTCCTCAAATATTACAAAGAGGACAACGACAGGAGGAGACTCCTATACAACCTCCTCTTAGAAACAACACCAAATTCATCAAGGAATGTGATGATGAAGTGGACAGTAAAATTATGAACCCCAAAGATGAAGAATATCCAAATATTAATTCTTTAAATTCCTTTGATGACTGCGCCCAAAACCTGACCGATTATATAGAACAACATTTTTGGGATCTTGAGCTTCAACATTTCAATGAATAGATGGAAGCATAGTTCCAACCCAAGTATAACCTTAGACCTAGGAGGGAGCATTTTCCTCAAAAGGAAACACTTCTCCTAGCCCCTCCTCATCCTAATCAGAAATAAAATATACCTAAAAATATTGTTCCTCATGATTCAAATCCCCTGTCTGTACCTAAATTTAATTTACAAAACAAATTGAATAAGCTTAAGATTATTATGCCTTTAGTTGAAGTAGTTAGGCTCCTTGTATATTAAAAATAAATTGAAAACTTCTTTAGAAATACCCATATTCCCCCATAATAAATGTAAGTAATGATGTTATTAACATCCAAGATTGTTTCCCTAAAATTACCCTTGGACCCTAGATTGAGAAATATGATAATTTAGTCTCTCCTTTTTATATTAGTTTAAAAATACATGATTGGAATTTACATAACTATATGTTAGATTCTGGGGGATATCAGAACCTAATTCCAAGGAAACTATGGAAAATATTGGGTTGGATATCACTAAAGAATATAAATACATATATTCCTTCGATTCTCAAAGGGTTAGGTGTCTTGGGGTGATTAAATACTTAGTTGTGGTCATGGCCCAAGTCCCTGTCAAAAGTATAGTCATGGAAGTAGTGGTGGCTGACATGCCACCAAATTATGCGATGCTCCTTTAAAGGAGATAAGGTACCAAGATAAGTGGCTCCTTGAAGCTATACCTTTCATATGCCATCATACCCATTTTCGGAGGGGGAACTCACCAGTTGTATTGGGAGTCTAGATTAACTTACACAATTAGCTCTGAACAACACCTCGAGAATTCATATATTTATGCTTATGATGAAAATAAGGGTAACTTCATCCTTACTCTCTTTGGTGAGGGAAAAACCATGATCCATGACAAGTCATCTGCAAAAAACATGCTAAAATACTCAAATGTTTTTTGGAATATGTACCTTGATGGTGATTCCTCCAAGGAAGGATCACGTGCAGGGGTTGTCTTAATACTGCCGAATCAGTATAATGCCACCTTCTCCTTCAAGTAAAGTTTTGAAATTACCAACAATATAACATAATATGAAGCCTTAGTATTAGGATTAGAAACTCGTAAGAAACTAAATATTTGAAACTTACCAATTTTTGGCGACTTCGAGTTACTTATCAAGAAAGTAACCAATAAGTGTCAAATGAAACACCCTCTCTTATGACCATATAGAAATAAATTTTGGGGACTTATTGAAAAATTCTTCTTTGCAATGAATTTCAATAATGTGCCTAGGAAGAAGAATAATTTAGCAAAATCCCTCGTGTTTACTATTGCTTCTTTTACCCCCCCCCCCCCCCCCCCCCAAAATTAAAGTTTGAAATTGAAATCCTCCACTGATCCTTGATCCCTGAAAATGTAAACATTGACAAGTGTTTGAAGATGATCATGAGATCACGATATTTATTGAATTGATGGGTGATCTCTCAGATTAGTGTATAAAAAAAGACTGTGAAGAAGTTCAAGTAGATGTTGATACATCACACCATAAAAATAAAATTGGTAAACACGACATTATTCAACTGAAAAACAAATACATCCCTAGGGGGATGATTCCTTTTGATTTTTTTTTCGATCACAATGATTTTGTTGTTAATCCCACTCTTAAAACCCTTAGTATACACATGGAACCTTTAAATATTGAACATGGGGGGAAATTAAATTGATTAATTTATCTCGAGCTCTGTTATTAGAAATTATAGAACAATATATTAACGTTTTATCTAAATACTCTAATGGTTTTTCCTGGTCCTATGATGATCTCAAGATGTACAACGAAAGTATAATTGAGAATCACATACCATTGAAGGAAGGTGTTAAAACTTCCATACAGAAGCTCAAACATATTAACCCTATTTATTACCCCCCATTGAATAAGAGATAACAAATATCATATATACTCAAATTATTTTTCCCCTACGATTGTAATATCCCAAATTGGGAATCTCACAACAAGCTTGCTGAAATAACGCACTCCTAGGAATTCTATGAACTGAAATGATTTTGCAGATCCTGGATCCCTTAGATCAGCTCATCTAAGATCTAAATCCAAAAGGATGGAAAAAACAAATCAAACTAGGTGGGTTAAACAGATCTCCCACAAACTAGTCTCGCTGAAAATCACCCAAAGAGAGGGGCTGCAGCTATATGCAAAGACTGCTTCAGAAATAACGTAGAATCACTGAAGCAAAGAAGTAGGCTGATATGGAGGCTCAAATATCAGATTTATAACATAAAATCAGAGGTATATTACAGCCCATACATTGTACAAGAGAAGGAATAAGACAATACAGGAGAAATCCTCATAAATGAGGTGCTACAGCCATAGAAAAAGTATGCATAAATTCAACAGCATTATTTATAGGGGATGAAGGAGCATTTTATTAATACTCAGATCTAGAGTAGATCTGTGCATAAAAATATAGATCTAATTCAGATTTGTGTACAAGAAAAGCTCATCTATACATTCGCCTTGGGGTTTTGTGCAAAACATGAAGCATAGAGAGTAGATTTGAGATCTAAAGTTGCAGATCTGCAGAATTATTTAGAAATTTCTGAATCATACAATAGGAAAGAAGATCATATCTGAAACAAACATGGATTGGATGGCCAATCCATGGATCACCACAGTGAGATGAAGAATCCTAACACTGGAGATCTCTCCTCCAAAATGCAGACAAAACACCCTGCAACTTCTCCTTTGCAAATAACGCAGTCCAGGGAGAGGAACTGTGCTATAGGCTCTAAGAATGCTTTGGCCTGATGCTAGGGTCTAGATCTGAAGCTCAATCGGCTAATGCACTATTCCAGGAGGTTAAAAGACACACTCACTGAGAAGAGTCACTAGTATAAACTAGATCAGAGCAGATCTAGTGTCTTCCACTGCTGCAACTCACAAGGAAAACCCAAACCTCAATAGGATAAACACTGTAGATGTAAGGTGAAGCTTGGCCCAAGCCTGATAGTGGACAAGATGGCACAAGTCTCCTCCAAGAGCTGCTCAAGGAAGGAGGTGGGATTACTAAACAAGAAAACCCCCAATGAGGGATGTCTTAGCAGACAATACCTTCAGAAAATAATAATATTCAACAACCCCTTCATGCTGCTCTTCTCTTCCTTTTATAATATTGGAGTCTTGTCAAAACCCTAAAACAATTCATTAGTTTAGCCTCTTTCACATGTAGAATCTCCTTCTAGAACTGCGCTGTTCCTCAAAGAGGTTCAATGCATCTAGACTGCACTGTAGATATGGTCATGGTTGACTTGGTCAAGTGATCAACCTCTTTCACACTCAAGGTGTCTTCATTTTGACTAGATAGCTTGATTTTCATTCACATTGAGCTGTCTTTATTTAGGATCCACTCTTTGAGAATAAACACTGTTGACTTGGTCAAACTTGACCTTGTCCACATATTTTAGACATTGTTCACACATGTGGATGCTTGATCTGGTTATTTCATGATCCCTTTTCACACTATGAGGGATTTTTATTCATGCTTGAGAAATTTATGAGCCTCCTTGCCCATTTATTCGTCCATCTAGATTTTAAAATAAAAATTAATATTCGTATTAGTTGTAAGCTAATTTAGGAATATTACAGTCTCCCCCTCCCAAATGTTGCTTGTCCTCAAGCAACTGCAAAGGTGTTGCAAAATCTCCCCTTCTCCTCTTGTGGCCCCCTCATCCAATAGTCTCCACCATTGCTTCATATTTTCTGCAATAGTCCCATCTTCCAATGGTCCCTCCCCAATGTGCAAGTTAGCCTTTGGTGAATAAACCCAATGGCTCTCATCATGAAGAAATGGAGGGTCTATGTGAAAACCTCCTTCCTGATTCATGGCCTCCTCAAGACATAAGTGATGGGGAATCTCATTATGCATGAAATACTCCCATCTCCATGATATCATCCAAATGAAGTGGATCACCTCCCAGCTTGGAAATCCATAGAAAAACTCCTCCCCAATACATAGGAGAGGCATGTCCCCAAAAAACATATGGCTCACCTCACAAAGAGAAAGTGGTCTACCAGAGTGGCCATATAATATCTCATGCTCCCATTGAAGCATGTAGTGAAAAAAGAGTGGGGAAATCCTTCCCCCAAGGACACATCCCACCAATGTGCCTCCCCTCCAACCATGTTCCCAAGAGTAAGAACATTTCCAACATATGGAATCATGATTAGAAACATGCTAGCTTCCATGTATGATAAAGGAGATGGAAGATGTTCCCCCATGTGCAACCAGTGCAATTTTACCCTTAATTGCCATAGAATAGGAGATGACAAGTGCCTCCCCCAACACTTGTTTGCTGCCCATCCTCCTTGAATTCCTATAGAAGGTGTGTCATAATTGGTGCAAGATAATCACACCATGAAGGATATAATAACTTCCCAAGAACCTTCAAGGGATGACCTGCAACAACATAGTTCATGGCCTTGAGTGGCCCATGAAACCCATCATAAATAGTGCCCCCTCTTAGAGAAATGTCCTGCAAATGAGTGTTAGAAAAATATAAGCATATATGAGATACATCATAATATTCAGAAAGACAAGTTCCTCCATATACTTGTTTTAAATAGTGAGATGACTCATGGATGAGTTGCCTCTCACACTCAAAGAGTAAGGAGGTGTGAATGATGGATCTTCCCAAGAGCTATGTTCCTCCTCATCTAACAAATAATCCATGCACTTCTTCATATGAGAGTCCACCTCTTCCTTGAAACCTTCCCACATGAATCCATATAAGATAGTGTGATATGCTCTAATGAAGCCAGTGGGTTTGGAAAGTAGGATCTCATAGGTTGCATTTAGCAGTTTCTCCTTGAGCTTAGAGTCTCTAGACAAATAGATATGATCATGGAAGTAAATGACTCCCTCAACTACCTTATAGCTCCCATCCATTGCCTTCCAATCAAGAACCTCACATGTGAAAAGGTCCTTGGAATATTCCATCATGAGTTGGGAATCCCAATAAGGATCTAGGCTTCCCAAAAATGACAGCGCTATAGAGGTCTGAAAAGCAGCCCTTGTCATACCATGGCTCTCCTCTTTGACATACTTGATGCCAAATTCACATGCTGGAGTGATATAAACTTCCTTTTTTTGCCTCCCTTGCAGCTGATCTTGCTCAAGACAAGATTGAAACAGATGGAAATTAACTTCCCCTCAGAAAGTCCTTGTCTTCCAATACTTCCTTAATTTATCCCATGCATGCAAGAGTGTTAACATCCTCTTGCCATGTTCAGAAATATCCTTTGTGAATGAAGATACCATGGGCTGCCCCAAAGATATGGAGTTGTCATGTGTCCTCATGTCCATGCCATCATAGATTTCTGATTCCTCCTTTCTCAGTGCAGATAACTGAGTGGAAGATAGAAATGCCCCTTTTAGGAAATTTCTCACCTCTCTTCTGAATTCATGAGAGATTCTCTACGCTATGCTGGCTTCTCCCAAGGCTCCCTCCTTAGCCAAGTATGCAAATGTTGCCCATAGTTGAGAGAAAAATTTATTTTTCCTCCAATCAAGAGGTGCTTGAGGTGCTTTTGTTGTGACTACGTTATCATCTCCTGCCTTTTCCTCCTCTTCTTCAATAACTGAAGTTGCCTCATCATCAATAAGAGACCTTAGATCTTGGTTATCTATTGAGGGAGGAACCTTCATGCCTTCCTCTTGAGGAGAGAGCCCTTCATCCAATTGAGATCTTGCCCTTCGCAAGGCATCCAACAAACTTACACCTTCTTCCATGGTTTTTAGAAATGGATTTGGCTTCATAGACCCTCCCAACTCATGCAAAATATTTGTTTGATATGGTTTGATAGTCTCAATAGAAGATGTTACATACGAAGTTTCATCAAACCTTTCTACTAATATTCCAATAAACCTTGCATAAGTAGGTGTAATTTCATTTCTTAAGGAAAAAGACTCAAACAACCACCAGGCATATGCTTTACCTTCAAAATGCAGCACTGCTACTTTGATGGCTTCAATTTCTGAAACTTGATGTTGCTGCACAAAGTTGTCTAGCTCCTCCACCCAAACCCTAACTGGACATTTAGGTGATCCATCAAAAGTATATAGAAAGAATATACCCACACCATGATGCTTCCCTTTTGTGCTTCTGTCCTCCTTGATATTGTAGAATCCTTGGAAGTTCAAGTTATCTTTGAACTCCTTATATTGGGCTTCATATTCCCGCAAATACTCTCCAAGAGTCTCCTTCTTGGGCACACCTCCTTTCTTCCTCTTCATGAAGAAATCACTGATAGAACATTGAAGATTTGGTGATATGGCTGAGTGCACATATCCATGAGATGAGGATCTAAAAATTTCCTCATGCATAGATCTTGTAGATCTAGTCGAGGGATCTTCCTGCTCTTCCCTCCTGATTTCTCTGATGTCTTTTCGGGTACCTTGCAGAACTTGAGATAGAAGTTCTGTGAAAATATTTTCTCCAGAAAAAAAGAGTTTACTCTGGTTTCTCTTGTAGATCTCCTCCTCCCCATGAAAAGACTCCATACTACCTAAAGTTCACAGGCTGAGCCAAGGAAAGCTGCTTTGATACCACTGTAATATCCCAAATTGGGAATCTCACAGCAAGCCAGCTGAAATAATGCACTCCTGGGAATTCTGTGCATTGAAATGAGTTTGCAGCTCTTGGATCCATTATATCAGCTCATCTAAGATCTAAATCCAAAATCAGGGAAAAAACAAATCAAAATAGGTGGGTTAAACAGATCTCCCACAAACTAGTCTAGCTGAAAATCACCCAAATAGAGGGGCTGCAGCTATATGCAAAGACTGCTTCAGAAATAACGCAGATCCACTGAAGAAAAGGAGTAGGCTGATATGGAGGCTCAAATATCAGATGTATAATAGCAAATCAGAGGTATATTACAGCCCATAAATTGTACAAGAGAAAGAATAAGACACTACAGGAGAAATCCTCAGAAATGAAGTGCTACAGCCATAGAAAAAGTCTGCATAAATTCAACAACATTATTTATAGGGGCTGAAGTAGTAGTTTATTAATATTCAGATCTAGAGCAGATCTGTACATAAAAATATATATCTAATTCAGATCTGTGTACAAGAAAAGCTCATCTATACATTCCCCTTGGGGTTTTGTGCAAAACTTGAAGCAAAGAGGGTAGATCTGAGATCTAAAGTTGCAGATCTGCAGAATTATTCAGAAATTTCTGAATCATACAATAGGACAGCATATCATATCTGAAGAAAACATGGATTGGATGGCCAATTCATGGATCACCACAGTGAGAGGAATAATCCTAACACTGGAGATCTCTCCTCCAAAATGAAGACAAAACGCCTTGCAACTTCTCCTTTGAAAATAACGCAGTCTAGGGAGAGGAACTATGCTGTAGGATTTGAGAATGCTTTGGCCTAATGCCAGGGTCTAGATATGAATATCAATTAGCTAATGCACTCTTCCAGGAGGTTAAAAGACACACTCACTGAGAAGAGTCGCTAGTATAAACTAGATCTGAGCAGATCTAGTGTCTTCCACTGCTGCAAATCACAAGGACAACCCAACCCTCAACAGGATCAGTGCTGTAGGTGTAAGGTGAAGCTTGGCCCAAGCTTGATAGTGGATAAGATCGCACAAGTCTCCTCCAACAGCTGCTCAAGGAAGGAGGTGGGATTCCTAAATAGGAAAACCTCCAATGAGGGATGTCTCAACAGACAATACCTTCAGAAAATAATAATCTTCAACAACCCCTTCATGCTTCTCTCCTCTTCCTTTTATAAGATTGGAGTCTTGTCAAAACCCTAAACCACTTCATTAGTTTAGCCTCTTTCACATGTAGAATCTCCTTCTATAACTGCACTGTTCCTCAAAGAGGTTCAATGCATCTAGACTGCGCTGTAGATATGGTCATGGTTGACTTCGTCAAGTGATCAACCTCTTTCACACTCAAGGTGTCGTCATTTTGACTAGCTAGCTTTATTTTCATTCACATTGAGTTGTCTTTATTTAGGATCCACTCTTTGAGAATAAATGCCGTTGACTTGGTTAAACTTGACCTTTTCCACATAGTTTAGACATTGTTCACACATGTGGATGCTTGATCTGGTTATTTCATGATCCCTTTTCACACTATGAGGGATTTTTATTCATGCTTGAGAAATTTATGAGCCTCCTTGCCCATTTATTGATCCATCTAGATTTTAAAAGAAAAATTAATATTCCTATTAGCTGTAAGCTAATTTAGGAATATTACAATGATAATCTAGCTGGGTGAAATTCCTGGTTCCAATTAGATATAAGAATGGTGAAATTAGGTTGTATGTATACTTTAGAAACCTCAACCATGCTTCCTTCAAAGATAATTACTCATTTCATAAGATGTATATAATCCTCCAGAGAGTGGTAGGTTCAAATCTCATCTCAATGATGGATGGCTTCTTTGGATCTAATCAAATTGTTGTCCATAAAGATGATATGTTTAAAATAATCTTCATTACCCCCTGAGGAACCTTTATGTACCAAAATATGCCCTTTGTCCCAATGAAGGAAGGGGTGACTTTACAGAGAGCAATGGAAATTGCTTTGTATGATGAGAAAGATCATTTTATAGTGGTCTATCTAGACAACATGACTGTCTTCTCTCAGAGAGAGAAGTTCCATTTGAAACATCCGGAAACAATTTTTCAGAAATTTTAGAAATGTGGCATGTACTTGAATCCCAAGAATTATTTCTTCACTATGAAAAAAGGCAAGTTACTTGGTCATATTGTTTCTCAACATCGGGTCAGGATTGACGCAGAAATAGTATAGGATATTCAAACAATTCCACTTCCTCCTACTAAAAAATAGGTGTTGGATTGAGGGGTCCTGACCCAGGTTCAAAGTAATCATGCAACCAACAAAACCCTCCAACTACTGTCCTTTTCAGCAGTGATCTGCTTGCATAGACCAAAGTCTCACTCGAAAGAATATGGGGGGGGTGCTGGAATGAGGTTTCCGCACCCCGAGGGAGCTTTTGATGCGGTAGATCTAATAAAATTTACTATAGATAATATAACATATTTGTGCACCCATGGTCAATGGTAACAAATATAACCCTTTCACAAATTGTCACAAAATACTTCAATATATTTTGCACATAGTAGCTAATTGTACTTCATTCAGATCTATTTATCTAACCTCGACTAGTTCTTACGCATAGATGAAATTAATTAATTACAGAAGTAAATATGCAACAACAAAAAAAATTCTGATCTAAAACAAATAACAAATAATCTAAGATAGTAAATCACATAAGAATCTTGGTTTGCCAAATATGCCTTCTTTATTAAGATATTTTCAATTCAATACAATCTAACTTTCTGTGCACACAACAATAGAGTCCACACATAGCTCAGGACTTAAGTCTCTGTGCACACAGCCAATAAGAGCCTTTTAACCCAGAAAAGACCCAGACTAAAAAATATGCATATCAAAACTAATCCAAGATTTCATTCATTCATCCATGTCTATCTCTCCTCACTCTACTCTTAAATATTTATATTATCAAAATGAGCACATACCATGGTATCAAACCATGGTTTGAGACTCATGGTTTTTCCCTTTAACCCTTTACAATAATTAAGGGGCTTTGACCCACCCCAAAGCCCCTTTGACGATTTTCGTGCTGCGTGTACAAAAAAAATTAAACAAAATTATCCCAAAAAAGTACCCAGGGGGCCTCGCTCCAACAGGCCCCCAACACAAATTTGTGACTCGTCCCGAGTCACCGCGGGGACGCCACCTTCATATTTGCCTTCAATTCTTCCACAGAGCTCTTGAGTGGCACTATGACTTCAATGCTCTCCGCGATGGTGCTCTATGCTTCATCCACCAATTTGGCTATTGTTGGCCCCTCAACTGCTAGGCTAATGCTACATTGATTCTACTGCAGGCTTTTGAGGGTGTTGTCAAGGTTCTGTGACAGTTGCAGGGCTTCCTTAGCCCAAGGTTGCCTCCGCATCTCCAGTAGCTGCTCGTGGCGGTGCAGGTCCTAAATCTCCATATGAATGGCATTGCCTTCATGAAGTATGGCAAGCCTCTGTGCTATCACCAAGGTTGGTGCCACCATTATGATCTCTGTAACTTATTTCTCTTTAATCCAGAGTTCATTCCTTAACTGCTAGACCATTGGCTCATTCTGAACAGAAGTCCAAACACCCATGGCCTCATCTAGAAGTGTACCACATTCTAAAGCTGGTGTTGAAAAATTGTTAGTTTCTACCTTTACTTCGGCTGTGCTTTGTGCTTGGACCTCTGATGGTGTCTCTAGTTGTAGCTTGATTTGCAGCTCAGAAATATGCTGCTCAAATTCTGCACGGATAGTCTAAATTTTTGTGTGCGATGCATTGAGCACAACGACCAGGCTCTCTAACTTGGCTATTCGCACGATTGAGGTAGGGACAGTGACTTCTGTCAGGTCACCACACAAGTGATAAATCATGGCTTCAAGCATGGTGCAGTGATCCTTAGTTGCTCGGCATGCCTCCTCCACATTCTATTGCTTCTTCTACAACATTTCTTCTTGCTGCTGAGATTCAATGGCAACTTGGAAGGCATGGACATCTCAGTATTGCAGCTCATCCAAAGTCATGGTGTGTATAACGTAGAGTTTTCCTCGAGGTAGCATCGCTAGGTGATGCTAACTTCTATACAGGCTTGCACATTAGTGCGCAAGGTAGGCAACTCGATTATAACGACAGGTCCCAAAACCTGAATCTTTTGACTGTCCAAAGGGGATGGTAGCATCATGCTGATGGGATGCACGCTTATTTTTCTAAGGCTAGATGTCGACATGGTCACTTGCTGTAGGCTCGCTTTATTCACACTCTCTTGAATCATGCTCGCTTGCATTTTTATCTCCTAAAGGCCCAACTATACACCCTCAAGAATTGATTTGTATTACACTTCAATATCATTCCAAATTTCGTCAATGGCAGTCTTGACCATTTTCTCAATCTCGTTGAGGTCATCTTCTGTGAGGATGAGGTCCTCTATTCCTACCTACTTGGAACCCTTCCTCTTTTTGTACAGGCCCAGGGAGGCCTGAGAACCTCTCTTAGTTACTTTGGATGTCTGCATTGTAGGGGCCTCAATACCTTCACCATCTTTCTCCTCGACTTCCTTCTCTAAATCAATAGTTTCTCCCATCATGGTAGGATCAGGCTTTGTCTCTATGTCCTTGCCTTTCTGCTGAGTGTCCTTGATTCATAAAGGCTTGGTTGGAGTCTTCAACACAGATGAAGAGGCACCCCTAGTGGTGCGCAAATCTAGCCATGCAGGTGGCCATTCTGTTGTTATATGCACCAGGTTGTCCTCCGTGACCAGGTATGGCAATTCATACCAATTTCCTTCCATAGCTCCCTTCGCGTGGATGTGCATGTTATGAAACGTGACTTTAAAATCTGAAACCTTCTTGTATTGTTCATAGAGGGTCGATGATAATCGTGGATTTGACTGAATCACTTGGAATATGGTAGAGTTGAAAAACACCCAAAAAATATTATTCTCCATGATTCTAGAGGGTATCTTAGAATTCCATAAGGTGGCATAGCGCGCGGCTTCACACAGGTCTGGCTCAATGTTAGAGAACTAGGTATATAACGTCGTCCTCCATTTGATTAGTGCGTTGAGGAGAAATAACCAAGCATAATAGAAATGCTTGCCTTCTTCCTATACTTCGGGCACATTAGCCAAAAATTCAGTGCAAGGGTATTTGGACCAGTTAAATTGCATGCCCTTCTCGCATTTTTCCAGCTCATGAAATGAAATGGGCTGACACTTCCTTTGGCCGACACTTATGCATAACCTTTCATGCAAGGATTAGCATGCCAATATGGACTGCAGGATCATTGATTTCATGCACCAGGAAACCCCAGGTATTGCATGAGACCTTGAACTTCTCCTTGACATCATCGGTATCTTTGCGCTCTTGGATTTTTCCTCCAAAAGCCATTGCAGGGTCCTCCCCCTGGTCGGGAAAGTTGGTGATATGATGTATCATCATAAAATCAATTGGAATCGACCTTCCTAGCCATAGGAAATCAACGTGTACGAGGGAAAGCAACTGGTGCACACATATTTCATTATTGGGTTGTGCCCGAACTGAGGAATTTGCAAGAGGTTTAGAAAATCAATTTCTGCAAGCCCAACACCCAGGACTTCGGTTCAAATCTTACCACCCCACTGTCATATGGAATATTTTCTAGGTACATGGTGGGTGCAAGCTCAGGGAATTTCTCCTGGTCTGCTAGGTCCCAGTCTTCCATATTCAATAGTGGGATCTTTGTGAACATATCTCCTTCGACAGGAACATCTTCCAAGATCAGTGACACATTGATATACGACAACACTTTGTATAAATCCTTTGAGACCTTTATCGAGGATTTGTGTAGTGCGAAATACTCAGGCAGCTGCGAGATGGGATCGAATACCTCCACACCATTCTCTTCCATGACTGTTTCAGGTAATTCAACCATGGGTATTTTCTGGTGCTCTGTAGTGGTTGATCGAGGCTTCATGATCTTCTTGCGTGGTGACTTTCGGGACCCCAAGGATTGCCCCTTCTTAGATTGGACCAACGCAGGGGTCTTAGTGGCCTGCACAGGGGTCTCCTCGGTTGACGTTGTAGAAGGCGTGGGCTTAGTGGCAGTCATACTTGGAGGAATGAGATGATTTAAACCTTGGAGGCACAACTCCTCCTCAAAGATCAGATCAAGGCCAGACATATGCTTCAGGAAATACATGGAGAGAAGAGAGCACAAATCACATAGAAATCAAATGGAACTAATGCGACCCTTCTGGTCAGATTTATAGTGTAGGCACATCTTAAACAATCTTCTTCTCATTAATGTATCCCCATAAATGCTAAAATGGTTCCAAATCTGGAATAATCCCCTCATTAAATGGAGTTTATCCACTCTCCAAATGGTAAGAACACTGTCTTGTCCAGATTTACTATTCCAATGTCTATATTCTGGCACCTCTGCGACCGAGTCAACCTTCTAGCACAGCTGTTGTGCGATTGTCACACCTGTATGTGCATTTGTGATCCTTGTTGTGCAGACCCATACTTCTTACCATATAGTCATTTGGTGAGCGTGGGTAGAGGGTCATCCCTGTATGGTTTCAATCGACTCCCATTGATATACCTAGGAAGGTATTCTCCACTTAATGTGGCAAGGAGTACCGAACCTCCTTCTACAATTTCCTTGAATATATATGGTCCAAGCCATTGCAATTTGAACTTCCCTAGGTGGCGTGCAAACTTGTTGTCATATAACAAAACCAGATCCTCTTATTTAAAGACCTTCTGTCTAATGTGCCTATCATGGCAAGCCTTTTCGCGTGCATTTTGCACCTATTGATGGAAACCTACAATGAACCTATCTTCTTCCAACACGACCAATTGTGACAACCATTCTTTCATAATGTCCTGCTCTACCATATTAGTGAATGCTACAATGCGCAAACTTGGGTACTCCATAGGAATAATAGCTTTTTTCCCATACACCATTTTGAACGATGTCTTTCCTGTCAACTTCTTGCACATGGTTCTATATGCCCAAAGAACCACAATTATGCACACATATTAATCATTTGGATTAGCATTGCAAATCTTAGTGAGCACGGTCTCTAATATCTTATTAAAAGCTTCCACCGCACCATTCGCTTGTGGGTGATACATAGTACTCTTTCGGTGACGAATATGAAATTCTTCAGTCAGAGCTTCAATAGTTCCATTCACAAAGTGTGTACCCTGATCGCTCATCAAAATATTAGGAACCCAAACCAAGTCAATATGTTCTAAAAAATGAAGAGCACAAATTTTTCCGCACTAAAATCCTTCATAGGCTTAGCCTTATCCCATATGGTCACATAGTCTATCGTAGTGATTATGTAGCGCACACCTGTCTTCTTTCCTAGAGGATCGATAGGCCTGAAAAAATCAATGACCCTTTTTTCAAAAGCTTTCAAAGTCATTTGTGGGTGCTAAGGAATCTCATATCTACACGAAGGTCTCTCATCCTTTGACAGACATCACAAGCGCGAAAATACTCATGTGCATCACTGTGCACTATGGGCCACCATAAACCATCGCGTAAAATATTCAACACAGTTTCTTTCCCTACATAGTGACCTCCTGCAACTCCTCCATGAGCTTAGACTAATACATCCGGTCTTTCGAATTTGAACACATACCTTCTTAGCACTTCATCGGCACCCAGTTTGTATAGCTTGCCAAAAATCAAGGTAAAATCTGCTGCATGTGTGACAAAATATTTGTTCTGTTTCAACATATATTCCGTGGGTGCAATTCCAGTGGTCAAAAAATGAATAATATCTGCAAAAAGATCATCGAATACTTTAACGGAAAATAGCTGCGCGTCTAGTAAGCCGTCTTCCAAGCTAGTTGGCTCTTCTCCACTTTCAATGCGTGACAGATGGTTTGGCCCATCATTCAGTCTCCTAGGTTTCACAATTACTTCAAATTCATATTCCTGAAATAACAACAACCATCTGAAGATATTCCCCCCCAACACAGGCTTGTTTACCAGGCACTTCAAAGTAGAGTGGTCAGTAAACATCTTAAAGTTTCCTCCCAATAGATAGTGGTGGAACTTCTGCAGCACGTAGACCATAACTAATCCTTACCTATTTGTGGTCGATTAGTTACACTCTACAATTGAAAATTTCCTACTTGCAAATGAAATAAGGCGGTTAGTCTCCCCAGCTCTTGGATGTGCTAAGACAGCTCCCAACGCAATGCAGGAGGCATCAACATGTACATGGAATTCCTTTGTCTAGTGTGGAAAGACCAATATGGGCGCAGTGACCATATTCTCCTTAAGAAATTCAAAGCTCTTCTAACAGTCTTCGTCCCAGCAAAATGAGGCATCCTTCTTCAGCAAATTCTCCATGGGTGCAGTGATCAACGCGTAGCCTTGAATGAACTTCCAGTAATACCTTGTATGCGCCAAAATTAAGTGCAACTATTTCAAATTTGCGGGAACTTACAGGTTAACAATAACGAAGATTTTTGTTGGATCCACCATGAGTCATTACTGACAAAAAATATGACCTAACAAGATCCTGAATGGGACACAAAATATACATTTTTTCAGATTGAGCGAGATCTAATACTTCCGGCAAGTATCTAATATTAGGCGCAAGCTCGACACATGTTTCTTCAATAATCAAAATACATTCCAGTCATCAAAGTATACTTCTAATAATTTATGAATTTATTATTTGAACATAGCTACTACCATGAGTGAGAAGATAGCTGGCGCATTATTCAAACCAAATGGCATGATTGTGTAATGAAAGGATCCCCATTCTGTCGCAAAGGTCATCTTGCTTTTGTCTTCCGGTGCAATTCTTATCTGGTGGTATCCTGAGAAACCATCCGTGAATGAGTAGGCCTCCTACCCTCCCACATTGTCTAAGATTTCGTCAGAGAATGGGGTCAGGAACGGGTCATGTACACAAGCATCATTCAATTTGCGGAGATCTAGAAAAATATTTATTTATCCCTTGGTTTTATTGTCCTACACCACCATAGGGCTCACCCAGTATGATTCTTCCAGTGGTTCTATGATCCCTGCTGTTAGCCACCTATAAAATTTGTCATATCAAATAGTGGCTAAATAATTTTTTTGAAGCCTTCAAGAAACAAGTTTTATGCCAAATTGTTAGTTCTTGAAGTCTTGTGAAGATATCTTATCCTTTGATTAATCTTCACTGCTGTTTCCCTCTTAAACTCTGAAATTCTGCTGTTTTCCTAAAGAAAAAGACTGCTGAAAACCCATTTTCCGCTTCATTTTTACCCCTTCTTCCACTCAAAATTAACCTCCTTTTTATTCTATTTTCCCCATTAAAATCCTCCTTTTTTCCTCATTTTTCTCCATTTCCTTTCGTAAAAACCCCTTTGATAAGGCTTAAAACTCCTTTTTCACTTATCAGAAGCTTTGAAACCCTTTGAAAATACTTGAAAAATCATTAAAAAGCAGCCTTTCGTGCTAAGGCCTTAAGCCATTTTGGCCCTAGCCCCCAAACCGATTCCCCACCATATAACCCGCGCCCAGGACCAAGAGTTAAAGTCCTGAGCGCTAATTGCAATCGGGGGTTTGCGATGGGCACATGTCTTTTTGTTACATAAAACTTCCGATGCGATTGGCTCCTTTTGTATATAAACCCCGATCCTTTGCTTCCTTTGTAAAACCAAGAGCCCCGCAATCGGGCGCTGAACATATTAAAAAAACCCCTCCCCGATAAAAATTTCCCTTTGTATTTCATAAAAAACCCCATCTTTCATATTATAATGAAACCCGACGGTTCACGGTCTAAACCATTCCCAATCGTTGATTTAAACCAATCAAACGGTCTTCAGGATCTCGCATCGGAGATTTCATTGGTCACGTTTTAATATTTTATTTCCCCCTCCCGATTGGCAACCTCCCGATGGATTCTCAGCCGTTGATCTCCCCCACCAGACCCAGATCTGACGACCCACATTGTTCTTCCCCAAATCCCATCCTTCCGCCTTCGGCATTCTTAAATAAATCTTTGCCGTCAATCTAATCCTTAGATCAACGACCCTCGTTTAATCACATCGAAGATTTTATGTGCACCTTTCCTCTCTCCTCCGCCGATCGTGATCTTCCGATTGCATCTGGGCCATCCATAAACTAAGATCCGACGGTCCAGATCAATCCTCACACCCTTTGATTAATTTCATGAAACCCCGCTTTATAAAGTTTTTCGGGGAAATCTCCACCGTTGATCTTTACAAATCAACAACATACATTAATCCAAATTCTGCCTGCCCCTCACCTCATATTTTATCCCTTTGATCCCAAGATTTGATCTGGGCCATTCATTCCATTCATGCAACGGTCCAGAATCATCCCGATAGGCCCAAATCCTTTGGGTCCTACCCTTCCTAGATCAAATATCTGCCGTTCATTCCTTGATCTGATGGTCCAAATCAAAACCGCTAAGACTCTGCCCCACATCTTATCTCCCGAGCATCTATTCTCCATCGCGCCCTCTCCATGACCGTCCGATCTAAGTTCCCAGATCTGATGGCTGACGCGCAGTTTCACGTGATTTTTAGCTCGGAGGTTAATGATCCAAAATTATGCGATGTAGGTGGTTTTAAAAGGCCACGTGTCAGCCAGTAATGCATATCGCGTTCAAAAAGTTAAAACCGCCTATCTCCCTTTTTATTGCGCGAAACCGATAGTTTCTTCAGCCAAAACCACCCTTCCCATTTACACTCCATTTTCCCGAAATTAATCTACGCCGTTGATCTCTGCAGATCAACGGTCCCGGTTTAATCTTGCCTTTAGTTCATCGCCCTTCACCATCCTCCAAGGGACTTCATAAGTCATTCTCAGTTGTTGATCTCTATGGCCGATCTCATCCGACGACCCAGGTTATTTCTGAAACCCCAACTTTTTTTTTAACGCATTTTTCCATCCGTCGAAGGTTTTCACCCTTTTTCTTTGTATTTTCTACCTCTCCGCTATAATATGGCCCCCTTCACATTATATTTTCCAAATCCATTTTGACCGTTGATCTCTGCGGATCAACGACCCTAACTTAATCTCCCCATCGTTTAAGTAAACCGCCTTCCTTTTTAAACTCGGCAAAGTAATCCTCGCCGTTGGATGCTTTCATCCAACGACTGCGATCTAACCTAAAACATCTGAAGCAGTTAAATCTTATCCCGCAGTATTTTTCTAATTTTTCTTTGATTGTGTAGGTTTTAATAGTTTTTCAACTGTTTTAAAAGGAAATTGAAGGCTGGGGATGATGATCCCCCAGACCTTTATTCATCAGGAATATCATTCTACAGGGTTCAATACCATGTTTCATCGGTGCCTCATGAGCACTGATGTCATTTTAAAAACCCTCTGCGTGCCTGCACATCAGCAAGACACAACAAAACTAAATCAAAGAAAGAGTATCAATTTGACAGCATGAAATCAAAGCAGAAAAATGTTTGAATATTGTTAAACATAGTTTTGAGGGATTACGGCAATAAATCGACTATCTAAAGCCTAATCTGCTCAATTGAAGATAGTTTGAAGGACAAAAGACAAAATTTAGGCCTAATTAAGCCTAACACACAAAATTAAAACAAATTAGCAGTGTTTAAAGGAAGGCAATAATATCTATCAGTCCGAGAAGCCTCCACTACCACATTAGAGGCTAATTGAATCCTCTCAGCTACCAAAAGCCACCTGCAGCCTCAAAGCATTCAAAAGAGGCATAGTTGTTACTAGAACATAAGATATTTTCCTAAAGACAGCCGAACAGTTATTTCGAATCAAAGAAACTAATTTAAACTGTCAGCAGAGTTATTACAAGGATAACAAAGAGCCTTAAAGTCAACAAAATCTTCCCATAAAGCTTAATACTTAATGTAAACCAATTAATACAGAGGAAATATCTAAAATCTTCTCCATTGAGCCCCTCAAAGGTTGAGAAGCATTAAAATGTATTAATTGAGTCTGTAGATATTTTCTCTCATTCCACCTCCTCATTTTTCTATAAAATCTTCTTGAGGAGCTCATTGTAAAGGGTTGGTTGCAGAACTTTGACGTAATACTTGTGCTTGAAATTTTATACATGTAAATAGTGTTCAAAGGCTCTTGAAGCTCTGTTTGTGATCAAATAAGTTAGGCTGAGAAGAAAATATGATTGCTGAACTGAAACATCGGAATTGATGAATGTAACTAGATTGACATCAATATACAAGCTGATTCTTGGGATCCTGGTCTATATCACTGGTGAAGTGTTTCTTTCTGTGTTATTTTTTACCTTTCATGTATGCCATTTTTTCCATTTATTCTATGATAAAGAACAACAAGCATAGAGTTAGGATTTACTGTTTACAGTACCCATCTCTGACTGATAAGCTTTATCTCAATGTTTTCCTCCAAATTGTGTGTTTAAGAATGAATTAAGTTAAGTGTAAAAATTATCAAGGAATGTTGGTTTGCCCCTGTCTTGATGTGCGAAGCTTGAAAGGAATTTCTTGAATGTTATTTTCATTATTTGCTCAGTAGAGTTAGACTAGGAAAGTTTATGGTTTTCCCTGTCTTCTAGTTATTTCTTCAAAGGTAATTTTGAAAGTTTCCCTAAGAGTATGCTGAAAGAAGTTTAGATTTAAAAGTATCTTATCTGATCTTAGGCTACACTTTGTTTTCTTATCTGTTTTCATCCCTTATGAAAGTAATTATGTGGATTATTGGATTGTTTGTCTGATGAGTTAGCTTTGATACGAACTTGTCCAAAGAAGTATATGGTTAGCCTTGTCCTTTGGTTGGTTTTAAACAGTTACTTAAAAGGCTTTTCTTGTTTGGAAAGACTAATAAATCCTAGTTTAAATTATTGTCTTTTTCCACTCCTTCAACACTTTTATTGTTCCATTCCGTCATTTTATCTAAGAGATCTTGTGATATAGATGAATTTCCCCTTGGACCACTCTTGAAATTGTTGCACAATTAAACCCCTTTATGACTCCTTAGCCCAATGGACTAAAAACCAACGTCATATCTATCCTATTAGCCAAATCTTGTTCTATTTGCATATACCTTCATCCCTTTGGGACTTTTTTCTTTTTAGAGCTTTCCACACAATTAAAAATCATGCTCAACCATCCAAAACCAAACAAAACCTTGTCCTTCATAACTAGCCTAATATTACATTCAAAAGCCTTAAAGACAAATCAATCTTTGCACTTATAGAGAGATCCCACTATGGATTCAGGAGGGTTAGATCCTAGAATCCCAAAGTGGTTCAAGTGTTCTCCCTGCAGCTTTAGACTCACCAATATGCTAGAATTACAGGGAGCTGACATTTCTGGTGACTCCACTGGGGAACTGAGTCAAATTTCATCTTAGGTTCCCTTAAGAATTCATAAAAACCCCATGAGTACAAGAAACCCTCTTCAAGCAATACCAAACAAATGGTAATCATGATAAAACTTATTTGAATCAGTGACAAACTAAGGAAGCCTTAGGATTCTCATAAGAAGTTTATCAAACCTTAAAGGATTAGCTAGCTTAGCCATAAGAGTAGACTTTCTCTGTCTCATCATCGTAGCTAAGTGTTGAAACATATTTAGGACACTCTTAGAACCCATAGGATTGAAATAACTCAGAAAACCCAAAAACATTTCAATATTGGTATTCAAATAAACATGGTTGTGGACCATAAAACCTTTTACGTCCAAAAGAGCTAAAAATTTCCACCTGGTAACTCCAAAATCCTAAACAGACCTTAAGACTCCACTGGGAAGACCCATTATCATCATAACATCATTTAAACTTAGTAAGAGGATTTTAGGATTAAATTTTTCTTGTTTAAAAGATCAGTTAGCCTCTTAAAATATTGTCACATTTGGTTAAACTTTCCTTGTAAGTTGGGTCTGAAAAACACAACATAGTGGCTCCTAGAAAGATTCATACTAGAGCCTATCCTGACCAAAACTCTCCTGAGATAGTTGACAACCCTGAAAGAATCCTTAGGAAATCTCCTGAGGTTAAATCTTCAACTATTTTCAGATCACCCCTTAGAGCTGGTTCTGTTCCTAAAAACCTTGCAGCTCTACAAGAATCACAAGTTGACTTAAGAAATCCATTTAGAACTGGGTCAATTGATGATTTAGATCAGCTATATTCAGAGTCTTCACTTTCATCCCCAGATAGAAGTGAACATCCTGATAGTAGAGAAACTACACCACCAGATTTACATTTCCTTCACAATTTTGGTTTCTCTCATCCAAAATTAGCTCAACAATCTATTTCTGGTCCATCCACATCTGTTCTTCATACATCCACTGTTCAAACCACTCCATCCTAGCCTATTTTCCCCTTTGTTAATCCACCTCTTGTAAATCCACCTCCACCCCCTATCATGGCAACATGGTATGGCCCGTTGTTCCTTCCTTTACCATTAGTCAATCTTCCATAGGACTATTAGTCCAAGATACCATTGTATGATGCCAGTAATGCTACTAATGCTTCACAACATGTGGATAAGATGAATGAATACTTTCACAGAAATGAGATTGATAATGAAATTTTCAAACTTAGATTATTTGCTCAGAGTTTAGGGGGAGAAGTAAGAAAATGGTTCAAAGGCTTAACCCCTCATAGTGTTAATGATCTCCAAGCCTTCCATCAGTTATTCTTAAACAAATGGGAAGTGAAGAAAAACCCTCTCCAAATACTTTCTGACTACAAGAATCTCCACAGAAACACTGGGGAAAGTGTACAAGCTTATTGCACCAAGTTCAACAGTGTTTATAATGCCCTTCCCCCAGACTTAAAACCTCCACAAGGCTCAGCTTTAAACAAGTTTCCTGAAGGATTTGATGCTGAAATGGCCTATCAGCTAAGAGAGAGAGATCCTTTAACTCTTGAAGATATGCAAAAAGGAGCTCTTGCTGTGGAAGTAAATCTAATGGAGAAAAGAGCAAGAATGAAGAATGAGAAGAAAGTGTCCTTTAGAGAGGAATCCACACCTTCCACGTCTAGCTCAAAGATGGAAAGAATGATGGAGGAGATGATGAAAAATATGAGCATACTTGAGAGAGCACAAGCAAGTCAAAACCAAACAACTCCTCAAAACAGAAATCAGAACCAAAATCATAATTTTAGGAGAAACCAGCCTCAAAACAGACCAAGGGAGGATGATCAACAGATTACTCCTCCTTTTCATCAAAACTATGTAAGTGAGGTTGAAGAAACAATAGAAAAAATAGAGAAGATGATATCAACATGCTGGGAGTAGACAATGATGACTTTGAAGTTCATTACAATAGAAAACAAGGTCTATACACACCGTATGATGATGAAAGAGCAGAAGATGAATATTACTACCAAGAAATGGAAAATGTCATCATAGAAACCACAAAGGAATATGACCTTAGGAGTAAAAGCAATCAAGAAACTCCCAAAACTAAAACCTCTGAAAAATCTAAACAAAACAACCTTGTAAATAAACCCAAAGTTGCAAAACAGAAAGACAAAACAGTGACTATAAATTCTGATAAAAATAAAGAGAAAGGCACTCAAAACAATGAAAAACAGAGTGTAGGTCTTACCAGTGTTAGCACCTCAGCTAGTGCTCCTATTAAAACAATTTTGACAAATGTAAATAGAGGAAATCAACAAACTGATTTTGCTGATAGAGTGGCTGCTAATAAGGCTGAAACAAGCACTTCAAAGAATCAGATGCCTTTTAGTTTGGAGCAAGAAATTTCCAGAATCAAAATCTCTGTTCCTCTCACTGAATTAGTTGCCCAAAATGTATATAGATCTAAAATTTTGAAGGCTTTTAACATAGAAGAGAATAATGATACTGTCAATCTTAATGATGACCAACCAGAGCTCATATTTGGTCCCAAGATTGAGGGTAGATATCAAGAGGGACCAGTTCCTCCTTTTTATGTTAGTTTAAATGTTCATGACAAGATTTTACATAACACTATGCATGATTCAGGGGCCTCTCACAATTTAATGCCCAAAGATGTAATGGAGAGCCTAGGCCTTGAAATCACTAGACCTTACAAAGATCTTTACTCCTTTGACTCAAGCAGAGTGAAATGTTTAGGTTTAATCAAAGACCTCTGTGTTAACTTAACACAAATTCTAGCCAAGTGTTTAGTAATGGATATTGTTGTGGTTGATGTACCCCCAAAATATGGTATGCTGTTATCAAGATATTGGGGAGCTAAGTTACAAGGAACTATGCAGATGGACATGACATATGCGACCATCCTTGTTTTCAATCAGACTAGAAGACTTTACAGGGAGTCTCATATGCAATACATGGTTACTAGCCAAGATAGACTGTAATACTCTCCCCTTTATTCTGTAAATACAGGCCTCGACTCATTTATCCTTTTCAATGACGAAACATTCACTGAACATGTTACCTTAACTGAATTAATGGTAGATAGAGAGGAGGAGGAAGACAACACAGAAGTGTCAAAACAGTTTTCTAAACCAGAAAACTGTAGCAAACTAAACACAGGTCTAGAGCTACAAATCATTCATCCATTGCTTTTAAGCCTTGAGAGTCAAGAAAGTAGTCCTCAACTTAATGAAAAACCTGAGGAATTAAAACAAATTCAACAAAGTGTCGATCTTCAAGAACAATCCGAAAGCACGCTAGTTGAAGAGGATAGTAACCAAACTGAACCTGAAACTAGTCCTCTTTGGAGTATGAACTTCGATGGGTCTTGCACTAGGAACAATGCTGGTGCAGGCGTCTGGATACGTAACACTGAGAACAACCACACGGAAGGCTATTCCTACAGATTAAATTTTCAGTGTTCGAATAACATAACGAAATATGAATCCCTTCTTTTAGGCTTACACTTATCGAGGAAATTAGGAGCCAAGAGAATTAAAGTGCATGGGGATTCAGAATTAATCATTAGGCAAGTGAATGGGGAATACAGCGCCAAACATCCCAGACTTAGAGCCTACAGGAACGATGTCATGGATTTACTAAAATTTTTTGAGAAATCCCAACTTATTTTTTTCCCAAGAGAAAAGAATATCATGGCCCACAGTTTGGATTTTGCTGCTAGAACGTGCCTAACTCCTTATGAAACCAAAAAATGCACAAATCAAAGTAAATTTAGACCAGCTGTCCCTGGTAAAGAGAAATATTGGCAAGTGTTTGATGGATACAAACAAATAGAAGACTTCTTGCAGTCTAGAAATGAATTTGAACTACCAAGTTCAGATTCAGACTATGAAACAAACTGTCCTAGCGAAGAAAATCTACTTGATGAAGAAGAAAACTCTCCAAATATTGCTGATATAAATCTGCTATCTAACAAACTTGAAAACACAACAGAAACAATTACAGAGTTAGAAAAAGAAGACTTAGAAACTCTGCAATCTAACAATCAAAGTTTGCCAAAAGGTCTGGTCCCTTTAGAAGAGTTGTTTGATTTCAACGATGTGGCAAAAAAACCAAAACTGGAGCCTGTCAAGACTAAAGTTGAAGAGTGTAATATAGGCAGTGAACTAAAACCAAAGATGATCAAACTGTCTAAAAATTTACCAGCTCACATCAAACTCAAATACATAGAGCTGTTTAAAGAATTTTTTGATGTTTTTTCATGGAGTTATGAGGATCTGAAATCCTATGACACTGAAATAATTCAGCACAAGATACCTCTCAAGGAAAACCAAAAGCCATTTAAATAAAAACTACGTATAATAAACCCTGTTCAGTTACCTTTGGTTGAGAAGGAAATCAAGAAAATGTATGAAGCTGGTATTATTGTCCCTATTAGATATTATGAGTGGGTGTCTAATCTAGTGTCAGTTAGGAAGAAAACAAGAAAGATAAGGCTTTGTATAGACTTTAGAAACTTAAACAAAGCCTCATTGAAGGAAAACTACCCTTTACCCAAGATGGATCATATTTTACAAAGGGTAGTTGGTTCTAAAAGAATTTCTTTGCTTGATGGCTACTCAGGATACAATCAGATATTAGTACATCCTGATGATCAATTAAAGACAACTTTTACTACACCTTGGGGCACTTTCATGTATGTGAAAATTCCCTTTGGTCTAATGAATGCTGATGCTAATTTTCAGAGAGCCATGTAAATTGCATTCTCGGAAGAATTGGGCTACTTCATCATTATTTACCTTGATGATGTCACTGTTTTTTCTAAGACAGATGAAGAGCACTTAGAACACTTGAGAAAAGTATTCGAGAAATGCAGAAAGTTTGGGATATATTTAAACCCAAAGAAAACACTATTTAATCTCCAAGAAGGTAAACTTCTTGGGCACATTATATCAGAAGAGGGAATAAAGATAGACCCAAAAAGGATCGAGGCCATATTGCAAATCACTCATCCTCGAAACATCAAGGAACTTCAATCTTTCATTGGAAAGATTAATTTCTTGAGAAGGTTCATACCCAACTTAGCTGAGCTCCTTAGAAACATTACAAACATGCTAAAAAAGGAGCAAGGAGTTAAATGGACCTTGGAAGCAAAGAAATATTTTGAGCTGGTAAAACAAGCATTAACCAAAACACCAGTTCTAATAAGTCCTGATTTTTCAAAAGATTTTTATATTTTTTCATTCGCATCAGAACATACAATAACTGCTGTACTATTGCAAAAAAATCCACAGGGGCAAGAGCAGCCTATTGCATTCTTTAGTAAGGCATTGAGAGAAGCACCTCTGAAGTATAACATTATGGAAAAACAAGCCTTTGCCTTAGTCAAAGCCTTAAAGGACTTCAGAGTTTACATTTTGCACTCCCACATCATTGCCTTTGTCCCAAATTCAGTTGTGAAAGACATTCTAACACAGGACCCAAATGGTAAGAGAGGTAAGTGGATAGCTGTGATACTTGAATATGATTTAGAAATCAAGCCCACTAAACTTATTAAAGGCCAAGGTCTAGCTAGATTAATGGCTGAATCCAATTTTGAAGTTCTTGATATAAATATGATAAATGCTTTAGATGAACAAGATGAATTGTCAACTCCCATTGTTGAAGGTCATTTTATGAATTCCTCTTGGTATGTTGTTATTCTATATGTTTTTCTTAATTTGAATATACCTCCTGGTTTATCAAAAACAAAGACAAGGTTTTTAAAGTTAAAAGCTGTAAACTACTGCATTTTAGATAAATGTCTTTATTGGAAAAATGCAAGTGGGATATTGCATAAATGTTTGCCTGAGAATGATGCAGAGAAGGTTAAGCACGGGTTCCATGAAGGAGAATGTGGAGGCCACCTCTACTGGAAGACAACAGCCAAAAAAATCCTTAGAGCTGGTTACTATTGGCCTACCCTCTTTCTAGATGTACAAAAGATGATAACTGCCTGTCATAAATGCCAACTTTTTGAAGGAAAAAGAAAGTTGCTGCCCTTACCTCTACATCCAATCACTGTTGAAGCTTCTTTTCAACAGTGGGGACTTGACTTCATAGGAGAAATCCATCCACCCTCATCTGCCCAGCATAGATGGATTCTCACTGCAACAGACTATTTTACCAAATGGATAGAAGCCATCCCTTCTAGACAAGCCAATGATTTTTTCATCATAAAATTCATTGAGACTCATATCCTCTCTAGATTTGGCTGTCCTATGAAGATCATCATTGATAATGAAGTAGCATTTGGATCCAAGAATATGGTTGAGTTCTGTCACAAATATCAGATAAAATTGGGGTCATTCTACTGCTTATTACCCTCAAGGTAATGGGCTAGCAGAATCCTCAAACAAAATTTTGGTGAACATAATCAAGAAGTTGTTAGAGGACAACAAGAAGTCTTGGCACACAAAGCTAGTGCATGCACTATGGGCTGACAGATTGACATTAAATAAATCTATTGGAATGTCACCCTACCAGCTTGTGTATGGTACAGATGCAATTTTTCTAACCAGCCTTGGTGTACCAGTTATGAAGTTGATCCAAGAGGTACAGTCTGAAGACAATGACATGATCAGAAGAATTAATCAGACTGTACATCTTCAGAAAACCAGAGAGGAGGTCTACAATAGAGCATTACAAAAGCAAGAGAGCATCAAGAAGCTTTTTGATAGAAGAAAAAAAGCCAGCAATTTCAATATTGGTGACAAAGTGTTAAAGTGGGATTCAAGTAGAGAAGACAAGGGCAAGCATGGGAAATTTGATAAATTATGGCTTGGTCCTTATCTCATTCATTCTACTGCTGGTAACAATGCCTATTTCTTGTAGGAATTGAATGGAGCTGAACTGTTTGGGGGTCCTGTCAATGGCAGGATGCTTAAACATTATTTCTCTTGATCCTATCATGTGTGGAAGCCTTTTATCTTTTTTTTTTCATTATAAATATTTCATCCATCATTGCATTCAAAGTTAGAAAAATCAAAAATACAAAAATAGTAAAAGAAATAAAAGAGGGCAGATTGTAAAAACAAAAAAGGTACAGCCTCATACCAAAAAAGAGAAACAAAATCTGAAAGTGTGCAAGCTCAAATGCCACTCCTAAAAAACACACTCCTAGTTAGTCATACAGCCTAATCATGACTAATTAGTTTTAAATTTACTGCTGATAGGTTAGTGAAATAAGATTTTCCAAACAACTTAAACTTGGCTTATCAGTTAGGTAGATTATTATAGAAAAGTAAAGGTTCAAACAAGCTCAAAATCTGAACCTCAGTTTTCAAAATAAGAATGGCTCTAAACTGTTTAGTTTTCGAGTTAAAGACAGAAGTAAACTGGTTTTGATATGCTCAAAATTTGAACCAGAGAAAAAATAAAAAACAGCTCAAACAAACTCAAAAACAGAGCTCAAGAAAATAGAAGGATGTTCCTAAAAATTTCAGATCTTAAGCCTTCAATGTTTTTATTTAATTTTCTGCAAATAATTATCTATGTGTAGCTTGTTTTTATGCCATAGATCAGTAACAAGTTAGACTGTTCAATCCTAACTTGCATACTTGTTTTAGAAGTTAGAGAATAAAAATCTGTTAGACTGTTTAATCCTAACATATAGTAGATTAGGTAGAGAAGCTTATGAACTTAACTTTTTAATCTGAGTTCATAGAGAAATAAGAAGTAGACTTAGATTAGTTTTTTTCTTTCAAAATAATAAAATGTTTTTGAAAGAGTTTTCCAATCCAAATGCACTCTGAAAGAAGAAAAAATGTTAGATCAGTAGGATTGGGTAGGTAGAAAGCTTGTTTGATAGAACTCCATTGTTTTTCATGGCTGCTAACATCATCAGAACAGAAGAAGATCATCCAAGTGAAGAAATTTTCAGCCCAATGGATGAAGCTTTGATAAGCCCCCCAGAGAATACAAGTTTGAAGTTCTTGATGCCTTCAAGAAGGCACCATCCCCATGTGGAGCCACTGTTAGCCACCTATAAAATTTGTCATATCAAATGGTGGCTAAATAATTTTTTTGAAGCCTTCAAGAAACAAGTTTTATGCCAAATTGTTAGTTCTTGAGGTCTTGTGAAGATATCTTATCCTTTGATTAATATTCACTGCTGTTTCCCTCTTAAACTCTGAAATTCTGCTGTTTTACTGAAGAAAAAGACTGCTGAAAACCCATTTTCCCCTTCATTTTTACCCCTTCTTCCACTCAAAATTAACCTCCTTCTTATTCCCTTTTCCCCATTAAAATCCTCCTTTTTCCTCATTTTTCTCCATTTCCTTTCGTAAAAACCCCTTTGATAAGGTTTAAAACTCCCTTTTCACCTTATCAAGAGCTTTGAAACCCTTTGAAAATCCTTGAAAAATCATTAAAAAGTAGCCTTTCGTGCTAAGGCCTTAAGCCATTTTGGCCCTAGCCACCAAACCATTTCCCCACCATATAACCTGTGCCCAGGACCAAGAGTTAAAGTCTTGAGCGCTAATCGCATTCGGGGGTTTGTGATGGGTGCATGTATTTTTGTTACATAAAACTTCCGATGTGATTGGATCCTTTTGTATATAAACCCCGATCCTTTGCTTCCTTTGTAAAACCAAGAGCCCCGCAATCGGGCACTGAACATATTAGAAAAAACCCTCCCTGATACGAATTTCCCTTTGTATTTCATAAAAAACCCCATTTTTCATATTATAACAAAACCCGCCGGTTCACGGTCTAAACCATTCCCAACCGTTGATTTAAACCAATCAAACGGTCTTCGGGATCTCGCATCAGAGATTTCATTGGTTGCGTTTTAATATTTTTTTGCCCCCTCCTGATTGGAAACCTCCCAATGGATTCTCAGTCGTTGATCTCCCCCGCCAGACCCAAATCTGATGGCTCACATTGTTCTTCCCCAAAGCCCATCCTTTCGCCTTCGGCATTCTTAAATAAATCTCCACCGTCAATCTAATCCTCAGATCAACAACCCTCATTCAATCACATCAGAGATTTTCTGTGCACCTTTCCTCTCTACTCCACTGATCGTGATCTTTTGATTGCATCTGGGCCGTCCATAAACTAAGATCCGACGATCCAGATCAATCCTCGCACCCTTTGATTAATTTCATGAAACCCTGATTTATAAATTTTTTCAGGGAAATCTCCGCCGTTGATCTCTGCAAATCAAAGACCCGCATTAATCCAAATTCTGCCCGCCCCTCACCTCATATTTTATTCCTTTGATCCCAAGATTCGATCTGGGCCGTTCATTCCATTCATCCGACGGTCCAGAATCATCCTTATAGGCCCAACTCCTTTGGGTCCTACCCTTCCCAGATCAAATCTCTGTCGTTCATTCCTTGATCTGATGGTCCAGATCAAAACTGCTCAGACTCTGCCCCACATCTTATCGCCCGAGAATCTATTCTCCATCATGATCTCTCCACGACCGTCCGATCTAAGTCCCCAGATCTGACGGCTGACGTACAATTTTGCGTGATTTTTAGCCTGAAGGTAAATGATCCAAAATTACGCGATGTAGGCGGTTTTAAAAGGCCACGTGTCGGCCAGTAACGCATATCGCGTTCAAAAATTTAAAACCGCCTATATCCCTTTTTATTGCATGAAACCGACGGTTTCTTCAGCTGAAACCACCCTTCCCATTTACACTCCATTTTCCCGAAATTAATCTCTGCTGTTGATCTCTGTAGATCAACGGTCCCGGTTTAATCTCGCCTTTAGTTCATTGCCCTTCTCAATCCTCCAAGGGAATTCGTAAGTCATTCTCAGCCATTGATCTCTATGGCCGATCTCATCTGACGGCCTAGGTTATTTCCGAAACCCCAACTTTCATTTTAACGCATTTTTCCATCCGTCGAAGGTTTTCACCCTTTTTCTTTGTATTTTCTACCTCTCCTCTATAATATGCCCCCCTTCACATTATATTTTCCAAATCCATTTCGACCGTTGATCTCTGCAGATCAACGAACCTAACTTAATCTCCCCACCATTTAAGTCAACCACCTTCCTTTTTAAACTCGGCAAAGTAATCCTCGCCGTTGGATGCTTTCATCCAATGGCTGCGATCTAACCTAAACCATATGAAGCAGTTAAACCTTATCCCACAGGATTTTTCTAATTTTTCTTTGATTGTGCGGGTTTTAATAGTTTTTCAACTGTTTTAAAAGGAAATTGAAGGTCGGGGATGATGATCCCCCAGGCCTTTATTCATCAGGAATATCATTCTACAGGGTTTGACACCATGTTTCATCGGTGCCTCATGAGCACTGATGTTGTTTTAAAAACCCTTTGCGCGCCTGCACATCAACAAGACACAACAAAACTAAATCAAACAAAGAGTATCAGTTTGACAACATGAAATCAAAGCATAAAAATGTTTGAAGATTGTTAAACACAATTTTGAGGGATTACGGCAATAAATCGACTATCTAAAGCCTAATCCACTCAATTGAAGATAGTTTGAAGGACAAAAGACAAAATTTAGGCCTAATTAAGCCTAACACAAAAAATTAAAACAAATTAGCAGTGTTTAAAGAAAGGCAATAATATCGATCAGTCTGAGAAGCCTCCACTGCCATATTAGAGGCTAATTGAATCCTCTCAGCTACCAAAAGCCACCTGCAACCTCAAAGCATTCAAAAGAGGCATAGTTATTACCAGAACAAAATATATTTTCCTAAAGACAGCTGAACCATTATTTCAAATCAAAGAAACTAATTTAAACTGTCAGCAGAGTTATTACAAGGATAACAAAGAGCCTTAAAGTCAACAAAATATTCCCAGCAAGCTTAATACTTAATGTAAACCAATTAATACAAAGGAAATATTTGAAATCTTCTCCATTGATCCCCTCAAAGGCAAAGAAACATTAAACTGTATTAATTGAATCTATAGATCTTTTCTCTCATTCCACCTCCTCATTTTTCTATAAAATCTTCTTGAGGAGCTCATTGTAAAGGGTTGGTTGCAGAAATTTTATGTAATACTTGTGCTCAAAATTTTCTACATGTAAATAGTGTTCAGAGGCTCTTGAAGCTTTGTTTGTGATCAAATAAGTTAGGCTAAGAAGAAAAGATGATTGCTGAACTGAAACATCGAAATTGAAGAATGTAACTGGATTGACATCAATATACACGCTGATTCTTGGGATCCTGGTCTATATCACTGGTGAAGTGTTTCTTTCTATGTTATTGTTTTCCTTTCATGTATGCCATTTTTTCCATTTATTCTCTGATAAAGAACAACAAGCATAGAGTTATGATTTACCGTTTACAGTACCCTTCTCTGACTGATAAGCTTTATCTCAATGTTTTCCTCCAAATTGTGTGTTTAAGAATGACTTAAGTTAAGTGTAAACATTATCAAGGAATGTTGGTTTGCCCCTGTCTTGATGTGCGAAGCTTGAAAGGAAGTTCTTGAATGTTATTTTCATTATGTGCTCAGTAGAGATAGACTAGGAAAGTTTATGGTTTTCCCTGTCTTCTAGTTCTTTCTTCAAAGGTAATTTTGAAATTTTCCCTAAGAGTATGCTGAAAGCAGTTTATATTTAAAACTAACTTATTTGATCTTAGGCTGCACTTTGTTTTCTTATCTGTTTTCATCCCTTCTGAAAGTAATTATGTGGATTACTGGATTGTTTGTATGATGAGTTAGCTTTGATACGAACTTGTCCAAAGAAGTCTATGGTTAGCCCTATCCTTTGGTTGGTTTTAAACAGTTACTTAAAAGGCTTTTCTTGTTTGGAAAGACTAATAAGTCATAGTTTAAATTATTTTCTTTTTCCACCCCTTCAACACTTTTATTGTTCCATTCCATCATTTTATCTAATAGATCTTGTGATATAGATGACTTTCCCCTTGGACCACTCTTGAATTTTTTGCATAATTAAACCCTTTTATGACTCCATAGCCCAATGGACTAAAAACCAACGTCATATCTATCCTATCAGCCAAATCTTGTTCTGTTTGCATATACCTTCATCCCTTTGGGACTTTTTCATTTTAGGAATTTCCACACAATTAAAAATCATGCTCAACCATCCAAAACCAAACAAAAACCTTGTCCTTCATAACTAGCCTAATATCACATTCAAAAGCCTTAAAGATAAATCAATCTTTGCACTTATAGAGAGATCCCTCTCTGGATTCAGGAGGGCTAGATCCTAGAATCCCAAAGTGGTTCAAGTGTTCTCTCTGCAGCTTTAGTCTCACCAATCTGATAGAATTATAGGGAGCTAACACTTGCAACAACCATTTTCTCCAATTCCTCCTTGAATTTCTACTTATATTTGGGATTCAACCTATACGGGCACTGCTTCACAGGTCACGCATCCGATTTCAAGGTGATATTCACTACCCCAAGATCTCCTACTATCCCCTTTAGCTCAGAAATTTTCATAGGAAACAACTCCTGGTATTCAATCAATAGCTCGGTGACCCTACCCACCATATCGTCATCCCAATATTCCCCCATATTTTCCAATTTTGGCTGTTCCTCTAAGACTATATTGACTTTCCGAATCTTCATAGGTTTAGTTACATCTAGTGACTCAATCGTAGGCCCAAAAACTGCGTGTTATCCTTCATATTCAGGGATCGTAATGTTCTCCAGGTCTTCCTGATTATCTTCAACTAACAAATTTTGACAGTTAAGGATGTCCTTCATTTTTACGTCCCATGCGGGTAAGGCACGCTCCACCGGTGGTTTTGTGGTATAAAAAATGACTTCTTGAATACCCTACAATGCCTCATCCAAGCATTCAAACCCACTTTCAAAACTAAGGGTTAGGATCAAGCTTTCTGTCAGCACAATCCATTCAGTGGTTCCTCGTCGCAACTCTGTTTCGAGGTACCAGTCCGTAGGCACCTTCCCCAAAGTGTGGATGAATATATGCACCCATTCTAGCCTAGGCTCCTCGCCCCACGCTTCAGTCCATCTAGCAAAATTTTTGCATGGATCATCATCCTAGAATAGGTCTCTCGAATTTTGGTATTTGGATGCTCAAATCATAGACGCATCATGTAGGTGCATTCTCCCCAGTTAGCCAAGTTTCCCTTGTGTGTCTCCCACCAGTGTGCTGGGGTTGAGCTCAACGCTATATCAAGTGAATGAAACGTTTGTGATTCTGGATAAAAATTTTCAAGTTATTCTAAAAATAGGTTAAAATTAGTCAGACCATCATAATAAGGCAACTCTCGTACCTTTGAGGATATGCACCGAAGATCTTTTATCACCCGATTGCAGCGCAACACAGAGACTTCATGTAGTTGGTTCTTCTAGTTCTCTAGCTCCTCATTTGAATCTGAAAAGAAGGATCTATCCTTCTCCCAGTTGAGTCTTCCATTGGTTGTTAGGTTGATTTAGTCTTCATCCCGTGCAGTCAACTTATAGATATGATCGACATCATCATCTAGTGCATAGGCTCTGTATATATTTCTCCTTCTGCAGGATCTAGGGGGACCACAACCCTGGTTCCATTATTTTCAAATAATATACTTCTGTGCTTAAGATTTATGATGCCACCCAGATCGATAGCCTAATCTAAATTCTACAATGTAGGATAGTGGTCGGTATCATCAACAATCCGTAAAAATTCAAAGCCTGCGAGTACCCTTACTCTTTCGATATCTACTACTATTTGTGAGAGCCTTCCTAATGGGATAATATTTTGCTAATTTTCCATGCACAATTGGATAGTGGACCATTCCAACTTAGGTTATCCCATTCACTACCAAGTCTACTTTGGTAAAACATTCTCATCAGATCCTAGATCCAGAATGACCTAATCCATCTCGTATGCACCAATCTGAGCAGTCAAGCACATTTCCCATCCATTTATTCTTTTATTCTTATAAATCTTATTAACAACGTTATGCTCCATCTGGGGTTGTTCTTTCTATGTGAATTTGTCTATTAATACTTGGAGGTTCTCGACTGCCTTCTTATTGTGCAACAATTTGATACAAGCCCGCAGGAATGGATTTATCTCTTCATATCCTTCGACCATGTCCATAGGCTTGCTCGATGCTCTAGATGTTGAGGCGCCCACCTTTGTGAAATCCTTCTTCGCTTCTACAAAGGTTTTTTTTTCTCTCTATAAGTTGAATCCTTCCTTCTTTTCAGGTTCTCTTTGGATCCAAAGATCTATATAAGGATTTAACCCCTTGTCTTCACCGATGGCTGCACCACTCCTAGTAACGATATTCACGCTTGGTTTTTCTTCACACAACTCATATCTTACCATATGAATATTTTGAGTCGGGGTATGTGTTTTATTTTCCTGCATTTTGGCAATAAAGACATGGATATCTTCAATAAAATGATCAAATTATCTACAATACCTGCATGATTTCTGTGTTGGGTTTGTAAATTTGCACGCATAATGACCCACATCTCAACCATTATAGCAGATGAGTTTCCACCTTCATCGACTAGCTCCTCCTGATCTTCCTCTTCCTCTACTTTATAATCCACCACACCTAGATGGGGATGATGGTGAGGTTGGTTCAATGTGAATCATATATAGGTTAGCTCAGTCAATCATCAAATTGAAGCTGCGAAAATGCTTCTTGTCATGTCCCACCGATGAGAAAAATTTGCAGAAATGTTGGTTAAGCTCAGGGATATATTTACCAATCCTTGGGTAGAAGTATGTCATGTTCATACCCATTTCTTGAAAAATTGTGCACCATATCATGGGAGTACCACCTGGTCCTGCCGTGCTCTTTAGTGGGCTTGGTCCTGTCGATGTCAGATAGTCATTTAATATGGGGCACTAATCCTTGTGATGCCTAACAACTTTGAAACATATACACCATACATATGTGCATGCCTCCTTTCCCTTATCCTTGCACAAAATCTGTATCTCTAAGTGCATTGCCTCCAATTGGATTTGAATCTAATGGGCCCTGATCTGCGTAGCTGGTACTAAATATGATTATATCTTCATTGTGATCTCTACAGCTTCGACCTGTGTTGCAATGTTTTTCTAACTTAGGGGCTCACACAGATGCAGTAGCAACATGGAAACGAACCATTCTTTGTGTTGTGTGTCATCAATAGTAAATACTTCATCTCTGATTGTGCGCTTCAACTGTTGATCCACTTCCCATACATATTCATTAAATTCTTGGAAAATATCCTTCAACTCAGTTACACATTGAGAAATTGATTTTGACTTCTTGAATTGTTCCTTTAATGCGGCCTTCATATTATCATTAGTTGCATTAGGGTTTGTCGCCACATATCTTATGTACCAATCCAATGCGCAGTCTTGAAAAGAAGTAGCCAGCTGTGCTTTCTTAACATCCTCATTATTAATTTGCTGCCCTGTCCATACAACATCAGTAACAAACCAAAATTGGTCTACGTCATCATTCCTGATACCACGGAAATTGGGTAACTTCATGGAGGCGGAAATCTCAACGCTTGGCGGTGGAGGTGGCAGTGGAGTGGATGTCTTGTTAGAGTGAGCTGAGCTTGGGAGTGGTGTAGATGGGATCTGAACTACAGCTAATGACCCAAGATCAGCCTGATATTGTAATTCCTCTTCTTCCGAGTGTGCAGATTCACCAGAGCTATTGATTTCAGATTCCTCGTCACTTTTAGATTTACCCTTGAGAGGGCTATAGACAAAACCTTCTTCTATATCTACTCTATAATTTCTTCCACTGCGCGTAGTTGGGCCTCTACAAGACATTCACTCAATATGACTGTACAGAGTACCATGTTCACACAATATCATTTTAATCCACAGTTTCAAAGAGTGCATTAAATTACCTCTAGGGCTGTTGAAAAACCTCTGTTTAGCCTCAGAATATGATACAAATTGATTAATAGCGATTTCAGTCACAAATCCTCCCAGAACACTATCGATCCAATAATCTACTACGTGGGTGATCTTGTTGCTAGTTTTCTCTAATTGCTGTACCAGTCCACTAAGTGATCGCATCATCCTTTGCATAGGTATGGAATTCAGCAAGTCAAGACAACCACTTGTGAAAATTAGTTGAAAAGGAAGAAAATGAAATTTTGTGGAAATATATGTAGATATACCTTTGTGCCCAATATTTGGTAGAAAATTTAGAGGTTTTATTTTCTTAGATCACAAATTCATGTATTTTATTATCAAGCCAATCTTGCAGTTCGTTCTTTGTTGAGTGCCACATCAACTCTCCCTCAAAATGATCCCGGTCCTGGCAACAGAACCATTTGTTGGCTTGAGAGGTCCTGAACCAGGTTCAGATTAATCGTGCAGCCACAAAAACCCTCCAACTAATGGTGCTTTCGATAGTGATCTACTTGCATAGACTAAAGTCTCACCCGAAGTAGTATGGGGAGGGTGATGGAACCAGGTTTCCGCACCCTGAGGGATATTTTGATGTGGTGGATATAATGAGACTTTCTGTAGATAATATAACAGATTTGCATACCCATGGTAAATGGTAATAGATCTAACCCTTTCACAAATTTTCACAGAATACTTCAATATATTTAGCGCACAGTAGGTAATTGTACTTCATTGAGATCTATTTATCTAATCTCGACTAATTCTCACATATAGATGCAATTAATCAATTACATAAGTAAATATGCAACAATAGAATAAATTCTAATCTACAACAATTAATAGATAATCTAAGACAATAAATCACATAAGAATATGGGTTCACCAAAAATTCCTTCTTTATTAATATATTTGCAATTTAGTACAATCTATCTTTTTTCGCACACAACAACAAAGTCCGCAAACATCTCAAGACTTAGGTCTCCACACACACAGCCAATAGGAGACTTTTTATCGAGACAATACCCAGACTAAAAAATATGCATAACAAAATTAATCCAAGATTTCATTCATTCATCAATGCCTATCTCTCCTCGCTCGACTCTTACATATTTATATTATAAAAAATGCGCACATACGATGGTCTCAAACCATGGTTTGAGACTCATGGTTTTTACCTTTAAATATTTACAATAATTAAGGGACTTTTACCTGCCCCAAAGCCTCTTTGACCATCTGCGCACTGCTCATACAACAAAACTTAAAAAAAATTATCCCAAAAGAGTACCTTAGGGAGCCTCACTCCAGCAAGAGGTACAAATCTTCTTTGGAAAAATTAATTTTCTTTGTAGGTTCATTCCCAATTTTTCAGAAATCATTAAAAATTTAAACATAATGCTCATAAAAGGTAATTACATAAAGTGGAGCAAGGAAACAAAGTATTCCTTTGATAAAATAAAGCAAGCTATAATGAAGGCACCAATCCTTGTCAGTCTATATTATAAAAATGATTTTATTATTTTTCCTTTTGCCTCTGAATATACCATTGTTGCTTTTCTTTTACAAAATAACCAACAAGGCTATGAAAATCCCATGGCCTTTTTCAACAAGGATATGCAATCCTCAGAAATCAAGTATAACATTATTGAAAATAAGGTTTATGCCTTGGTAAAAACACTAAAGGAATTTAGGGAATATATCTTACGATCCAAGTCTATCGTCTACCTTCCCCACTTAGCGGTAAAGGATATTTTATTGCAGCATGACACTGAAGGTAGACATCAGAAGTTGATAGCGAAAATCCTAGAGTACGACCCAGCTTTAAAACCCATTAAAATTTTAAAGGGCCAAGGACTGGTTAAGCTATTTATAGAGGCTAATTTTGATGCATTGGGTGTCAATAAATATACTCTCATGACACCATCTAAAGTATTTGGAACCGAGCATGATAAGAAGTTAAGGTTGTTGCTACCTTGTTCAGACTATTCCACAATCAACCTAGAATTTTCCTTGTCTGAGTGGTATATGGAAATTATTAGCTATCTCCAAAACCTTTAGTTTCTAGGCCACTTAAGTAATTCTTCTCGTCGTTGTTTAAAATTGAAATCTCTAAATTATTGTATAATATATTGTAAATTGCATTGGAAATACCCCGTAGGCATTGTTCTTAATTTTATATTACCCAAACAAGTTGATTATTTAATTACCCAACACCATAATGGAGTATATGGACCATTGCGCATGCAAGGCCATGACTAATAGGATCCTTAAAAGTGGCATGTATTGGCCTAACCTGTTCAATGATGTGAATAAAAGGGCGTGAGCTTGTCATCAATGCAAAATTATTGTTGGAAAGAAAAAGTTGGTTGTCTTACCCCTAAATCCTATCATAGTTGAAGCCCATTTCCAACACCGGGGGTTAGACTTTATCAGCGAAATTCACCCCCCTTCCGGCAACTGACATCACTGGATTATCACGGCCACTATATATATCACTAAATGTGTTGAGGCTATCCCATTGAAGAAAATCAGTGATAAATTACTTATGGAATTCCTAATAGAAAACATATTTTCACGTTTTGGTTTCCTGCAAAAAATCATTGTTGATAATGCTAAGCCTTTGTTCTTGACATCCTTTCAGAACTTCTTCAATAACTACAAGGTAAAACTTGGCCATTCAACAACATATTACCCCTAGAGAAATGGGCTTCCCTAATCAACTAATGATCAGGAGATCAAGTCTCTTGTAGAAAAATGCTCAAAAATGAAGTTTCTCATAATTGGTCTGAACTAGATCGACTAGAAAGAGCTCGGAAAAAGATCCTGTAGATGCGAACGACACTGAAAACCGACGCCATATGAAGAAGATATTCAGCTTTGAAGTTCGCCAATTTCAGTTAGAAAATGGCCCAAAGTTTACTTTATAAAAATATTTTTTATTAAAAAAATAATATTCCACATAATATTATGGGAATATTCTATAGAATATTCCACAAAATATTTTGTGGAATATTTCGCAGGTGGCCAATCAACGGGCGCCACGTGGCCAGCCCGGAGGCCGCCACGTGGCGCCAAGGTGGATTGAAAATGGCGTTTAAAATTTTTGTTTGGTCGCGGCAGGAATCGACCCCGGGTTGGGGCAGACACAACCAAGCAGATTAACCATTACACCATGAAATTCGTTCTTGTTATAACATAGCAACAGAGTTTTATTTAAACGTGACTTTTGTTTTGGGCGGGGCCCGAAAGGGGGCCAGCCTCCACAGCATGGAACCCTGGCATTGGAACCCGGAGACTAATTTTCATCGGCGCGAAACATCAAACGGTTTGGATGACAACTATTATAACCGTTTGACATGTGAACGAAGACGGTGGCAGAAGTTATGGTTTAATCCAACCTCGCGGTTATCAAACCGTTTGTTATAACATAAAACGCGGCGGGTTGGACAGGTGCATATGACCACGTCCCCGAAATTTAATGTAACCGCCCATTAAATTTGGAGCGCACCGCCAAATCTGGCCTTTATTGCCATTTTTAACTGGATTTAATTCCAGTTCTCCACATTTAGTGGAGTTTTTCTAGGTGACACTGGGCAAACTTCAGTTAGCCATAACTTTTGCTAGGGAAGTCCTTTTGGGACGATTTGTTTTTTGATTTTGGGGTATTGAGGCATTATGGAGCTGTTGGGATAGGTTGTAGAGCCATCAGGGCACTCTATCAGTGATTTTACCAGCGATTTTTGTTGTGGAGCCACCAGGGCCTAATGAAAGATTAGTTGTGTTGGACTATACTTATCCAATGGAGGTGAATGAATAGTCGATTTATACTGATTTCAGCCTTCTGTTTCTGAATTTGTAGCTTATTTTTCCTTTTGAGGCTTTTTACACAGTGTAATTCATAGTTTGAGCATTAATGAAAAAGGGAAAAGCCTAATTAGAGGCTTTTGGACTCAGCAGAGGTAGCCCAAGAGAGGGGTGAACTGCTTAAACAAATGCTTATTGTTATGCTGTGCATTTTTGCTGTTGTATTTTAGATTCTGCTACATTAAACAATAAATTTTCATAAGTACACTTTTCCTAAGCAGCCTTATACAGTGAACAAAACTCATTAGTTCAACTTCAAACCACATTACTTCATTTGCAGAATACTTAAACTTGCTTATTCACACACAAAATTTTGATTAATGAATACTTTGCACAAAAACAAATACTTTCATTGATCGGATCTATTTCAGTGTTTACATTTTATTTCTTTAGGCGGAGCCATTTTGTGTGCCAGGAGCTTCTGGTTTCATCCTTTCTAGTAAAGGTGAAATAACCAGCAAAAGCCCCCTATTGTCAATCTCTGTATAAGAAATACTTTGTTCTCACAATTTCAGATCAGATTGGTATCAGAGCTCTAGGTTTTGCTTAAGAGTTTGTGAAATTTTTGTAAGAAGATTGTGTTATTCTGCAAAATTTGATGCTTACTAGGCTGAAATTGAAAAGAGGGGAAGGTCAATTGGTTAGAGAACAAGTTAATCCTCAACCAAGGAGGGCTAGAGTGCCATTATATCCACCTTCCATTTCATCGTCATTAGCCTTAGAATCAACCACAAACATGTCTTCCAGAGAAGGAGAAGTACATGAGGAAATGGATCCCAAGGAAGAAGAAAGAGTCTTTAGAAAAGATTTCTTGGACATGACTGAGATGGTTAGGATCCTCTATCAGGAGAGAAATGATAGGATTGTTGGAGAAGGGTCTAGAAACCAAAAAGAAGAAGGAGATTCTTCAGGAGGGAAGAAAGACAAAGATAATTCTAAAAAAAGGAATGGAGGAAATGGTGATCCTTCATCTCCATCGTCATCCTCTTCCTCCACATCATCCTCTTCAACTTCTGTTAATCAGTCACACAAAACAAAAACTCTCTTAAAAATCCTTTATTAAAGCTTGATGTGAAGTTTGAGTTGCCGATGTTTAATGGTGATGTGAATGCAGAAAAATTGGATAACTGGATTAGACAGCTGGAAGCTATCTAAGGATTCAGAATTTGCATGATGATGACACAAAAATCCAATTAGCCTCTTTGAGAATGGATGGAGCAGCTTTGGTTTGGTGGGAAGCCAAGACCAGAGAGGAAATAAAAAAGCATGGTAAGATAACTCTAACTTGGAATGAGTTTATTACAGCTATTAAGAAACAATTTTATCCTCTTTCTCATATTCAGAAAGAAATCATGAATTGGCAAAATTTTAGGCAACTTAAGGGTCAAAATGTGCAAGATTATACCCAAGATTTTAGAAGGAGAGCACTTCTACTTGGAGTAGACTTACAAAGTCAAGACACCTTGTTGAAATACATAGGAGGTTTGCACAATTATCTGCAACATATTATTCTAATGTTCAATCCTACCAGCTTAGATGAAGTCTGTCTGTAGGCTACACATTTAGAAGCTAGAGGAAAGACTACTTTTGATGAGGATAGTAATTTCAAAAACAAAGGAAAGAAGAGAATTGCAAATTTAAGAAAAGAAAAAGGAAAGTTCTTTTGCAAGAACTGTTCGAAGACAAGTCATGATGAAGATCATTGTTGGAAGCTTCATCCTGAACTGAAACTAGAAAAATACAAGAACAAAAACAAGACCAAAGAAAAGGAGAAAAATGTTGCAATAGTTGAGCAAGACTTAGGGTCAGACTCAGGAGATGAGACAAAAAGCATAGCCATGGTTTTAAAGAACATTAAGGGGAAAGAAGTGGTGCAAGACACAACTACCAGTTCTAGCTCTTTGAATTTTCACAAAGATACTCATGAAGAAAAGAGGAGGATAGAGCTGTTCCATGTGAGGGTAATTTCAAAACATACCAAAATTGACACACTGTTTGATAGCGGGTCACAAGCGAATCTTATATCTGAAGACTTGGTCAAGCAGCTTAAACTTGAGACCATTCCACATCTGAACCCTTATCCACTTGGGTGGATATGCAAGGATGCCAGCTTGCAAGTCTCAAGGAAGTGCATATTTCACTTTGCAATAACTGCACACTTTATTGACACAGTGGAACTTGATGTGGTGCCGCTTGATATCTCAGGTATTGTTTTGGGAAGTCCTTACTTATTTGACAGGAAGACCATCTTTCATCACCATGAAAACAAGTATCACTTGTTCAAAGATGGTAAAGAGTATATTGTGAGAGCTCACAAGAAGAAGCTGGAATCTTCTTTACTCCATGCAAGTCAATTGAAAAGACTGGTTAATGCAAGTCAAAGTCTAACTTTGTTAATGTTGAAACGACCAGATTTTGAGCATTCACCTTTTTAGGATGTTGCTAATGATTTGTCTTAGTTAGATAACAGTTTGTATTTGAAAAAAGATGATGTTACGTTGCACAAATTACCTTTTGGGTCAGCCAATGCAGTGAATGAAGTATCAAAGCAAAGCAGTGCAAGCAAGGAGGACACAAAATTCAACATGGAAAAAAGTTGGTTTCAGAATGGTAGAATTCGTCATGGGAACAGTTTGCAAGGTGAAAGTTATTTTAAGTCTTCTAGGAAGTTTGATCAGTGTAGAATTTTTTTTTTTTTTTCTGCAGATTACAATTGCTGTTCTGCAAATTTTAATCATTTGCATCATGACTTCGTCAATCTTAGCAATGGTCGATCAGTTGATTCTAGAGACAGATTATCATTTTCTCAAAAGCTTCATTTGATGAAATTGGGTAGATTTCAGTTATTCAAGGGTGGAAGAGTGGAGAATCAGTCTCCACATCATCAGTTTCAGTAATCAGAGAGCTTTCGAGGGTCCAAAAGCTTCCCATTTGGGAGGTGTGATCATGAGATCAAGTCTCTTGTAGAAAATGCTCAAAAATGAAGTTGCTCAGAATTGGTCCAAACTAGATCGAATGGAAAGATCTTGGAAAAACAATCCTGTAGACATGAACGACACTGAAAATCGACGCCATATGAAGAAGATATTCAGCTTTGAAGTTTGCTAATTTTAGTTAAAAAATGGCACAAAGTTTACTTTATAAAAAATATTTTTTATTAAAAAAAGAATATTCCACAGAATATTCTGCGAAATATTCTGCAGGTGGCCAATCAACGGACGCCACGTGGCCAGCCCGGAGGTCGCCACGTGGCCCCAAGGTGGATTGAAAATGGCGTTTAAAATTTTTGTTTGGTCGCGGCAGGAATCGACCCTGGGTCGGGGCAGACACAACCAAGAGGATTAACCATTACACCACGGCATTCGTTCTTGTTATAACGTAGCAATGTAGTTTTATTTAAACGTGACTTTTGTTTTGGGCGGGGCCCGAAAGGGGGCTAGCCCCCACAGCATGGAACCCTGGCATCGGAACCCGGAGACTAATGTTCATCGGTGCGAAACATCAAACGGTTTGGATGAAAACTATTATAACTGTTTCACATGTGAACGAAGACGGCGACGGAAGTTATGGTTTAATCCAACCTCGCGGTTATCAAACCGTTTGTTATAACATAAAATGCTGTGGGTTGGACGGGTGCAATATGACCACGTCCCCGACATTTAATGTAACCGTCCATTAAATTTGGAGCGCACCGCCAAATCTGGCCTTTGTTGCCATTTTTAACTGGAGTTAACTCCAGTTCTCCACATTTAGTGGAGTTTTTCTAGGTGACACTCGACAAACTTAAGTTAGCCATAACTTTGGCTAGGGAAGTCCTTTTGGGACGAATTTGTTTTTTGATTTTGGGGTATTGAAGCATTCTGGAGCTGTTGGGATAGGTTGCAGAGCCATTAGGGTGCTCTATCAGTGATTTTACCAGCGATTTTGGTTGTGGAGCCACCAGGGCCTAATGAAAGATTAGCTGTGTTGGACTATACTTATCCAATGGAGGTGAATGAATAGTCGATTTATACTGATTTCAGCCTTCTGTTTCTGAATTTGCAGCTGATTTTTCCTTTTGAGGCTTTCTACACAGTGTAATTCATATTTTGAGAATTAATGAAAAATGGAAAAGCCTAATTAGAGGCTTTTGGACCCAGCAGAGGTAGCCCAAGAGAGGGGTGAACTGCTTAAAAAAATGCTTACTATTATGTTGTGCATTTTTGCTATTATATTTCAGATTCTGCTACATTAAACAATAACTTTTCATAAGTACACTTTTCCCAAGCAGCCTTATACAACGAACAAAACTCATTAGTTCAACTTCAAACCACATTACTTCATTTGAAGAATACTTAAACTTGCTTATTCACATATAAAATTTTGATTAATGAATACTTTGCACAGAAACAAATACTTTCATTGATCAGATCTATTTCAGTGTTTACATTTTATTTCTTTAGGCAGAGCCAGTTTGTGGGCCAGGAGCTTCTGGTTTCATCCTTTCTAGTAAAGGTGAAATAACCAGGAAAAGCCCCCTATTGTCAATCTCTGTATAAGAAATACTTTGTTCTCACAATTTCAGATCAAATAATAAAAACATTATGAAAATCCTAAATAGATATCTTAACTCAAAAAAGTGAAATTGGCACGTAGCATTAAAATATGTTGTATGGGTAGACAGAATAAGCACAAAGAAGTCCATTGGCATTTCCCCCTTCCAATTAGTTTATGGTATAGACGTTGTTTTTCCTCTTTATATTGGTACTAAGGTCATGAAAAAATTATAGGAGATAAATGAGGAACCTAATGACTTCAAATGACGGATCAACTAGATGGCCCATTTACATCAAGATAGGGAGCAAGCTTATGAAAGAATAAATAAACACCAAGGGAAAGTCAAAAAAATGTTTGAAAAGCATGCCAAAGATAAGACTTTCCTCTCTGGTGATTGGGTCTTGAAATGGTACAAAACGAATGAAGAGCCGGGTAAACACATAAAATTTGATAACTTATGGCCCAATCCTTTTTTCATAGATTGGGTTGAAGTTGAGAATAATTTCTCCTTATAAATTTTGAAGGTGAAGAGGTTGGCCCTGTTGTAAATGGCCAATTTATTAAACTACCTTACCTATTAAGTCTTTCTGATTAAAATAAATAAATAATAATGATGATAACAATGAAAAATAAAATCTACATGTATATATGTCTATATACTTAGAATTAAAAATCAAAATAAAATATAATAAAAATCCAAATAAAAATGAAAAATAAATGATAGATGTACATATCATGTTCAAGATAAAGTAAGTTTATAAATAAAATATTCATAGCTACTTTGTAATATTTATGACTGCATGTAGTCACTAGAGATTGAGTTTACTGATTTTGTAATTTGACGGTTGGGGCATATTCCTGAAGCCATACTAACACCATTACCTAGTCTCCAGAGGTCCCTAATATGGCTGCACACCTTTAAATCCTTATTATATTCCTCATGCAATTGTGAATCTTAAGTTTGGGTTGTTGATGAATTTATTCTCCTCATTCATGGATAGTTCCAGCACTATATTGTTCTTCACATATATAGCTAATCATTCTTGAAGTGGGGTATGATGATATCTTCGCTGGGGCTATGGATGCTCACTGGCAACAGAAAAAGGTTAGTGGTATTAGTTTCCCAATGCATCACCTACCGAATTACCTGTATAGTGACTTTTATGGTTGATGCTAGCAACTCTGTTGGGGCTATGGACACTTGCTGGAAACTAAGTGACGCTAGTGGAATTGGTTTGTCCCAATGTGATATCTTCCTATTGTGCATGGCACAAAAGATACATATAAACAAATAAATAATCCTATGGTTTAATGTTATGTAATAAGGCACATGCAAAGACACACTACAAGGTCAAACAATTTAGGTAGAAAATATTTATTGTAAGGAAGTGAATGAATCTATCGGGGATATAGACGCTCACTAGTACTGAAGTGACATTCGAGGTCAATTACTGTGAAGGGGTCTTCGTAAAAATTATTATGATTAAACTATTTTCAGCTTAAAATTTTTTCTACCTTAGAGCATGATTTTTGTCTTGGAATACTTTAATCACATGCATCATATTATACCTTCTTCTGACACTAATTCCATTTACCCTAGAACATGACTAACATTGTCTCAGTTTTCTTATTCCTTGATTTATATAGAATTTCCTGTGGATTATCTTGTAACCATACATTGCGGAGTTATTTTTATCTTATACACAAATAAAAGGAGAGAGTAAACATATGAATAAATAAATGAAAGAAAATACTATATCTATTATACAAAGAGAAGAAGAAAAATAGTAACATTTTTCTTAACAGAATTATACTCTCCACCTTCACTATCAATTCAAAATAATTAAAAATGAATCATTAAGTACATAACATGCATGATGTAAACAAGTAATACATTCAACATATCTGATAATTTCATTCTACTTGAAAGTTAAGTTAGTTGGAGAAGCCCTAGATAGGATTTCTAAGGAGCGAAAATGAACCCTGAGACTTACTAAGGAGGAAAGTATAGGAAGTTGGTACCTTTATCAAGAATTATCTTTAATTTGTATATATGGTTTCAAAATAGAACCTTTCAGATTCCCTAAGTATATTTCACCATTACTTTTTGCTTATGAAGTAATTAGACAACAAATTATTGTGATCGAATTGCATTTTGTATCAAAGAAGAAAGGAACATTATTTAGTTATCCATACTCAATACCACCTTTAATCGCTAGAAATAAAAAAGTTATAGATGAAATTGAAAAGGAAATAATTTCATTTGGTTTGGTGCAGGATTAATGTTGGCATTATGAACCCCTGGTGATTATTTCTAGGTTGAGGAAATAGGCACAATTTTCAGCATACACGCATGAGAGCAGGCTAGAAATAGAAAAGCTGACAAATATCCTTTTGTCATCATGTGGACACATCCAAGAGGTTATGACGATACCAACATGAGATGAAGGAATGCATGGCCAAGCTATGGTATCAACTGAAATGTAGGTTCTTGAAACAAAGACTGAATAGTCATCACTAGTGGTATTTGTTTCGGTGACAAAAAGGAAGTCCAAGGTTTTAAGTCCAGAAGAGGCAATTTGTTGTGTGAAAACAAAGGAAGGTGATGTAAACACCAAAATTTTCGAACAACATGAAATTAAGTAAATAAATGCAACATGAAATTGAGGATACTCGGCCAAAGGATCCTGGGGCACAAGCATTGGATATCAAAATTTTTTTTATCGAAATAAAGTCAATGCAAACATTGGGCACATAATTAACATTGTTGCCACAACAAGCTCAACTAGTAGAGGAAATAGTGCTGAAGGACATGGCCCCCAAAGCCAGACCAAGGTTTATATCTTCTGTTGATTTTGACACAAATACTTTTAATATCATGGTAATCCAACCAGAGCTGAGTGAGAATCAACAATTAGTGGGTTCCCATGCATCCTCTATGTAATTTAACTTGGGAAAAGTGTCACACTTTGATATGATCAATTTTCATAGGAAAGCCAGGGAAATCATTGCTAAACGATTACTTGACTCCACAGATGGAAATAGAAAGATGAAATCCATGATAGAAAAAGTATCTCACCAGTTGCATATTGCATGAATAACTCTGAGAACTAGATCTAACAGGATAAAAGAGTTAGAAGACATGGTGATTTGTCAAGCCGACCGTCCTAAAGAAATTGGACCTTTTAAAAAAATATTGGAGGAAAAAGAGAAGGAGATTAAAAGGCTGCAAAGTCTTATGAAGGCCCCTGACTATGATCCTCATATTTTAATACAAGGATTTAAGAAGAGAGAAGAGATTGAGAAAAAACTACAGGAGATGAAGACCTTCATCCAACTCAAAGAAGAAGAACTAAACATAAAACATACTCAAATGGAATTTTCCAAAGAAGAATTCCTTGCAAAGGAAAAGAAACATCTTAAAACAATCACAAAATACAAAGTTTCAGTTGATCAATCCCTTGATACCCCCCAAGCATCGGAAACTGAAGTCTTGAAGTTCATACGCATAAAGGTTTCCCAATTGGAACAAGAACTCAATGAAGCTATACAACAAAGGGAACAAATCGAGGAGGGAGGGAAAATAGATGCAAGGAAGGAACATCGTAAAATACACTCAAGGATAAATAGGGTGAGGTTAAATCCCTGCAAGAGGTGGTTAGGGTGACTACCATAGGGAGACAAGTTCTTATACATGCAAAATAAGAAAATTGGAGGGAAATTAAGCATAGAATACCAATAGTGTGAGCCTATGTGGAAATTCTCTTAAACTGTGAAAAAGAGATAATAAAGAGTGTCAATCTAGAAGCCAAGAGCACTGCTTCGGTGATTGAAGAAAGACTAAAGGAATTTGACCCTCTCATTGACTTTATTAACACTCTGGAAGGTGAAACCCTTGAAAAGATGAATCTGCCTTCACGGGATGATTTTATATAATCCTTATGTATGATGAAATAAAAATGCATCACAATGTAGCTCATGCGAGAAGAATTTGATAGAGCCTCTAAAGAGATTGAGAATTTCAGAGTCAATTGGAATTATCTAGGTAGATTTGGCGTTCCATCATTATAGGGAAAATATAATTGGTTGATTTATAATGAATATTTATATGATAAGTTGAATTCCATAGAGCAGGACCTTGGTTGTTTAGATATGTAAGGGGAGGAGTCTATTTCACCAGATATAATAATCAACGCCCTCTACAGAAACTTCGCCATCTTAGTCGAGATAAATAAGCTAATACACAATCTTCCCGCAACACACTATTAGATTAGATCTTGAATGACAGTGGTGATAACAAAAAAAAAAAACGCATGCCTTAGCTAATACCGATTGATTGAGACAATATTGCTAAGGTTAGAAGGTTCATCAACCAAAATATCATCCTAGAACATGCGTCTTCAAATACTCAAGCTATTCAACCAATTCAACCGATGCAATCAATTATAGATCAACAAGAAGATTGGAGTGAAATCCCACTAATCACAAACCAGGAACCTACAAAAAAAATGTGTGGAGCTAAAATTTCCTCTCCTATGATTACAATGAAGAACTCTAAAGTGTCCAAGTCACTAAGGTGCTCATGATACTATGATTAGTTTATCTTGATTTTAAGTTATTTTAATTTTTACTTATGACATTTTATTAGTTTGAGACAATTACTTTGAGAAAATTACTTTTGTTAATATGATTTAAGACACTGCTTCTCGCCAGGAGGCGGTTGTTGATAGAAGAACTATTTTTTTTTATGGATCTATTGTACTTGATTCACTGATCGTTGTTGATTGAATGATATAACTTTGCATTTTTAATAAATTTATTTTTGTATAAGTATTTGTTTGTAGTAGTTTAAACATGTTTAATGTAGGACTTGTTTCTCATTTAATAGCTTCCTTTAATCTAGTTCCTTGATGTTATGATATTTATTATCGAATTAAGTGAATGAAATACTTAGCATTTGATTAAAGGATAGGTTTCGAGAGTTTTCCTCTAGGGATAACCGCAATATTTTTTTTACATACTTTCAAATTGTTGTGTTTTCTTTTATCTTTAGTGTGTGTGATATTAGTGGAACTTAAAACCATTATGCTCTCATGCTGATTTTCATAAATTTTATGGTTCTAATCTTTATTATGAGTTCATTAGTTATTGTAGAATTAACTTGAGAAATAAAGAACAATTGTACATGTTACATTGTTGTTGCATGTTATCATTAACTCAAATTTGTGTCTCAAGTATTTATATTTATATTTATGTTTGTTCGTTACGTTTTCTTTACTTTACTGTTATTTTTATTTGTAGTATTTTCTAAGTTTGTCTTTGATGCATGAGTTATATCACTCATCGGTTGTAAGTGGTTGAAGTCTCTTTTCTTAAAGCCATATTATTACTATAACATATCATATGATCATTAACCGACCTTATTTTATTCACATTTTGAAAAGTATATAATTATAACTATGAAATACCCCTTATGGTGTATAGGAGGTTATCCTAAGGCAAATAAAGTGTGAGGATTTTATAATCCTCAAGGAATGCGTTTTTGAGCCATTCCCTTTAGGAACAATTTGGGAACCAACAAGAAGCTTTCTTCAAACCATACAATTCTATCTGAAAACATTATATTGATCAAACCAATATACTCAGGTTCACACAAATCAATACTATGCATTCAAATCAACTATGTCAGCTTATCAAGCTTTAAATGCCAAGCCAAAACTAATATCAAATCCATAAATTTTTCTGCCAATATCACAAACTCTTCGGACTAGGTGCCATGATGTTCTTGCACAAAAATACCAGGTTAAAACAACATTTTATTTACCAAGCAATATCCAATCAAACTTTATGAATCCATCCTTATGATCATAATTTTTGTCACTAATTATAAATTCATACACCGAGGAAAAGTCACATATGTTTATGCAATTCATAAAATCACTGCATACTTAATCACAAATTTATACTTCATCCAGTGTGCCAAATCCAATGATGTCAATACATAATCAATACTGAATTCCAACCTTAATCACTAAAAGTTACTATGCACACATAATATTTTCCTTTCACATAAAGGAAAATTATCATTATATAGTACCAAATATGATCAAAATCATAACTTGTCATCACTGTGAATTCAATCAATCCATAAGCCAAAACATATCTATGTGTTAAACACACGCATGGTATGCACATAAGATGAAGGAAAAACATGAGATTGCATCTATTATTCACAATGATACATATTTATAATATATTGGAGTGACCCTTGGATTCCATATTCCAGGGTCTCTTGGACTCCATTTGACCATTCACCTTCCACACTAACCCTTAGAGGATTAGGTGTCCAACATTGCCCCCCTTAATTTGAAGGGTATGTATGAGTCCAAAAAGAGAATTGTAATACAAAATGTGCAAAGTATGCATGGAAACACTAGGCTGAATGAGCACTCTGAAATGTTAGCATAAGGAGGTGGTTTGAGGATGACCACCAATACTGGAACACTTACTGCAGTTCTCGAAACTCTTCCAATTTTGGCACGAAGCTGAAGTATTCTGCTAGAGAAAGTGCTCCTATTGATTTGAAGAGGGAGACTTTCAACCTGGAAAAGAGAGGTCTACAACCCACATAAAAAGGGAGAACCTCAACTTGAAAAGGGAGGTCTCAACCTATGGTGGTTTGAGGATGACCATCAACTTTGAAATGCTTAATGCAATTCGTAGAACTCCTCCAAAACTAGCAAGAAGATGAAGTCTCCTGCTAGAGGAAGCAACCCCAATTATTTGAAGAGGGAGAAGCTCAACCTCGCATATATGGTTTAAGGTTGAAGACCTACCAAAGGCATGCTTAGGGACATCTTTGTCTCTGGCTACAACTCTGAATTTGGTATGGCAGGTTATGGCTTAGGCTCGCTTCATGTGGCAAGCTTGTAGATGACCATCATTTCCCCCCTTATTAGATACAAGGTGGGATGATGGAGAAAACTCGAGAAAAAGGAATTTTAATATTCTAGAAGAGATTCTAACATATGACTGAAACATCTTCTTGGCGGTTGATGCCCATTACCAATAAGCGATCCATCCAAGATGAATCTTTGTTCTTGCAGGAGGCTTGTTTCTAAAACATCTATGTGACGAATGAGTGGTTTTATGACAATTCTCAAATGGTTGAAGATCAAAACAATGATATTTCATATGGCCAACGTGATCACAATGTTGGCATAGAAAAATCTGTTGTGGTTGTTTTGAAACAATGGCAGAATCTGAGACATTTGAAGGTGGACAGTCATGAAGAAATACTGCACTATGGAACTAGATGGGCTTTGAGTAATCCAAAATATGAAAGGACACATCCTTGTCATATCCAAGACCAATTCTGTGCTTGTTATGGAGGAGCTCTTCCCAATGTATGATGATGGGTTTGGGAGGTGGAACCCAAGCTTCTGCATCTGCATACAAATCAGCTCTTGAAATGGGAATTGAATGTGAACCAACCTCAACTTGATATTCTTGTTGTTGATGGGAGTCTGTCTCAATCTAGAAAAAGTTAGAATGATGCTTATGTTGGTGTAGCTCTTCTTGTTGTAGTTGTGATTCGAGCTGCAAAAACTTGATATTTTCATGTGCATCTTGAAGACAAGTTTAAATGTCAGCAAGATAGGCTTTGTTGATTTTTACCATTCCATTAACAATGGAGAGTATCAAGGTATTCAATAACTCTAATACTACATCTAATTTGTTCATTTTCTTAGCAAATGATAAGATAAAAAAAAAGTAGCCTAATAGAAAATCCTTAGTGCTAAACCCAAATCAATGCACAAAATATGTTTAGTAAATGGGCACAATGAACAACCATAGAACTATACAAACTTGGCCTTACTCTACAAACAAGGAGGTTCTTGTTGTGGAATTAGTCAACAACAAATCCCTAATAGTGGCTGCAATTCTTACATTTAGCATTGAGAGCATTTACCCTTTTGTTCCTTCATCTAATATTCTATATATAAAAATTCCTAAGCAAGGCACTTTCCATACTTTTTATTTGTATTAATGCTAGGTGAATGCAAAAATATTTGGAGATCTTAGAGTATAAAGAGGACCTAATCAGTAAATGATATATTTTCATACCACTTTAGAGGAATTGGGTGTAGCACCCACACAAACAATCTGAAATTGTTGTCTTCTTACTAAATATCATGGTGCACACTCATTATCCTGTCAATGTAAAATATATTTACTAGTTCATAATAGATATTTTTATCCTCCCACAGAAGGTACACCACCTTCAAGTTCATTTTGAGGTTCTACATACAAAGGAAGGCAACTATGCCTTTGTCGCCTTAAATTGGACACAATTCCAAGTAGAGCGCCTCCATTATCAATCCTTGTCCTCTACTGGATCAGTTGTATCCTTGAGTGGCACATACTCTCCTAGATACCTCTCCAAGTGATCAAACAATGTCGACTTATCAATGCAGGAGTTACCCACACAGAATCGATTCCAAACGAAAGCATATAAAATAGCTCTTAGAATCACACTCCCGAGTAGCATATGAATAGTTCAAAGGGTGCACATATGAAAATTTTTAATTGAAACTTCAACGCACCATAAAAAAACATCTATACGACCTTTTCAACGCCCTCCACATATATTCCACCTCTTTTTCAACATGCTTTCATATCAGACAAACAATGCACATACCAGATTTAAATATGCGTACAATTGGTTATAACACACGGTCTTCAACGTACTATTTCCTAGTTTTATTCTTCAACACGGAATATGAATGGTGTATCCACTATTTAAGTTTAAATCCAAATATGTTCGTGCTTCAACGCATTCAACATTCCAACAACTTTCTCATTAGCTGCAATACACATTCATCATTCCAACAACCTTCTCGTAATACGTAGCGTATGAACAATGTGTGATACCCAATGTATGAACGTTGTGTGATACGCAAAGAAGTGGAGGTTGCGTATGGAGGGGATTGGAGGAGCGTTATGGAAATATTACCGAGAGTTAATGCCGATACAAGAGTGTTGTGGGAGTGCCGAGTGACAGTGATACACAGCCATGATGCTGAGAAGAGGAGCGTATGTTGTGTGGTGTGATGTGAAGTAGAGTGACGAGGTGTGGGAAGCATGGTGTAACGTTGGCTCTAAGTTGTATGATGGGTCCAGTGGAGAGTTAAATGGGCGAGTAGTCTTTAGGATGAATTTTGAAGGATTTTACAGTGGTTTTTTCTGGTGTAATTTCTCTAAAATCTGGCAGGAATTTATTGAAAAGAGAAGTTTGATTGCTAATCTTGCATAATCGAAGTTCCCTAGGGGTTTTTGAGGGTGCTGAATCCATATATAGAGTCAAAAAACTAGTTTAAATAACAAAAACAAAGATTTTAACTCAATTTTTTTCACCAGATTCCGGCACCTGAAAATCCAAAAAATCGCACTAAAGACAACTCTGTTAAATGGGTTCTAATCCCATTCTTGACACCAAAGTTGAATTACAGTTGAATATGGAAGCGAGTGTTGAGAGGCTATGAGTTGAATTTGTTTTCAAAAACGATGGGTCAGTACTCGCAGTCGATTCAGAAGACTCGAATATCAGAGTGTAGGATACCATCCAAGAATTGAGAAGAAGCAGAATGATCAAATATTGTTGAGAGAGTTAAACTAGAGGTGTATTAAATGTGTAATAGGAGAGAATTATGACTCGAGGGAGGTAACGAGATTCCAGGCTTTCTCGAGTAACTCGGAGTGTGGACTATGTAGTTCGCAACCAGTAGAGGTCCACATTCTTTGCCATAATTTTATGCTCAGACATCATCACTGTCAGCTAATACCAAAAATCCACTGAATCCATAGTAGGAGCAGACTACCTATGTAGAGGAGTTATTGAGGCAGAGAATGCAGATAAAATTTAGCTGGTGGGATATTCATTAAATTCATAACTGATAGTAAATATATCATGCACAGAGAGACCACAAAAGCAGTGGTTCAAATTGAAGCAGGGCCAACAATGGCCCACTCTGATACCATGTTAAACACACACATGGTATGCACACAAGATGAAGGATAAACATGAGATTATTCACAATGATACATATTTATAGTACATTGGAGTGACCCTTGGATTCCATATTCCAGGGTCTCTTGGAATCCCTTTGACCATTCGCCTTCCACACTAACCCTTAGAGGATTAGGTGTCCAACACTATGAACTATCAAGCATCATGTCAAAATTCCAATAATTCTCATCTATATTAATTTAATAAGCCAAATCTTGTCAAAGCTTTTAAACTGTTATCAAATACTGTCATATACTAACTTTGAATGCATGAATCAAAATAACATATTGAAATCCAAATTCTAGTCCCCTACAAGAACAAGTTCATTCAACTCTTTCACATTTTCTATAGTAAGTCAAACATTCAAACCTCCTTGCTCATAGGAATTTCTATTGTCTGCTCCATATCTGTAGGAATGTAATACTCCTGGTGCGCCCCTGATATTGTACATAAGGCTTCATTTTTTGTGTCCTACAGGCACAACCAGACCCATAGGCCTTCTTCCATGTGGTTGGAGGGCTTATAACTGCACTATTAATCCTTTCTCCCAGTGGTTGACGATTGAGCTAAGATAAATTTTTTCTGCTCATATTAGAACTTTTTCAAAGATTTTTCAACAACATCGCAAGGTCATTCATGTCCAGAATCCTTCCTTCAATGGTTAATATTTATCTGCAAATAGGTGTTGGGATCTTATGGAGACTTTCTTCCTCTAAATGAGAAGCCACTTCAATCAACATTAATCAAGACATCAACCAATCTATCATAATAATATCATGCATCAAAAAAACTGTTAGATCATGAAATCAAACCATATCAGATTCTTAGATATATATGCATCATAGTCATAACGTATTAACATCATATACTTCATCATCACATATGAACATGACATCAAAATTTCATCAAGGATTAGAGTAATATGATTAGGGCATCTGACAGGTGCATCATCATGCTTCAAGGATCATAATCACTAAATTACGTCTTTTACATTTATTCAATCATTAGGTCAGAACATTTAATTTTACCATATTTTCAAAATTACTAATCCAAGGTGAACAAGGGGATCCTGAGCAATAATCTTATTGTTACACTTTTATCATCAAGGTTACCATGCTTATCAGAAGCACCATATATAAAAAACAATGTATCTAGCTTGGTTCATAAAATCAAGAAATCCATCATGCCTAAATGTAAGATACTTTTCAAATATAAAGTGCCCCAACATATCACATGTACCATAAATACAACTTACTTTCATATGAATATATAATTCATTCATGAAGGTGATATTCCCATCATGCCTTAGGGCTTGCCTTGCCATCCAATATTGCAGCTGAAAAATTATACTATACATACCTTATAACATTCAAATACCTTTGCACTTTGTATCATTGACTTGTCATGGGAAACTGTTGTTCTTTTCTTCCTACACTAGCTATATTTTCCTGCACCTCAGATGATTCTCAAGAAGGATCTACTTATCACATCTCATCAGGATATTATAAGTATCCAAATAATCAAATATACATGCAGGAATTTGTTGTGGCAGCTACAACCACCCTCCAAAATTTTTCCATTACTTATATTTTGGAGCCTAAATTCCCTTCATAAGAGATTACCTTGCATTGCTATCAGGTATCTGTGCTTTGAATGATGTTTACTTTTTAGTTCTGATTGTGTTCACTTGTCCTTCACTTAGAAAATTTTTCTAAGACATAAGTTGACCTCCTGTCTAAGTCTTGTATAGTATTTGCGCAATTCATGTAGCTTGTCTTGAATTTCATGTTTAGAAATATGTAGTCATGGAAGGTAGGCTAGCCTTGAGCTCTAAAATTGCACAGTAATGACAAACAACCCAACAATGAACCTAGAAACTGTGTAGTGCACTAAGTCAGGGGTCTGCCAGTTCCCCGGAATTGCGCAATCCTTCCCGGTGAGGTGCATGAAAATTTTTCTCGGGAAAAAGAAGAAAAGATAAAAGTAAAAAAATAATCCCTAAAATTTAGGGATCTATTTTTAGTAACCTAATGTAGGAACACTTGATATTTTTGGAAGATTTCACCATCTATTGATTTTTCCTTAATTTTTTGGCATATGCGTACTAAACCCTAATTTTATCAAATATATTTAATCGATTCCCCTAGAGATCATTTTCACACTCGATCTTGGATATCTATCATTCCCAAGGATATCAAGAAACCTTCGGTATGGTCATCTCAATTTTCTGGACGAGTTTTGCATTTATCGCTTTTGTGATTTTTCTGTCGCTTTTTGTTGTTTGGCTTGTGAGTATTTTTTTTCTTGTTTATTTGCATGCATGACGAAATTTTAACTTTCTATAGCTTTTAGAAGTGTTGTTTCAACTTATCATTTTCCTTTTACAAGTGTCACATCAGTTTCTTCATTTTTGCACTGATCATCATCGTTGCGACGACTGTCCTCACCGATTTGGTTTTCTTCCTGTTTACTTGGCTTCTGCACTTGATTTGTCTTGTTTCAGCAACATTTAGTCAAATCTACATTCAATTTATCACTATCTCTTAGATCTGCTCATTTTCTACACCTCCCTTGGGCATATATGCCACTTCCTTCGCCTGATTTAACTTTGCCCAACTGGGCACTGCAAAATTTGGAGGGTCAAGATGAGATATTGGCCTCTGGAACTACATAGTGCTCAATATAGGTTGGCCCAAATGCGCATTATGCAAATAGTTCTAGGGCTCAATCTACATTCCTGGCCACTGAGACTGCACAATGCACAATATATCCCAACTCACTACCTGGGCTAAACTACACATTTCACAGTCTCAGTCCTCAAGCTTCAACCCTGATTGTTGGGGCTACACAGTGCATAGTTCCCTCAGCCAGTCAGACCCTTTTCATAATTACAATTGTACAATCCTTCCTTTCAGATGCCCAAATTTCTACTTGAACTTTCCTTGAAGGTTATTTTTATTAACACTGATGTTTTATTTCCATGAGTATCTTTTTTGTCCTACAGGTACAAAAGTTGTTGAGAACCTCTCCAACAGTCACTGTGACAATGGCACCCAAGAGAGTTTCCTTAAAATAAATTACTGAAATCAGTACTGGGGAAGCAGTTGAACAAGTTCCAGTTAAGTTGACAGTTTATGTGGGCACTCAACATTTTTTAGAGAAGGGATCGAAGATGACATGGCAACAGATCAAATATGAGTTCACAAAGGAATTTCGGGTAGATTTAGAGCGACAACAGTTTGAGAAGAAATAACAACAAAATATAACATCTAGATACAAGATAAGGGAATGAGGAAGGTTCTTGACAACGCAGAGGAGGAAAAAATATGGGAGATGCAAGCAGATCCTATCATTCAACAAAAAAATTTGTAAATCGAAGCAAAGAGGAAGCAAAGGCAGCAAAGAGCAGAGCGTAGGAAGAGAGAGAAGAAAATATTGGAGGCAGCAGAGGTAAGAGCGTTGAAAGCAGAACAATAGTTGAAGGAATAACAAGAGCTTAGAAGAAGAGAACAATAGGAGAGACAAGAGCAAGAAGAGGAAGAAAGGCAAGGTGCCATAACAAAAGAGACGACACCCATATAGGTTGAAGAGTCAGTACATGATCAACCAAAAATAGACAGAGCAAGCAAACATATGCAAGAACAAGAGTTTGCTAAGGAGCTTGAACAGTTGATTGAACTCATGGACATGGAAGTGGGACAGGAGCCACAAGATGAATATGTGGACCTAATTCCCAACGCACCTCAGGCCACCGTTCAGACTCCACCACCTTTAGTCAAAGAGCAAGCCCCGAGTGAGGAATGGGAGGTAGTTCCCCTTGATGATGATACGATAATGGATGTGTACAATCTATCATTTGATGAACCAAAAAATAATATTGTACAAGCATGAAGAAAGCACTTCCTGGATGATCATGCATCACCTGCGTTCATGAGGAAAAGGGTGATGATGGCATACACTAGTAGGAATCCAGATACCATTTCCGACACTAGCTGGGCCTTCACAGGAGTAGCCAGATCCAACACCCAGTGCTTAGTGGCTGAGAACAAGAAATTAGCATAGAACATACAGGAATTTCAAAAAGAGAATGAACAACTCTATGAAACAAAAATAATGCACCATTCAGACAAGTCTACTGTGAGGAGATAAAGGCATCGATACTTACTGAAGTATCTGAAATTGGAGACACTATGTGTGATATTTATGAGAAGTTGGTAACTGTACATAAGGCAATTTTCCACCTGAATGACTTACTACGACAGATCAGAGAGTTTTTTAGGATCTTTAGGAATATACAGACTACCATCACTGCCATGCTTAAGTGGACAATGCGATACAAGGTCATGCCTATTACATTGGTAAAGAAGATGAATCCATATGCAGAGTTAGAGAAAGCCAAGGTTCGGATACTCATCCAGAACAACAAGCAACTCACGTCATTCATTGGAATCATTCAAGCCACATATGGAAGGATATTAAACATTTTTTTTTTCATGGTGAGAACCCCACCATATCCCATAAATTGGTATACTCACTGAGGCCAAATGTAAACAACAAGTCTGGAAAGAGATTGATCAGTACATGAAGCAGCTGGAGCAGATGACCACATAGGAGGACATGGAGATCAACAGACAAACTTTGCATACCTAAATTGGTGGCTCGGTTCAGATCAAAACGATGTTGCATTTGATTGAAGGAGAAGTGAGGACCAGTTCCAAGAGATTGTACCTGGATACATTGGAGGCAAGTGTCTGCTTCCATATTAACGCTATCTCATAGTTTGGGGAGACCATTTCACAATACCAAGCTTGGTATGAGTACGTGACTGAGAGACACCAAGTCCAATATGCCCGACTTGAGTTCACCCCAACAACAACATCATAGTATTTTGTCTTTTTAGGCTATCAAGTTATCTCTACCCTATTTTGTCTCATATGGGTACGAGTGGAAATTGTAATATTATTTGTAATTATTATATGAGTGAAATTCCATGTGTCCATGATGGAACGTGAAGAGTCATATGTAATGTGAGGAGTCATGAGGGGAGGCCAAGAGTCACCAAGGGGGCATACCAAGAGTCACCCCCCTTTGGTTATAAATACATCCTCATAACTCTTGTAAGAGGCTTTTTGGATCCAAGCTTTTGGCTAGGCTTAGCCTTAGAGAAGGCTTGAGATTTTTGTGTCAACCTTGGCTTCTTCGTAGCATAGAGGGAGTATACTTCTTTGGGAGGAGAAGGTGTTGTTGACTTCATGTTCCACTATTGGGTCAAGTGGTTCATCATGTTGTATGTATGAATGGAACTTTCACTTATAATATGATGAGAGCTGACACGTCTTCATGCATATATTGTAAATGTAGTTGGAATAATTTGGTTATGTTTGCGATTTATGTTTTTTAACTTACACATATGATTATGAACTATTTCATTTGCATTTGTATGAATCTTTTTGAATGCATGCTCATGTTTTAATCCATCAACTTTATCTTGTGGACTATTCCGCTTGTTAGTTTGTGTGATGTATTTTCAGCTCGTGTCTTCCTTTCTAGTTGTGTGCTATTACAAGATTCTAAGGAGTGCACTTAATTTCCCCTTTACTGTTAGAACCACACATAAATCATATTTAATCTCCGCATGATCACCCAATTTCTTTAACCAAAGAAACTATACGCCACTCTATGCATTTTGCAATCCAAGTCATATCATTAAACACCCCAATGCTGGGATTCCTACTCCAAATGGTGTGAGGTCTAGTTGGGACTTCATATCGGGGAGATCCCATGAATGTTGGCGGGTCCAGCACCGCCAACATAAGTATAGTCAATGATCAAATCAATAAATCTAAACAAAATTAAAGAAATAAAGAAGTAACATAAATAAGAAAAAGTCATTGTCTTCAATGGGAGGTGATAATTTCCCTCTTGAACCAGCCGTCAAGAGTCATGATTTTCCATTTTCCGTATAACATTATTTTCTTCATTATATTTCAACCCACTTCATTAGAAACCAGGCCTAATAGAGACTATCCCATATAGTGCTATATCAAACCTATCACAAGTGCTAGAACATCTTCACACTGATCATGTTAGGGTTTCTAGATTGCATTTCTCAAATATTTGTCATAATCCATGGTTTCTTCCAAACCATAACATAATAATATCCATCAAATGCTAATAACCATATTGACTAGGGTTTCCTTCAGACCCTATTTTACTTCTCCTTCATATTCTCTTTCTTCCATAAATGGTGTCTTCATAAGGGTGACCTTCAATGAATTTTCTTCAGCCCAACTCTAAAACCATGTTATTTTTTCTCAGGGCTATATTTTTCTTTACTTTAGATAATTGACTTTCATCATTTACATATTAAATTCACCCCACATGATCAAAAAATTATTGAATTTCACAACATTATTCAGAAACATATGAAATCATATAGAAATAACAATATCATAGTCAAGGCGGTAGAACATAATAGAAGAAAATCATTCACACACAAAGACACCAAGATTGGTTAAAGACTAGGGAAAAACCCACTATGGGGAAAACCCTTTCAAATTATTCTTCTTATAAAATTTTCAGTAAAGAGAGTAAAATTATCCATATCTTCAACCACAAAACTATCCAAAAAAATAAACTAATCAACACCTAAGAGGTGAACTCAACGATGCTAATAATAAAAACCATACTTCAGAAGCTTGCGAACATTTTTCATTGTCTGGAGTCAACTACCGAAATCTGCGGTCAAATAAAGTCAACTGAAAAACCAAACCTTAGTTTCAAACTTCATGAAAAGAGTGTATGTGCGTGCAGCTAAAACTTTCCAAATGCACTCATGAGATTGTTTTCTTGTGATTGCAACAAAAAATTGACTGTATCACCCATGCGGCTAGAAACCAAAAGCCTAGATCTCATGTCTGAGATTTAGACCTTGCAATTTCGGATATGTATGACCCAATCTCCATGAACCACCTCAGACCTGTCAGAGCCAGACCAAAGAAGGAAGAAGGATCATGATGATTTCGAAATGAGGGTCACTTGACTTGTAATTATAGCTATCCATGGGGTTCCAATTTCTCTTTTGAGTTGACCTATCCTTTTGTGCACATGTGGGATTTTCTTTAAAAATACACTTCCCCTTACCCAAATCCAGTGCTTCAAAGATAAAAACTGGTCCTCTTGAAAAGAGGAATCTATTCCCATGATTGTAATTTGTCACTGAGATTCCAAATTAACACTTTCATCCTATCCATGGCTGATCTGTAGTTTTCCTTGTCTTCACAAATTTTTTAGGCTCTAAAGGATCACTTAATTAACCTCAAATTTCTTTTCTTGAGCTATGACAAGTATTTTCTGTGACTCAATTATCCTATCATTATCTATCTTGAAAATTTTTATTTATACCTTCAAACTTCTTAGTGTATCTGATATATTAGGAGAGTACTCATCTCCTTGTGTTTCAATTAATCTATAATGGGAGCCTTGTGAGCTGTAATCCACCATTCTTCTCATTATCTATGATATTTTTTTTCCTACAAACATACTGATAGCACTCCATAATTCTGAGGTTGAAAGGACTGAATCCTGGAGGCCAACATCAAAACTGCTTCGAGCCTAGGATCTAGCCCTCCTAGACTCAGAGAGGGACCTCTCTGTTAGATGTACCTTTGTTGATTCAACATTTTAAGCTAGTTATTAAGGTAGAGAGGTTTGTTAGAAATTTGTGGTTGAGACAACAGAAGAGGGCCATTGGGCTAATGCAGTCAATAGGTCAAAGCAACTTTAAATGACTGAATTAATTATATCATGTGTAACCAGGCAAGATAGTCATGTTAATGGATCTTAAAAAAATGTGAGTGGTAGAGAAGAACAGATCATGATTCCATCTAAATGAAGAGTAGACATTATCCGAATTCCACATTTAAACTTCAGAAGAGAACATAAATATTGTTTAAAGCCTGAGAAAGGTGTGCTAATTGACAAATCCTGAACAAAAAGTTCTTATAAAAAATAAAGATATAAAGCAAATGGTGAAATAAGAGAAAAGTATATAACATCAAGAAATACTTCACCATCACAACATGACACAAGAATCTAGAAACAACTAGATCCTTTCATTCAGCCAAAAAAGTTGCCTACAACCAACTGAGAATTTTTACAATAGTTTTCTCCCTTCAGGTCTAACAACCTTTCTCATCTTACATTCTATATTTTATAACATTCCCCCATTACATTTCAGATCCTACTAATAAGGAAGATCAAATCCTTGCCTTAACTACTTCAGATGTTCTACGAAAATGTCTATTTGTGCTCTACCCAAAATAATAGATTTGATCTCTTTTAAAATTATGGCCCAATCCCCTAATATATTAAAAAATATGTGATCTCCAATACTAAAAAGGTAAAAAAAGAAAAATCTATCTGCTTATTACAAACTCGAATATGGAAAATATGACATCTTGCTAATAAAACTAGATTTGGTTTGATCTTCATTAAGGCCCAATCTGATCAAAACTGATGTGTTAACATCATGTTGAGGATGAGCTTTATTTAAAATATGATTTGGAGGATTTGGAGATCCTGTAGAAGTCGAGTTACCTTGATTTGAGGAGATTGGTTATCTTTTGTCTATAACAGAGCTTTCGGCAGCTAAGGAAGCCAAAATAGTGCGCGCTTAGTTGCCGATTATCATGATATTCAACAACTATTTAGGGAATATGAATGACCTTTAGTTGACAAAAGTGAAAATGCTTCTAAACTTAATCAAAATTTGGTGATTTTTCCTTCAACCTCTGATGCATTAATTATATCCACTTTCACTGAACTCCAGAGCAACCTGAGCTAAAGCATCAAGTGTGTGATAAGCCTGGGGTTTCAGCTTCTTGTGAATGAGTCTATAAATTAACACCTTGTTCCTATTTTTCAACTTGGCATTATGTTGGTGCAAAATTTTGTTATTATGCTTGATTTTTTCATATTTAATTGCCATTTTATCAAGCACTGAAATGATCTTTCCTGATGATTGCTTGAGGGTTTCATTCTCTGCCTTTAGGAGTCTTTCTAAAACTTTCAGCTCATTATTTTCCTCCTACAACTTATGTGTTTTAGATTTCATGCTAGCCTTCTTCTGTGATGATGTTGTAGCTTCTTCATGGGATCCTGCATCTTCAACTTATGGTCCTCCTCCCATTTCTGCATCTAAAGGTTCTAACTCAGTTTCTGCAGTTAATGGCTAAGCCTCCTTTTCTGTAGCTAAAGGTTCAAATTCCAAATATGACTAGGGTAGATTGAGAATGTTGGTTATTGTGGCTTCCTCTTGAACATCTGCCCCTGTATCTTCACCTCCAACACCTGTATCTTTCTCAAATTATATATTTTTCTTTGATTTCTTGGATGTTGAGAGAGAAGATTTGGTGACTGTTTTCACTCGAGTGAGTGCCCTGGTTGTCCTCTTGCTAGTTTTTGGAGTAGAAAATTTCTATGAGGGAGTTCCTTTCTTATTTGGCTGAACTTCTTGTTACAACTCTCCCCAAAATAATAAATAATTCCATGTTTTATTCCTTCTATTAAGCTCTTCTAGCACTATTAACTTGATTAATCCATGGTGGAATAAGCTGCTATTAGCTATCTGGGGTTTCGCTTGGACCTTGGAAGCCATTTTAGTGAGGCTTTTAAAAAGATAAAAAGGCATGTTAAGTGGCTTCTTACATGTGAAGTGAAGGAGAAACCTGAAATGATAAAACAATGTCCTCCCATACCTCCCTTCACAGGTAATATAAACCTGGATGATCTTCAACAACTCTTGCCACTGCTCTTGCAAATAGCTCCTGGGAATGTCTTTCTGCCATTTCATATTTTGATGCTCCTCTTTAAGAAATAACTTAAAATATACTTCTTTAGTGGACGTGGTCTTAAACCACCTCTCTCCTTCACTTGGAATTTTTGTAGCTGCTACCACACTTGCTTCATCAATCTGCATGGTCATTGGCCCCAACTACACTTTGCATCCATCAAAGATTTTGGAAAATGCCTCAGTGATACCTTGATGGTGTACCTGAAATTTCTGGCAAAATCTATAACAACCCACCTGTTTGAAGAATCCACATGCTTGTGGGTGTGCCTCAAGGTAAGCTGTGACTTGCAACTCTTTTCTCAGTAATGCTCTTCTAGTTGACATTTCTTTCTCTGACATCTACAAACATTTTCAAACAAGCTATGTAGGTTTACATGGTGACTAGGGTGACTGGTAGGTAGGTGATGAGACCAACTGAGTGTGAAAAAAGGGCCATACTGAAGAAAACGAAATTGTGAAACCCGAAAACTAAAGAAGGCTCAAAGCTTTCATATGTGTAGATGATTTTTAACACCGACTGACCATTGACCAAATTAAAACGTGTTGGAGGTATGATGACCTTTAGCAGGATTTAATTAAAAAATATTAGCACAACTTGAGTTCATGATCACACAATGAGGGGATATGGTTGAGACACGATATTTGAAAACTGGTTGAATGATGCATCAGTGCGGTTATGGAAACTTATATTTTCATGATGGCGTGAGTACCAAATATGAAATGGAAATGAAACGATTGTACAAACCCTAGCAGAAATGTCGGTTCTTGCAATAGCTATTAATAGATGGAGTTAATTGTTTAAGCTGCTGAAATTTTTAATTTCTAGCAGGAATTAGAACATACCTAAATCCGTTGATAAACCTGTTTTGGCCACCTTAAATATTTAAAACTCAAGTGAAAAATTTTAACTCCACCATCTGGCTTGAAACCTTGGATATATCGTTATAATTTGAAAGCTGGCGATGGCACTAGGAACTCTCTGTGTCACTGTCTTCATACCCAGTTTTGATAAAGCTTTTCGGAGGGCCCAGCTAGCAGTAAACGGTTTCCAACGGGGGGTGAGAACTCCCCACAACTTGCCACGTGGTCTTAATTCAGATTTTGAAACTGTGCTTTTTCGAACCCCCTCATTTATTAAACTTATAAGTGTTGAAGGGGTCTGTAATGAATTTATACCGTTGATCTTTATCAAAACTCATTAACCATAAGCGTAGAATGCACGAGGTATAAGCGCTTTTAGCTGCCAAAAGTTTTAGATTTCGGTAGCTAATCCTTAACAAATTTTGATTCTTTAGTTGTCGAAAGTTAAACTCTCTGCTAAAATTAAAACACAACAACAGGTGCATAAAAAACACTTATTTCAGCCATACTTTTTCTCCTAAGCACCTTAAACTGGAATTTTTTTCAACCAAGATCAAAATAATTCGCCAAATTGATAACTAGAGAACATGTACCTATTTTATAGGGTACTAACAGTGGTTGCAAATGGGGATGGAAGCTCCGAAGGAGATGTCAAGAATCCTAGATGTCCAGTTTTGTTACCCAGTGCGTTATCCATTGGGTTGATCCCACAATCTGCTTCTTGATTTGTGCTGCCATAATCACTTTCTCTTCTATCAAGTTTGTTTGCATCTCATAACTATAAATTGACACTACATTGCTTCATATTCAAAATCTAAATTTGAGAATAGAATTTGAAAAATATAAGATGCTTGTCCTGCAAGCTTATTAGCATCATTCCTACTCTTATCTAATAAAAAATTATCACATCAAATAATAATCACACTTCCAATGTAAATAATCAAGCAAATGAGTGCTTAACTGAAGTTGACATCCCTTTTCTGTAGGTAGAAAAATGGTTTTGAAACATGGCAACTTGACTCTTCCACATAATTCAATAACTCTGTTGATCAACCTGGTGAATTCTTCCTTCACTGATGACTGTAAAACACTGCGCAAAGGATCTAGGTAAACATGCAACATGAAATCTTTTAGATGCTGGTAACATAGAAACATGCCTCATCCCAGACTGCTCCTTTGCTTTTGTGTCAACACTGATTGTCTTCACATGGCAAGGAAGACACTTGTTTTTCCTCCTTATCCATGATAATCCACTGTTCTGTCTGCTCTTCATAATTTTCCTTGTCAGACAGAATCTTGCCAAAGAGTTGCAAATTATCAATCATCTCAGAAAAAGTATCATTAGCTATTAAAATATGTTGTGCAACTTTGTCAACATCCCAAGAAGAAAATAATGATGGAGAACTTTTCTGATCTTATTCAAGGTCTGCACACTCAGAAATAGGATTTGTGTGATCTTCGATCAACAAGCCTGATTGGTCTTCTTTTGGAAAACTTTCTTGGTTTTCATTAGGCAAAGTTAATTTGTGTTCAATTTTTGAATAAAACATTGTTGGTTGAAGATGCTCTTGTGAATCTAGGCCATCAAGATCTGCTACTTTTTCTTCTGGATCACTAGACTGTTGTAGGTTTTCACTGTCGTCCTCTGCTGGATCTAGTTTAGTAGGTTGAATTTCTTCCTTAACCATCTGCTAATCAGCTTGTCCTTGTGCTGCTAGGAATATTTCATGTGGTGAAACTTCATGAACTTCTAGACAACATATATCATTTATTTTTTCATGATGAGAAGACATTTCAAACAAAAATTCCACTTTCTGAAAAGGTCTTTCTTTCATGATGATGAATGATGATCATCATTCATAAAATGATCATCATCATAGTAATCCTCTAGATATTCAAAAAAACTTTAAAAATTATCACAACAGTCTTGAACTAGTGACCAGGATGGATAATCTGCTTTATATTCGTCACAAAACACAACATGAAAACACTTCAAGGAACTTATACTTGTAGCTGGTAGATCTTCATACCAAGACCTATCTTTCTCTTCTAAACTCACCACAAACATTTTCATAAGACAGTCTTCTGGAAATTGAATTTTAAACCTACGAATGTGCATATGAAACCTTAAAAAATGTATAGCAACATCATATCCTTTTTATCTTTAAAGGTCAGAAGATATTTTAACAAATAAATGTTTGGCATGGGGTTTGGAAAACCTGGGATCTTAGATCTGTCCAAAGGAGAATACCTGCGTTGTATTCTTGAATTCATCTTGAAAATCAATTAGAGAATGGAGTCACCATAAGTTCACAACACTTCTAGATTCTTCTACTAGTGGAGCCTTTAGGTCAACTGAAAACTGTGGAGTCGCCAGGTGGATGATTTCAACCTCGTTATGTCTGGCTACTTTTCCACCATCATCAACCATATTTGAACATGGAAATTGTTACTGAGGAACTTGAAACTATGTTTGAGTTCCCAGTATGGTCGCCACTATTTTAGCGCTCCGTAATTCCAAGGTTGAAAGGAATGAACCCCAGAGGCCAACATCAAAACCGCTTCGAGCCTAGGATCTATCCCTCCTAGACTTAGAGAGGGATATCTCTGTTAGATGTAGGTTTATTGATTTGGAATTTTAGGCTAGTTATTAAGGCAGAGGGATTTGTTTGAAATTTGTGGTTGAGACAACAGAAGAGGGCCATTGGGCCAATGGAGTCAATAGGTCAAAGAAGCTTTAAATGACTAAATTAATTAGATCATGTGTAACCAGGCGAGATAGTCATGCCATTGGATCTTAACAATTTGTGAGTGGCAAAGAAGAACATATCAGGATTCCATCTAAATGCAGAGCATACATTATCCAAATTCCACATTTACACTTAATAAGAAACATAAATATTATTTAAAGCCTGAGCAGGGTGTCCTAATTGACAAATCCTGAACAAAAATTTCTTATAAACAATAAAGATATAAAGAAAATGGTGAAATAAGAGAAAAGTATATAACATCAAGAAATAATTCACCATCAAAACATGACACAAGAATATGGAAAACAACTAGGTCCTTTCATTCAGCCAAAAATGTTGCTTACATCCAGTTGACCATTTTTACAATAGTTTTGTCCCTTTAGGTCTAACAACCTTTCTCATATTACATTCTATATTTAATAACATTCCCCCATTACATTTTAGATCCTACTAATAAGGAAGATCAAATCCCTACCTTAACTACTTCATATATTCTAGGAAAATGTCTATTGGTGTTCTACCCAAAATAAGAGATTTGATCTCTTTTACAATTATGGCCCAATCCCCTAATATATTACAAAATATATGATCTCCAATACTAAAAAGGCAAACAAAGCCAAAGATTTCTATTGATTACAAACTTGAATCTTGAAAATATGACATCTTGCCAACGAAACTAGATTTGGTTTGATCTTCATTAAGGCACAATCTGATAAAAATTGATGTGTCAGCAACATATTGAGGATGAGCTTTAATTAAAATATGATTTGGAGGCTTTGTAGATCCTATAGAAGTTGAGTTACCTTGATTTGAAGAAATTGGATATCTTCTGTATATAATAGAGCTTTCGGCAGCGAAGGAAGGCAAAACAGTACGCGCTTAGCTGCCGATTATCACAATTTTCGGCAGCTATTTCAGGATTCTTAACAGCCTTTAGCTGACAAAAGTGAAAATCATTCTGAACTTAACCAAAATTTGGTGAGATTTCCTTCGACCTCTGATGCATTAATTATCTCCACTTTCACTAAACCCTAAAGCAGCCTGAGCTAAAGAATCAAGTGTGTGATAAGCCCGAGGTTTCAACTTCTTGTGTATGAGTCTATACCTTAACACCTTGTTCCTATTTTAAAACTGGAATTATGCTAGTGCAACCTTTTGTTCTTATGATTGATTGTTTCATATTTAATTTCCATTTGATCAAGTGCTGAACTGATCTTTCCTAATGATTTCTTGAGGGTTTCATTCTCTGCCTTTAGGAATCTTTCTAAAACTTTCAGCTCATTATTTTCCTCCCGCAACTTTTGTGTTTTAGATTTCCTGCTAGCCTTTTTATGTGATGATGTTGTAGCTTCTTCATGGGCTCCTTCTTCTTCAACTGATGGTCCTCCTCCCATTTCTGCATTTAAAGGTTCTACCTCAGTTTCTGTAGTTAATGGCTAAGCCACATTTTCTGCATCTAAAGGCTTAGATTCCGAATTTGAATAGGGTAGATTTAGAATTTTGGTTGCTGTGGCTTCCTCTTGAACATCTACCCCTATAGATTCACCTTCAACCCCTGTATATTTCTCAAATTCTAGCTTTTTCTTTGATTTCTTGGATGTTGAGGGAGAAGTTTTGGTGACTGTTTTCACTTGAGAGAGTTCCCTCCTTGTCCTCTTGCTATTTTTTGGAGTAGAAAACTTATGTGAGGGAGTTCCTTTATTCTTTGTATGAAATTATTGTTCAAACTATCCCCAAAACAATAAATAATTCCATGTTTTATTCCTTCTATTAAGCTCTTCTAGCACTATTAACTTGATTAGTCCATGGTGTAATAAGCTGATATTAGCTGTCTGGGTTTCGCTTGGACCTTGGAAGCCATTTTAGTGAGGCTTTTCAAAATATAAAAAGGCATGTTAAGTGGCTGCTTACCTGTGAAGTGAAGGAGCAACCTGAAATGATAAAACATTGTCCTCCCATACCTCCCTTCATAGGTAACATAAACCTGGATGATATTCAACAAATCTTGCCACTGCTCTTGCAAATAGCTCCTGGGAATGTATTTCTTCCATTTCATATTCTGATGCTCCTCTTTAAGAAAGAAATTAAAATCTACTTCTTTAGTGGAGGTGGTATTAAACCACCTCTCTCCTTCACTTGGCATTTCTGTGGTTGCTGCCACACTTGCTTCATCAATCTGCATGTTCATTGGCCCCAACCACACTTTTCATCCATCAAAGCTTTTGGAAAATGCCTCAGTGATACCCTGATGGTGTCCCTAAAATTTCTGGAAAAATCTATAACAACCCACCTATTTAAATAATTCACATGCTTGTGGGTGTGCCTCGACATAAGCCATGTCTTGCAACTCTTTTCTCAGCAACGCTCCTCCAGACGAAATTTATTTCTCCGACACCAACAAAAATTTTCAAACAAGCTATGTGGGTTTACAGGGTCACTAGGGTGAGCGGTAGGTAGGTGATGAGACCAACTAAGAGTGAAACAAGGGAAAGAATAAAGAAAATGAAATCATGAAACTTGGAAACTAAATAATTCTTAGAGCTTTTAGCAGTGTAGATGATTTTTAACACCAACTGACTGACCATCAATCAAATTAAAACGTGTTGGAGGTATGATGAATTTTAATGGGATTTAATTAAAACATATTGGCACGACTTGAGTTCATGATCACGCGATGAGGGGATATGGTTGAGACACAATATTTGAAAACTAGTTGAAATGATGCATCAACGCGGTTATGGTAGCTTAGATTTTCATGATGGTGTGAGTAGCAACTATGACACAGAAATGACACGATTGTACAAAACCTAGTAAAAATTTCGGTTCTTGTGAATGCTATTAATAGATGGAGTTAATTGTTTAAGTTGCCAAAATTTTTAATTTTTGGCAGGAATTAGAACATACCTAAATTCGTTAATAAACCTGTCTTGCCCACCTTAAATCTTTAAAACTCAAGTGAAACATTTTAACTCCACCATCTAGTTTGAAACCTTGGATATATCGTTATAATTTGAAAGCTGGCGATGGTGCGAATAACTCTCCGTGTCACTGTCTTCATACCCGGTTTTGAAAAATATTTTCAGAGGGCCCAACAAGTGATAAACGGTTTCCAACGGGGGGGGGGGGGGGTGCGAAATCCCCACAAATTTCCATGTGGCCTTTATTCGGATTTGGAAACTGTTATTTTTTGGAACCCCTTTATTTATTAAACTTAGAAGTGCTGAAGGGGTCTGTTGGTGAGGTAAATTCCCTTTGCGGACAGAGGCGATCCCACTAGCCCTAGAGTGGGTCTAGCCAAAAATGAAACAAGCTATAACATTGATTCCTAGTTAACAAATGGACGAGGATTCGATAGATGACTTACCGGAGGTCCTACGCTATTGTTGCCGTCGGAAAGAGTGGCTACCTCTCGCTCCTGGTTTGACAGATCATGATCCGCTCGCTTTCACGCTCGGACACCTGCACACACACAAGAAAAAAATGACAATATACAGTATACTAATTCACATTCGTAACTATTAGTCAGTTGAAGAGGACTAAATCAATTGCATTACATAAATAACATAACAAAATGATGGAACCAACACCATAGTCGAGCATATTAATAAATGGAAGGAAGAGTACAACCAAGCTTTGATGTTGCAATCTCCTCCAGCAGGGTTCAAGCAGAGCGTGTCTCACAAAAGCTCATTGGGAATTCGTACGAGAATATTTCTACGGAATTCTCCTTGGTTCTACCTTCTCAATAGAAATTACTCAGTTATAGTATTCTTCTCCAAGTTCAGCTAGCTTTCATAAAGGGAGAAGGCTTGTTTTTATAGAGGGAGAGGGAGAGGTTAGGATCCCTATAATTATGGAAGGGAGACCTATCTTCAAGGAGTGTTCCATGGGAGGTGAAAACCACTACCTAAAGAGGGAGATCCGTGGCTGATCAACTTAACCACTTTCGGTGACTCATCCCTGAGGTAGTTAGAAGGAAACTTCCACCTATAATTTTTAAGAAACATTCCTAAAACAGCTTGGCGCAAGGGCTGCACTGAGACAGAGTGCTAGGTGGGGCGGGCTCTAGTGAAAATCTTCCACATCGGCATGAGGGATGAACTGGCTATCTGTGCCAAGGCCAAAACATAGGTTTTGTGTGATTTTTTGAGGAAATTTCCAACATGAGAAATGATGTCCTTATGCAGAAGGATGCAAAGAAGGTGTTTGCAGAGTATGACACTGTTCACAATCCACGGGGATGATCCTCCAATATGCGGGATGAGGGATTGTAGGGATGGTGACAAAATACAGTGTAATAGATGTGCCCTAAAGCATGAGGTCTGAGAGAGAGGGAGGGGTGAAATGCTTTATGAGAATGCGTTTGACCCAAACACTGCTGTCGAAAAACCTGCAAGTACAAATACAACTGATATCTCTGATACATGATATGTGGCATGGGTGCAACCATCCATAATAGAGAAAGTGAGATCTGAGGTATGGACGCAACCATCTAATCAGAAGAGTCATGTAATAAGTCATAGTAATCCACAGAGAACCTGCAACCTGGATTTCATCAGACAAAACCCAGGGTCTTGCACTCCAGCCCAACCCGAACAAAGTTTAAGTTCGAGCATGCGAATACATGAGTTGAAGTCGAACATGCAGGAACATCTTCTGATTACCAACTAGTAATGAGAGCTGTTAACAGACGCGAGAGAAACCACCAATAATGACAATGGCTCTCAAGGTACAAAAGGTACAATCCGCGGAATGTGGACAGAGATCCGGCGTCGAACACCCACAGAATCATTCGATCGAAGGCCAATGATGTATACCTTGCAATGGATGCGAAAAACCTGCCATTAAGGCATGCGGGCTTCAGGGTACTTGAAGGGAGTCTCTAGATTAGCTTCCTAGAAAATGAGATGAAGTTGATAGGAAGTGATCTAGTCGAAGGAGGGCCATGATGTTTCCCACATCATCGACATGAGACAGAGGAATATGATGATTTGCGAATCAAGACCAATGGAGAATCAGAGGGAGGTTGAGAATTGCAGAGGCAAAAATTCTCTTGAACATATCGACGGCACGACACTGGATTTGGAAGTATTTGACATCAACGGATCTGAAGTCATGGTGACGTGGCAAAGAGTAGCTGAGCAGTCAAAAGAGATTATCCAAACCAATGGAGGCAAATGAATGACGAAGTGAGATGTCCGCAACCCGACATGAATGTAGAAAAGTGCCATGTTCAAGAGTGACATACTGCCGACTAAAGTCTGGTTCCATTTTCCCCCACCATTTCTGGCAAGTACCCCAATTATTTTTGAAAACAAGCTTGAAGGGGATAGCATATGCTTGTGATGTATGTTTGTCCTTCGGAAAAATCCATCCTAGTACATTTTACGAGCCCTAGGAAGGAGGAACTCGGGTAATGTCATAACGAAGGAGTCTGATGTCATTAGGTTTTAACGAGTTTGACAAAGGGAGAACTCAACATATTTTCATATTTAGAGAGTTTTAAAAGAAATCGGAAAAGAAAACTCCTGCAAGGCCCTTTTCGTAAATAGTCTCTCAGATCCGAAAAGGTAGAAAACATCATTCGAGATAACCTCTTAGTCGCGATAGGCTAAGGTATTCCTTTTTCGTAAATAATCTATCCCAACCCAAAAAATGGGTAAACATATACTGGGTAGATATCATTTCACAACCATTTAACGAGTTCAAAACGACAAGAATCTTGACAATCTTTTCAATTTTTGAGAGTCAGAAAAGAGTTGAAATATGACTCCTCGTGGAGGAACGAGTGGTATTAAGGGTAGCTACTGGTTCTGGTAATGGTGGAACTGCTCAGAACAAGTAAAGGTAAAGATGCTGGCTAACAAGACTACTCATCGCAGCGGTTCCTCAGGAACGGGTAAAACAACCAAGTGAAGGCATATGATCGACCAAGCAGATAGTGACAATGGAGTGAGAAAACCAACGCTCATATGGAAAAAACAGGTTGATAAAATGGCAATCATAAGAGGTAAAATGGGAATGGTTTCATTTTTACACAAGCTTGAAACAAAGATAAACTATGCTTGAAACCGGTTTCATTTTTACACAAGCTTGAAATGGAAACAAACTATGCTTGAAAAAGTAAGCATGCCCTGAGCATGGTGACTCAATTTGAGGTACATGCCCCCCAATTTTCAGTCCATATGAAAGGAAAATGGAGTGAAGGTTCAAATTACGAGATCAAGAAAAAGACTCGACTGGGATTTTACAAGATCTTATCAAAGACGCGAATTGAACAAGAACATGTTTCATTGTTTTAGCGAGGTTTACACATTAAAAGAACTATCCTCATAACACCTTGTTTCATTTTTTAAGGAGCTTGACACAAGAAAACAAACTCTGCTCTGAGGACCTTGTTTCATTTTTTTAAGGAGCTTGACACAAGAAAACGAACTATGCTCTGACAACCTCGTTTCATTTTTTAAGGAGCTTGACACAAGAAAACGAACTATGCTCCGAAAACCTTGTTTCATTTTTTAAGGAGCTTGACACAAGAAAATGAACTATGCTCTGAAAACCTTTCATCATGACAAATAAGAAGTCACAAATTCCAAGAGGTTTGCATCTGATGGGAGAAAAACATCTTGAAAATCAGGACCCAATGCCCCCAGCACACGATGCACAATGGCACTATCACTGAATGTGGGCATGGAACAGGTAGCCACATAATTAACCTGTGGCGGGGAAGATAAAACCGACAGATAAAGACCCAGAAGGGACGATGGTGGACCAGATGTCACTTTAAGACCAAAGAATGAAAGCTGATCAATGGTCATGATCTGACCTTTGTGTGGGAAACAAATCACACAAAAGAGGGAAGAGACAAGTGCACCCATGACATAAGTATAGTTGCACCCCAAGATTAAATTGAAATCCAAGGGGCCTGCAACAGCCATCACGCCTATATAGACAGTTTTCCCTCCCAAAGTAACAAGCAACTTTGGAAGGATCCCTAACAGTTGATTGGTTCCTCCATTAAAAGCCAATAGATTCTGTGTAATAGGAACAAGTGGTGGAGAACCAAAAGCTTGCCAAGTAGTGGAAGACAGAATACTAATAGATGCGCCTTCATCTATAATGGTGCTGGGTATGACCACATCAAAGGTCTATACTATGATCTCAAAAGGCACATAAGAAGGAAGGCGGTATCCTGCAAATTGACTCCAATCGAAGGAAGCGACCAAACTACTTGGAGGAGGTACGATTGAACTGAGATGGTCTTCCCTTGGTGTTACGTGAGCAAGAGGATCATCCTCTTCAACCTCCATCACGAGAGTAGGAGGAGAAACTTCGTGAACTATAGGGATGGGAGAATCTTTCTCCAAGTCCGAGGAATCTGAAGAAACAAGAAGAATGTGAGGGGGATGAGATCCACTCTTGACGGAAAAGACCTGATGAACCATAGGCAGGGTCAGATCGATCAATTCCACGTCCAATGGTTAGTCAGGAACGGGCTCCTGAATTTGAATTTCCGAGGGAGTGGGATCAACCAAGGATGACTCTTGACCAATCACGGAATCAAATAGTGGAGGACTCAAAGAAATTTTCTGGTAACCAACCGGAAGGTAGGGTGCATAAACAGTAGATTTTCCCAACACTCTCTTGGCTTCATCCATGTACGAACAAAGGTGAATGGGATCATGCCCTTCACACAACTTATAGGGATTGGTAATATTACCCTATCTCTTATGAGTCTTATCAGCACTAGTCAAAGATGTGCTACCAATATGACTTCTGAAAGCCAAAGACAACGGTGGATGACCATCAGACCATTCTTCAAGTACCTTGGGAATGCCAGGGTAGTCTCGAAGAAGGTGGTCACCTTTGCACAACATGCAAGGGAATTTGAATTTCTGTGGAAGGTTGGATGACTTCTCGATGGAAGGTTTCTTAGGAACAATAGTTGCGGCATTAGCCTCTCGCTTATTTGACTTCTTCTTCTTCTTAGTCACCTAGTTACTAGAATCCAGACTTTCACCAGGCAAAGTAGAAGAAGAGGACGAAGAAATAGGCGAAGAAGGGGAGAGGTCCACCTTAGAATCAACATGATGTTGTTCAGGTAGAGGAGATGGTCGAACAGAGGTTGGAGAACTTGGGACCATCGAGGTTGAGAATAACCAAACAGGCAACCCAACAATTAACCCAGGCAGGGACAATGTTGCCATATAAGGAGCACCAACATTCCCAAAAGTAGGAAAAGGACTAGGATTCCCTTCAGAGGGGATTCCTTGGCTGGTAAACTCCGGAAATGTTGCTATTGGAAACAACCGTAAGAAAAAATGCTAAGGAAGATAACTTTAACCAGGAATATTTCGTGGGCAGTTAATATTTTAAGACATTAAAACAAAACTCTGTCATTTCATATTTTAAGAGTCGAGAAATAGGCAAAAGGTGACTCTATCACTTTCAGGTTGAAACGAGCATGAAAGGACAAGTGCTCGATGATATTTTCAAATTTATGGAGTCAGTAAATATCGAAAATGATTACTCAGGTGGTCTAGGCAAAAGGGTGTACTAGGTTTTTGTGAACTGCCATATACACCTTGGTAATCAAATGAAAGAAGAACCAACCAAGGGCTTTACGTAGATGCCGGTAGTCTCCCTTAATGTTGTGTTCAGTGTATCATGGTTATAAGGCGGTAGACTCGACTTCCTATGTATAAAAGCATTGCAACCTAGAGGGGTCTCCCTTTATATACTCAATGGTATGGGGAGCGCAAGTCCATACTAGTGCTGTCTAAAGGCAAATGGCGAGCGACAACTGCTAGGTTTAAAGACGTCGGAACATGTCTCTAACTTAGACCACTAGATGTTTCATTAGGTTTCAATGTTGCCTTAGGTTAACTGAGTAAATTTTAAGTTGATATTGTATTTACGTTTCAATTCCAAGGTCCTACCGAATGTTGGATCTCACAGATCCCTAAATGCAAGCTACATGCAAAAAGATACCATTCTGTTCGATGAAAAGCTATCTATGAGAAATTTAAGAGTTTTCAAGTGATATAAAATAATGAGAACACGCGGAAACATCCACCACAGTGTCTGATGCAAGTTAATGTAAGTGAGAAATCTTTCCTAGATTTTTCCAATGCTAGATATGTGAAAGACTTTCAATTTCACAATGCAAACAAGAATGCAAACAACAATTTTTTTTTTGAATTTTCAATGTAATAGAGCAAAAAATGCACTAAATGACATGAAAAAAAACAAACACACTAGTTCGAGAATGTCAATGCGAGAGTTGAGACGAAAAAATTTCAATCAACCCAAAACAAATGTAACAGAACTCAAACCAATGTTGCAATCTCTCAAATCGAGGAAAGATTTTGAAACAGACCCATACAAGCAGTGTAATCTATGCTTGGAGTGACAAGAAGAAAAATTGAACAAAAGAGGTAAGAATCATTCAACCAATGCAATCACTCAAACGGATTAAGGGAGCTGAATGCAACCAAACCAGAAAAGAGGTTGAATGCGGAACAAAAGGCTCAAACTCCTATAGGAGGCTCAGCATACCAAAGCACTTAAAAACCCTAAGGCTATGATGCTGATAAGAAATAGACAAACAACTAAAGGAATGGAGGCCAATCACAATAAAAAACCATCTCAAAGCACTCAATGCATACCCAAAATAACCCAGAAGCACAAACACTGACCAAAAATCTCCAAAACAAAGCAAACCCTAACACCTACAGGGATTGGTGCAGCTGTTTAGTTGTAATCAGCTCCAAACAGGGGATGGCGTAGATGAAACACTAGCAACATGCGCCAATCGGCGTGTTTTCCTAAACAGAAAACACACCAAGCCAATTCACTCAGGAAAAAGGGAAAATTTAAAAAAACAGAGGTCAGATCTGATCCTTTGGGGCTGAACAAGGCTCTTAGACTTAGAAAAATAATTAGAAAAGGAAAAACAAGCAAGAAAAGACCAAAATAAGACCTAATGGGTGAAATACAAACTCGCATTGATCCCTAGCGGAGTCGCCAATTTGTTGGTGAGGTAAATCCCCTCTGCGGACAAAGGCAATCCCACTAGCCCTAGAGTGGGTCTAGCCACAAACGAAACAAGCTATAACATTGATTCCTTGTTAACGAATGGATGGAGAGTCGATAGATGACTTACCAGAGGTCCTACGCTATTGTTGTCATCGGAAAGAGTGGCTACCTCTCGCTCCTGGTTTGACAGATCACGATCCGCTCGCTTTCACGCTCGGACACCTGCACACACACAAGAAAACAACGACAATATACAATATACTAATTCAGATTCATAACTATTAGTTAGTCAAAGAGGAATAAATTGATTGCATTACATAAACAACATAACACAATTATGGAACCAACACCATGGTCGAGTATATTAATAAATGGAAGGAAGAGTACAACCAAGCTTTGACGTTATGATCTCCTCCAGTAGGGTTCATGCGGAGTGCGTCTCATAAAGGCTCGTCGGGAATTCGGACGAGACTCTCTCTGCAGAATTCTCCTTGGTTCTACCTTCTCAATAGCAATTACTCAGCTATAGTATTATTCTCCAAGTTCAGTGCCTTGGCTATCTGTTTAGCTAGCTTTCATAAAGGGAGAAGGTTTGTTTTTATAGAGGGAGAGGGAGAGGTTAGGATCCCTATAATTATGGAAGGGAGACCTATCTTCAAGGAGTGTTCCATGGGAGGTAAAAATCACTACCTAAAGAGGGAGATCCATGGTTGATCAGCTAAACCACTTTCAGTGACTTATCCCTTAGGTAGTTAGAAGGAAAATTCCGCCTCTAATTTTTAAAAAACATTCCTAAAATAGCTTGGTGCAGGGGCTGCATTGAGACAGAGTGCTAGGTGGCGTGGGATCTAGTGCAAATATTCCACATCGGCGCGAGGGATGAACTGGATATCCGTGCCAAGGCCAAAAAATAGTTTTTGTGTGCTTCTTTGAGGAAATTTCCAACAAGAGAAATGATGTCCTTATGCATATGGATGCAAAGAAGGTGTTTACAGAGTATGACACTGTTCACAAGTCATGGGGATGATCCTCCAATATGAGAGACGAGGGATTGCAGAGACAGTGACAAAATGCTGTGTAACCAGGTGCGAAATGAATTTAGATCATTGATCTTTATCAAAACTCATTAACCATAAGTGTAGAATGCACAAGGTATACGTTCTTTTATTTGCCAAAAGTTTCAACTTTCGGTAGCTAATCCTTAAAAAATTTTGATTCTTTAGCTGCCGAAAGCTAAACTCTCTGCTAAAATTAAAACATAGAAATAGGTGCATAAAAAACACTTATTTCAGCCATACCTTTTCTCTTGAGCGCCTTAAACTAAAAAATTTTCAACCAAGATCAAAATAATTCCCCAAATTGATAACTGGAGAACATATACCTATTTTATAGGATACTAACACATACCATGTTAGATAAAACAAATATAGACATAATCAAAATAATATCTTAGTGAAGTTTAGAGGAGGCTATCTTGTCAACACAATTAGTCCAGATTAGGATCATATATATATGTGTGTGTGTGTGTGTGTGTGTGTGTGTGTAATGACACCAGCATATCAACCTATCAACTTCATGCATGATAAATCAAACTATAACACCGACTATATACACGACAACCATAGCCACTGCAATGCATCCATATGACTTACATGCATGCATAACAATCACATCTAGCCCATCCAGTCCAAGAGTTTGAACCTAGAAGCTCTGATACTAACTTGTGGTATCATATATCACCCAAAGATAATGAAACCGGCTCTGATACCAATGTGTAACCACCCCTCACAACAATTACCCACTTTTACAAGATCCAAGGGAAAATGTGAGGCTGAGTGCTACTATGAAATTACTCAACCTCCAAGTTATATTTATCGAAGTGGGGCCTTTAATATGACCAAAAAAATACATCCCTCAGTGACCATATACCACTTAGGAGGCTACAAACCACCTCGGGTGGTCAATCCCTGAGATTGAATAATTTTTCACAATCCTAATAGCCGAACCATGTTGAAAAATGTAGGAAGTTTAGTCTTCATAATGTCTCATGTAATCTTGATTTATGTATTTAATGTAAAGATAAAAACAAAATTTATTATTATTTTTATAGCATGCGTTTCAAACCCAAGGTCATTTTATAGGTCAAGCACCCATTGAGTGCTTCTAGCGATTTGTCATGAAGTCAATAATTCAAAGAAGTCATTGTCATATCTAAATACCCTAATTTGCATCTTGTATAATGTAAAAGGAATTTATTTAGTGTCAAAAGAGTCTAAATAATCCCTCCAATATTAATTGGACCTACAAGAGAAGTCAAGTCAGCCTAATTAGGGCTCCCAAGAAGCCTATATATAAGAGGAACTTGACCTCATTTATGACACATCCAACAAGTTCAATCAAGACAAGAAGAAGACCTAAAAGTTGATTGAAGAAGAGGAAAACAAAAGAAAAGAGAAAAGAAAAATTTTGAAGACCGTTTTGGGCCATTTCCTCTCACACATGCAAAATTATTAGGGCATCATTTGTGTAGCAACAAGACCAAATTTTAGCCATCTCAAGGAACATAATTTAGGTGACTAAAATATTAGTTTGAAAAGTTAAGTTACCAAGGGAAGAAGATCAATCCAAGTGAAGGAGAAAAGGGACACAAATTTTCCCTATGAAACTCACACGCGTGAAGATGTAGAGATTCTAGGAAAGGTCGAAAATTGCATAGTTGAAGTAGTGGTTGGAAATCTGAAGGCAGGTCGAAAATACGAAGTATGTTTACTAGATCACTACTGAAATGGGGGGGGGGTGAATCAGTAGTGTGACACTTTAAACTTTTTCACCAATTAATTAATATTTTACCATGCATAAACTGAATCACATAAGCAAAGAATAGAGCATCAAACATAAATCAGAAACCATGAAAGAAATCACACAATGTAAACAATTGTTTCTTGTGGAAAACCCATCTCGGGAAAAAACCACCCTTTTGTTGTTACGCTGCTCTGTCAAACAAATTATACATGGATCAACTCACTCCCATGAGCCAGAAGACTAGAATTATTTCATAGTATGTTGGCAACACCATACAAGAAATTATTCTCTCTCTTGGATATATGGACTATCGTCTGATGAAGGCCACCACGTTCAACAATCCTATGCTGGTTACTCATGAACTAACTATCAAATCTACAGACATTGATTTTTTTCTACAATCATGACCAATGAGCCTTGCTAATTTTATACCAAACTATCCAACTACCATTGGACGAAGAAAACTCTTCCTTCTACAGAATCCGCTAAGTCACTGTATACTCAAAGTATCCATGTTTTCACTTCCTCCATGCGAGCCTCATTCCATGTATTTTAAATTTGGACTCCTAAAAATTGCTCAACATGAGCACTGCAGCAACATAGCATCAAATTACATAATAAAAGAGAAAATATCCAACCTCCAATCACACTACAATCTGCAAAAAAAATCCTCTCAACCTCTGCTCAAAATCCTACCTCAATATTTCACAAACTCCATAACCATAAGGCTGAAACAAAATTCATCTCACTGCTGCTACAACTACAAACTGGTTCAGAAATTTTTCATAATAAAGCTCACACAGTTTGCAGGGTCTTTTCCAATCTCACACTCACTCCATACATTAGTGTAATAAACCATACTAAAAATGAGCTATCTCTAATATAAATATGAACACAAGTTCTTAACTCAATAATTACAAAGAATTAGTGAGCTCAAAAATCTTGTTCATATGATATATTGGATATGGATTCAGCTTATTGACTTAATAAACCACTAACTACATTATCCTTTTTGATATTTTCAACTATAATCAGCTTCTGGAGGTCCCATGAACTTTTCTGACAATAAACCAAAAATTTCTGATCAAGGATGTCGCCAAAACACAAAAAATAGCTCAATAACGCAAGGAATACAAAGAAATTTTAGTGAAGACACCATAGTCACTCCCTTAGCATTGTCTTGCATGCGAATTTAACATCTTAGAGCTATAAACACTCCCTTGAGTTGGTCTCCATGTGACTTTAGCATCTCAGTCGCTCCCTTGATTCAACATGCATGTGACTGGGGCTTAAACTGAGGGAGAGTATCAATCCTTCAGTCTTGTACCTTTGCAACTTGATTGAACATCTTCTCCATTATATGAAAACTCCTCCAAACCACTAAGATAAGTCTTCGACTGATTAATAGGAAAGGAACAAGTCAATTACATGCAAGAGCTATTCTGCCAACCTTAGAACCAAGACCAACACCTCCAACTCCTCAAGAAAAAACAAAAAAAATCTCTAACATCTGTAGCAACATCTCTATCCTATGTAGCAGCATATATATCTCCTGTAGCATCATAATCATGCCAACTATGTACCCCCAACACTGGTGTAAGAACCTCTAACACAAACATCCATAACTCATCAAATGAAGCGGAAAATGTCTCCAAGACATGTAGAGACATATGAAACACCTATAGTAGCAACATCTCCAATCAAAACAACATGAGAAGCTCTCCAACCTCCTACAACAACAACATCTCCAACCAAAAAAACATTCCCGTTGGCTTGAGGGGGCCTAGACCTAGGTTCAGAGATGGTTGCGTGAACAAACAAAACCCTCTATTACTAGCCCTTTCAAAAATGATTTTTTGCACAGACTAAAGTCTCACTCGAGGCACTATTAGGGGATGCTAGAATTAGGTTTCTGCATCTAGAGGGACTATGGAGTGTGGCTTTAGGGTTCATCTTCTGTTAAGGCTTATTTAGAGCTTCACAGGACCAATATGACAAATATACAAACGTTGTTCAACCAATCTACTTAACTACTTTGCATACTGCACTTTTCTACTTTAACATGCATTAATCATCATAATGAACCATATTCAAGTCTTCACAATGCAATTATAGATAAAAAACCTAATCTAGCACAGATAATAAAAAAAACATATATAAAGAAATAATACAATTAAAGTACACATATATGTCTTCAAAGTATTCTTTTATTTGCTCATATCCTCTCAATACAACACTTCTTGCCCTGTGCACACAACTGCATGGCTCTGCGAACTCAGCTATAGACTTCTTAAGGTCTTCGTGCACACAACTGTAGGAGCCTTCTCTTTCATGAAAAAAAATAGGGTACAAACTTAATTCAGATCTAACGTGACGTCCATATTCATTCTATGATGATCTATCGATATCCAAGGGATATCCCTAGACTCCTTATATAGTCTTTCCTTTTACAATACCATGGTATGAAAACCATGAGTGGAGCTCAAAGTATACAAAATTTGGTTGTCTAAGGTTGTCATTGATGTCAATATGGGGGTCAATATTCTTTTACAGTCCTAATAACCCTAATAGAAAATCCTAGTAGTAATATCATGCAGACCTTGTATAAATATGTCCTTTCTCATGATGACAAGTCCCTCTTGGTTATTTAGTATGCCATTAATGGTGATGTGCTTACTCTTGATGAAGAAGATTATATCCAACATGATGTCAATATGACATGGAGGACCATTTGATGACATGGAAAATGATTAGCGACATGACATGAAGGACTGGAATAACACTTGATGGCACATGATGACATTGTTGGAAGATCTCATTTAATGATCTAGATGGTGGTTGAAAGACTATTTAAAGCTCTCCAGATGGAAAATATTCTTGATATTCCAATCATGTCCTTAGAAGTTCTTGATGAATTATGTGGACTACACTTGATGGATAACCACCATTGATGACATGATGACATGGATGAAACTATGAGCCTATGAGCCTATGATGAAGAAGGAAAACAATGAAGAAATCAATCCTTTAAGATGGCAAACACTTGAAGGCATTCTGATTCTACACTAATAAATGACCAATCACATTAAAAAATAGTTTTTACTACCTTAGAGGAAAAATGTCACTATGAAAACTTCACCATCCTTTAGATCATAATTTTAGCTTTCTAACGAGCTCTTACTTGGCCAGAAACTCCAAACGGTGAGGGAGAATGAGAATTTTTAAGTTAAAGATATTATTTTGGTCTTGGAGCCGACCTTTCCTAGCCTTCCCATGTCGGTCTACTTGTGGAGACATGTCTTTTCATTTAGAATTGAAATAAGACTATATATACAAGGTTTTCGGTCTTCATTTTGAACATCCAATTTCGGTGAAAATCACAAAAATTTAGAGAGAAATAAGAGAAGCACCGAGGATGATTTTTTTTGGAGAAATATTTTCTTGGGTTAAAATATGAATTGATCATCTATACAACTTGGATTTGTTGGAGAGAGGGTTCGGACTGCTGGAAAACCATCTATCCCGTGGGATGCACTGTAATTCAGTTAAGAAGAGAAAAAAATTTCAGATATGAGGCCAATTTCTTGAAGAAAGCAGCAAAAAAAAAATGTTAAAAAAGGATGGACGAAGGAGCATATTTTTCATATATTCTTCTGTGGTTTATCTGTAATTTTCTGTGGAAAAAAACTCAAAAATCGACCCTGTGATAGGTCTGTGTAGACTTGTAATTTCAAAATAGCTTGTGGACTGAAGTTTTAGAGCTGACTTTATAATAGAGTTGGAATCCTAGGTTATAACAAAGCTTGAATTCCTTTTATAACAGGTATTTGAGTAGCCTTGTTGACTATTTGTTGGAGTGTACATAAAGGACATTTGGAGTAGACCTTTGAGAGCATCTTGAAGCAGATTTTCTACACTAATTGGAGCAGTTGTTGAAGCATTTTGAAGCAGAGATCTTGGACATTTTGAAGTTAAAGTCTTGGTTTCCTAATATTTGGACTGAAGCTCAAATAGTAGTAGAATTTTAAGACATTTTAATTTAAGTGCTGAAGGAATTTGGATTGGTTTTTAAGATTTTTGTAACATCACAAATTGGAAACAACTAGACACTTCTTGAAACAAATTTTTGGGGTAGTTACGTGACACCTCTGAAAATAATCTTGGAGTAAAAGTTATAGGAGAATTATCGAAGGCATTGGTTGACCTTGTAATGTGTTGTTCAATATTTAACGTAAGTCATTGGTTTACTGAAAGGTGACAAGTCGTGCATAGAACGTTATATCAAATGGTGAAATACTTGAAGAGTTGGTCGAAGTGAAACTAAGTAAGAGAAGTCACGTGCCTAAAAGCTAGAAGCGGAAATAATACGAAGGCCGAGGTATAAATTAAAAAGGGGTAGCGGAAATATAAAAGGTACAATTATGTGGTACGAAGAGCGTAGGGCAAATATATTAAAATAATTTCCGCTTTTTGAATATGCACACAAGGGAATTTCCACGAGGGTCGAGCAGCGAGAGAGGGAAGAGACCCATACCCCCGCGGAATTGTGATAACGTGACGTGGTGGGGACCCAAGGCCATAATGAGGTGGCAAGGCCTGAGCACGAAGTATGGTGACGTGGCAAACACAATGTGGGCCCTTACGACTGGTAGGGTATGTATTCAATTCACTTGCGAATGATATGTTTCAAAGTATCAAATGGTGTACACGACAGAGAGGTAAGGTAAAGTTCGTAGGTAAGCTGGTACTGAGGCCCGTACCAGTATTAAACCTGGCACGTGGTGTTCGCCTCTCCACAACCAACGCCCAACCCCTACATGCCGCGTGCCCCACTTTCAGTGTCCTTACGACACTTTCCCTACTTATTTCACCTCTACCCGTGTTCACCTCAGAATTACCAGTCTCAGATAGCAGTTTCCCGTATGTTACTGCAGTAAAAGTCTCAGGTCTTCCAGTTACGGTATATATAAAGTGGGAACAAGTGCCAGGTCTACCCAATCATCACCAGACTACCCCCGCGTCGCTTTCCCAAGCAAATTTACCTACTGTACAGGTACTCCGTCCCTTTCATTCCCTCTGTTTTCCTTTCATTTCTCTTTTTAGATTTCATATGTCAGTCATGGGAAGGGGCACACCCAAGAAAAACGAACCAGAAAATCCCCAGGTCCGAGAAACCAGAAACCCTCCCGGGTTCGAGCCTTTCATCGACCAGTAAGCTGGAATCTGCGATCACCAATACCCTTTCCCCATTAGCAGTATAAGGCCTGAGATTTTTTCGTGTCATGTTCATAACATGGATCGATACCGGGTGTTTGTGTTAGGCTTTTACCATCATATTACCCCCCCAGTCTTCCCGGTGGTCGAGTTCATCTACTGGCTCAAAGACGCCTACGATGAAAGCCGACGCACGTTTGCCTCCGCTCAGGGAAACCAGATTTTCTCCCTTTCAACTGACATCATCAAGCAAGCCCTTTAGCTATAACAGAGCAATGGGAATTTCTGCAAGTCATCGAGGAGATAAAATCTTCAGTACTCTATCTCAGAAGGCGATTTCAGGAAGGGGATCTTGATTTAGTCAATAGAGCTCAGCGTGCCAGAGAGTATGTGTCATTATTGAAAGGGATGAGAGCTAACGAAGCGGAGCAACACAGCATAGTCAGCCGGCACAAATAGGCCTTGGAATGTCAGAAACTCATCCATAAGGAATCGGCTCGTGTCATGGCTTCGAAGGCCTTGCAGCAGTTGATATACAGCGTGGACCGATTTGATGCAGTTTGGGCCGAAATTACAACAGCAGGGCTTCCGACGTGCTGGGACTCCACCACCCCTTCTATGCTGTGACCATTACCAGAATATGAAGCATGCCTGAAGAAAGAAAGGGACCAGACAGATGTCCTGTCAGATAAGACCACCCGGCTCAAGGCCGAAACCATGATCGCATCACTACACCTAGAGTTTGCTCTCCTTCACTTGTTAAAACATAAAATCCCTACTGAGGAAAATCCGAGCGATCTTACTGAGGCTTTCATCAGGGTAGAAGAATTTGCAATGATGCCTGAGCCTGCCGCAGACAGTCAGCAGAGGTGTGCCCAGTTCGTTAGCCAAATTTCCAGTTCATCCGCAAACGCGCCGCCACCAGTATCAGCAACAGCCTCGACCCCTTCTCACAAATGATGCATTGTTATTTCATGATTTGGCCCTCGCGGCCTTTTTACTTTTTAATTTTTATCTTAGTTAGTTTTTTTTTAAGTTCAGGTGGAATTTATATTTCACCACAGCAATTTACTTTTACTCAGACTGTTACTTAATTTTGGTTTTAAAATGGCTGAGCGCTTAACAGCAAAGGATGAGAGGTTTTTTTCCCCTCATTATGATTTTGGTTACTTGGACAAGGACTTCTAACAAATTCCTAGCATGCGATGAAGATATTTTCCCAAAATATCTTCTCGCCCATGTAGAGAAGTTCCTATATAAAAAAGAACAGCAAAAAATACCAGGGTTCCAGAATTTTTCAGAAAAATATGCTGTAAGAATATTTTGTATGCACTTTTGTTTAACTCTTGCAAGAAGGTTCAGAGCCCGTTGGGTTTCGATGAAGAGAAGTTTTGTCTGTAAGGAAGATTCTAGTCTTTGATACTTAATAGAATGTAACTTCCTCTTTACGTGTTGATCAATTGTCTGTCTTATCTCATCCGTTTCTCCTGTATCATGTTTTGGAATGTGAGCAACTCATTGATTTTAATGTGAACTTATCCTAGTTGATACTTATGTTGGAATCAATCTAGCACTTTAAATATGGCTCATGCATGATATTTTGTTCCATTCTCACTGCACCCATACTTCTGCTATATTGGCTTCAATGTGATGTTATTTTGGAATACGCTATTATTGTGAATGGATTCTTGAATAGATAAGCCCATTACATGGTGATATGTGTCCGGATATTATCTATGCGACAGCTAATATTTTCTCATTCTTTCTTACATAGATAACATCTGCAAATGACTTATCTCTGTTAAACATTGTTGAACTGGCCCTCTTTACAGTGAAATGTCTTTAAGTTGTCTGATGTCGTTGCGTAAGAGTTTTACACTTTGTCTTTGCAATATGCCTCTTACGTCTCTAAATTCTGAAAGTTTTGGTCCCATTCAAGTTGAACTTCCTGTTTATGAATAAAAAGCATGAGAGCTCCATCCTGCTAGATGTCCCGGTCATATTACATTACTTTTTCTCTCTGCTATTTAAGATGTCCTAGGCACTGGTCTTTCACAACTCAAGGCTGTCTCTGGGATTGACAACATCTTTTTTGCGCCATTGCCGGGGAACGAAGTTGATGAAAAATTGAAATCCCTGGGCCTCGACAAAACCCTATTTCACTCTTCAATTTGGTGAGCATGGAGAGTTGAGAGTTGTATATCCCTCACCTTGGCGACTCCACATTCATTTTCCAGAAAAATCTAATTGCAGTCCTGGCTCCTCGGAAGCCACACCTTAGGTCAGATACGTCTCAACCAAAGACACCCTTTGTGTCTGACCCAGAGAGGATTTTACATAGAAGAGGTCGGAGGGGGAGACAATTCGTTCATACTGAGATCCCACCATTCTATTTAGAAGACTTTCCTTCTTCCTCCTCTTAGGTTGCCCAATTGCAAGATTCTGACTCGGCTCTGGGTGAAACCAGTTATTACTCAGACTATTTACCTCCAGGAAACATCCAAGTCAAGGATGAGGCCGAGTCAATAGATACCACCCGTTATATATTTCATCCCACTCCAGAGGTTGAAGAAGTTAAGGAGGTCACTCAAGTATCTGCTGTCAATACCCCACCCTTATCTCCATCCTCCCAAGCTGCTGTTCACTATATTCCTATCATCATCCACACCACACTTCCACCTCCTCCCCCACTTACTCACCAAGCTCTCTTGTTACCTCAACCTCTTCCTCCAATGGCCAACGTTCCAGGTTTCTTGCTAAATAAATATGCCCCCCTGGAATTACCTCAAGTTTTAAATGATATGCCGCAGGATTATCTAAAGATACTGCCCCGCTTCAATGGAGAAAACGAGATTGATGCTCAAAAAAACCTTGAGGTCTTCTACGCTTTTGCAGAAAACTTTAATCTGGAGCACCTAGACGTAGTCCTCAGACTATTCGTGAAATCTCTTGATGGTGAAGCCAAAAAATGGTTCAAGACGTTGGGAGACCATTCTGTAAATACATGGGAAGCAATGGAAGAAACTTTCCTCAAAAAATGGGGAGAGAAGAAAGACCACGGTCACTGTCTTACTGAGTTTAATACGCTCAAGAAAAGACACAATGAGGGAGTGGCTAAATTTATCAAGAGATTTAACAAGTTGTACCTGAGTCTTCCTATAGAAATGAAACCGCACCAGACCGCTGCCAAGGTTGTGTTTGTTGTAGCTTTTGACTCAGAATTTGGCTTCTCTCTGAGAGAAAGAAAGCCAGCCACTCTGGATGATGCTCATACTGATGCACTAGATCTTGAGGCAAAATTTTCCTCCACCGGTAAATCCAAAGGGAGATCTGAACAAGATACGAGAAGAAGAGGAAAGGAGGAGGTATCTACCTCGAGCCAAGACAGAGATGCAGCTAATGAAAAGATTGAGGAAATGAACAAGATGATCAAAAAAATTGGTGAAACTTGGTATGGAGGTGAAGAATTCATCCTCTAAGAATTTCCAAAATGCTCCAAACAGAGGTTTTAACCCTCAATACAGAAAGCCGCCCTTGCAGATACTGCAGAGGGGACAAAAGGAGAAACAAGACCAGGTACCACATCCTCTATACTTGGAGGGGCAAGTAGAGGGTTCTATTGAAGACACTGCTTGTGAGCAAGAGGAGGCATGCCTTATTTTCTCAGATAGTAATGACATTGAATGCCCCATACATGGAGGTGACGAAGTAGAAGTGCAACCACATTCAGAAGTGAAAGCTAATGAAGATACTAAGGATACTGAAATTGATGATTACTAAAAGCAGTTTGTTGATTTCATGCAAGCCCAGTTCAACAGAAGATATGACCTCAGGTCCTCCAGAAAGAGAACTCGCACTTAGGATCAAGAGGAGGACACACCTCAAGAAGAGGCACCGACATAGAAGGAGGTCACTCCTAAAAAACCCCCGGAAAAAGGTAAGAGGCCTCTTAACCCATCTTCACAGTCTGCTGATCAAATTCCTTCATCTTCGCAAGGGACTGCACCTCCTAATGTTAAACCAACCTTAAAATAAGTCCAACCTTCCCCACAGAGAGCAGACCCCAGAGATAAGGAACTAAAAGAGGCTCCAATAGATAAGTCTTCCTTTGCTTTAAACTTACAAAAGGAGCTCGAGAAAGTAAAAATCCCGGTCCCCTTGAATGAATTGTTAAAACAACTTGCATATCATTCCCAGGTTACTTCCTTTATGCTCCCTCCTGAGATAATAAACATTCCGGACAGCCTGAATCTTCAGGAAGAAAGGCCTATGGCTGTTTTCGGCCCGCATGTTGAAGAATTAGATGCTACCACTCCCCCATTTTATGTGTCTTTAGTAATACATGACCTGCTGCTGCATAACTGCATGTTAGATTCAGGAGCCTCCCATAATATTTTACCACTCTCAGTCATGGAGCAACTAGGACTACAGATCACCCATCCATACAAAGACCTTTAATCATTCGACTCCAAAAGAGTTAAGTGCCTGGGCATGATAAAAGACTTGGTGGTTAACCTGGCTCAGATCCCAGCAAAAAGTGTAGTGATGGATATAGTGGTGGCTGACATCCCAGCTCGCTTCGGCATGTTACTATCAATATCTTGGGGAACCAAAATTGGGGGATCGATTAAGCTAGATCTAACCTATGCCACTATCCCTATATTTGGTGGCCAAGAGAGGAGGCTGTACAAAGAGACCAGATTTGTTAAGACAGTCACTAAAGTAGATGATTCAGTGAATTCTCTGGTTTATAGCAGGGAGGGGGATTTCTCATGCTTAATTCTTGAGGAAGATCAGGAGTATGCACACGGACCATCATTTTTCCAGATCAAGACAGAGCAGTTCAAAGAAAGTCCCGAATCAGAAATCTGGACGCTTCACTTCAATGGAGCCAATTCTAGAGAAGGGAACAGAGCTGGGGTGTTATTGATTTCACCTACAGGAAGATGGGTGCCTCTATCCTTCAAGCTGGATTATGAAGCCACAAATAACGTGGCCGAATATGAAGCACTCTTACTTGGGTTGCAGACAGCCAGGAGCATGAACATACTAAGTTTAAAAGTTCTGGGAGATTCAAAATTAGTAGTCAGGAAAGTGAAGAATCAGTGCCAAGCTAAACATCCTAGGCTGAGAGTCTATAGGAATGAAATCTGGGATCTGGTGGAGAACTTCTTCTTAGCATTTAATATCCAGTTCATGCCTCGGGAGAAAAACAGAATGGCAGATTCTTTAGCAGTGGCTGCTAGTACTTTTCGGCCACCTCAGAACCCTCTATTGAGATATGAGATTGAGGTGCGTTATAGGCCATCAATCCCAGACAGCATCAAGCACTGGAAAGTATTCAAAGATTATGAGCAAGTCAAGAGATTCTTGAAAACAGTCGGGGAGTTCTCCAACATGGAGATCGACATTTGTGAAGAAGCGGAGACCGAAGATACCTCAGAAGAGAAGTGGGAAGAAAAGGTAGCTGGTCATAAATTTCTGTAGCTGAAAGGGAATGTCATTCCCCGAGGATTAGTACCTTTAGTAAGGCTATTTAACAAGAATGATGTCTCATTACAGCCAAAGAAAGTTGTAGAGGAGAATCAGGTAGAGGACCTGAACCTAGGCACTGAAGCTGACCCTAAAATCGTGAAGCTGTCTAAGAAGGTCCCGGGAGAATATAAACAACTGTATCAGAAGTTATTTCAGTCCTACAAGGATGTGTTTGCTTGGTCTTATCAAGACCTAAAACCTTCGATGTCAGCATTATGCAGCATAAGATTCCACTGAAGGGAGATGCAAAGCCACATAAGCAAAAGCTTAGACAGATAAATCCACTATTGCTACCTTCTATTGAGAAATAAATTAAGAAACTGCTGAAGGCTAAAATCATTGTACCATTGAGGTACTCTGAGTGGGTAGCAAATCTAGTCCATGTACAGAAGAAGAATGGAGAAATAAGACTATGTGTTGATTTTAGGAACCTGAACAGGGCTTCATTGAAAGATAATTGCCCACTGCCCAAGATGGATCACATATTGCAGAAAGTGGTAGGGACTGCCCGGATGTCGACGATGGATGGGTTCTCTATGTATAATCAGGTAGCTGTGTTGCCAGAAGATCAAAAGAAGACGGCCTTCACTATTCCATGGGGAACGTTTATGTATGCCAGAATGCCTTTTGGGCTGATTAACGCAGGGGCCACTTTTTAGAGGGCCATGGACATTGCCTTTATTGGAGAACAGGACCAGTTCGTGGTGGTATATCTGGACAACATTACTGTGTTTTCAAAGGATGATGCAGAGCACATAGAACACCTGCGAAGAACCTTTGAGAAGTGTAGAAAGTATGGCCTCTCCCTTAACCCACATAAGTCTTTGTTTGCACTAGAAGAGGGTAAGCTCCTAGGACACATTGTAACCAAAGATGGAGTAAAGATAGACCCTAAAAGAGTGGAAGTCATAAACGGCATTGCCTTGCCCAGAAATAAGAAGGAAGTTCAGGTGTTCCTAGGACGTATAAAATTCCTAAGGAGGTTCATCCCTAACTATGCTGAGATAGTTAGGCACATAACTGATATGCTAAAGAAGAACAATGAGGTGAAATGGTCACCAGAGTCGAGAGAAGCATTTTCCAGAATTAAAATGCATTCGCTGAAGCCCCTGTGTTAGCCGGGCCAGATTATGCCAAACCGTTTATGATCTTCTCCTTCGCATCCCCTCATACAGTAACTGGAGTTTTGTTGTAGAAAAATGAAGAGGGGTATGAACAACCTATTACCTTTTTTAGTCAGGTGCTTCGGGATGCTGAGCTGAAATATAACATATTGGAGAAGCAAGCATACACTCTGGTGAAGTCCATCAAAGCTTTCCGTATGTATGTTTTGCAGTCCCATGTTACTGCATTTGTTCCTACAGTAGCTGTTAAAGACATCCTTATCCAGGGGGACAGTGAAGGAAAGAGGAGAAAATGGATAGCCAAAATACAAGAATATGAGCTAGATATCCGTCCTACCAAATTAATCAAGGGGCAAGGTTTAGCCAAGATCCTCTCTGAATCGAATTGTCAGGCCTTGGGTATCAATTTGTATATGACAATGAATGAAGATTATGGAGCAAAGGAGGAAGCACAGGGAATAGAAATAGCCTCCCAGAAGATACATATGAAGTACCTTATCAGCCCATGGTACAAAGAGATGGTAGAGTACCTTCTAACCCTCAGTTGCTTGCCCAGTTGTGACAAAACTAAGTACATATCACTGAGGTTGAGGTCGCAAAAGTATGTCATTGCAAACGGTCGGTTGTATTGGCAAGACCCCTCTGGTATCCTACTCCTGTGCCTTACAGAAGAAGAGGTGGAGAATATAATGGCTGAGTTTCATGAAGGAATTTGTGGAGGCCATTACAGTTGGAGGGCTACTGCTCACAAGATTCTGAAGGCTGGTTTTTTCTGGCCTAAACTATTTGGAGACGTGTTCACTCGAGTTAGAGCCTGCGAGAAGTGCCAAAGGTTCGTAGAGAGATAGAAGCGCGCGCCTCTCCCCATGATACCAGTCCATGTAGATGAGCCATTCCAGCAGTGGGGAATTGACTTCATCGGAGAAATACATCCTCCATCCAACGGTCAGCATAAATGAATATTGACCACCACAGAATATTTACCAAATGGGTGGAAGCTATACCTGCTAGGAATGCAACTGACGCTATGGTAATAAAATTCATGGAGGAACACATCATATCCAAATTTGGTTGTCCTGCTAAGATAGTAACTAAAAACGCACAAGCCTTTAAATCCACAAGATTCGTCAACTTCTGCCAGCAGTATAATATTGCGCTGGGTCACTCTACGGCTTATTATCCCCAAGGGAATGGCCTCGCGGAGTCCTCAAATAAAACTCTGGTCCAAGCACTAAAGAATACTATCAACGAGAATCAGAAGAATTGGGATTCTCAGCTGAAATTCGCTCTGTGGGCAAACCGAATTACTAGCAAGAGGGCAACTGGGAAGTCTCCATACGAACTAGTTTATGGGAGAGAAGTAGTTTTTCCTGTGCAGCTGGCTTTACCGGTAGCTCGGTTCATGCAAGAAAATCAGGAGGAGCCTGACGATGTAACTAGGAGGATTAATCAGCTGGTGGAGCTAGAAGAAACATGAAATCAGGTGAGTCAGAAGCTGATCGAATATCGGGAGAAAATGAAGGATATTTTTGACCAACATGCCAAAGACAGAAAGTTACAGGTGGGAGATCTGTTGCTCAGATGGGATATTTGAAGGGAAGATAGAGGGAAGCAAGGAAAATTCGATCCCCTCTGGTTTGGCCCTTTCAAAATTGCAGAACAAGGTGGCAACAATACTTTTAGGTTGGAGAATTTGCAGGGAGATTTGATGGATGCCCCTGTTAATGGTTAATTCCTTAAGCTTTATTTCCAGTACTGATCCGGGCCGAGAAAGCCTGATGTACCATATTGTATATTATTTCCTGTTTTTAAGCGTTGTTTGAATAATGTGTGTTTGTTGATGAATCATGAAGAGAAGAGGTAAAGATTCCAAAGGGATGAGAAGTGGCGTTCACAGAATACAAACAGGTGGTCTGCGTAGTTCTTGACACATTCAAGGATGAACGTGCCGTCCCCAGGTGGAGCCAATGTTGTTCAATATTTAACGTAAGTCATTGGTTTACTGAAAGGTGATAAGTCGTGCATCGAACATTATATCAAATGGTGAAATAATTGAAGAGTTGGTCGAAGTGAAACTAAGTAAGAGAATTCATGTGCCTAATAGCTAGAAGCGGAAATAATACGAAGGCCGAGGTATAAAGTAGAAAGGGGCAGCGGAAATATAAAAGGTGCAATTATGTGGTACGAAGAGCGCAGGAAAAATATATTAAAAGAATTTCCGCTTTTTGAATATGCACATAAGGGAATTTCCACGGGGGTCGAGCAGCGAGAGAGGGAAGAGACCCATACCCCCGCAGAATTGTGATAACGTGATGTGGTGGGGACCCAAGGCCAGAATGAGGTGGCAAGGCCTGAGCACGAAGTATGGTGACGTGGCAAACGCAATGTGGGCCCTTACGACCGGTAGGGTATGTATTCAATTTGCTTTGCGAATGATATGTTTCAAAGTATCAAATGGTGTACACGGCAGAGAGGTAAGGTAAAGTTTGTAGGTAAGCTGGTACTGAGGCCCGTACCAGTATTAAACCCGGCACACGGTGTTCGCCTCTCCACAACCAACGCCTAACCCCTACATGCCGCGTGCCCCACTGTCAGTGTCCTTACGACACTTGCCCTACTTATTTCACCTCTACCCGTGTTCACCTCAGAATTACCAGTCTCAAATAGCAGTTTCCCGTATTTTACTGCAGTAAAAGTATCAGGTCTTCCAGTTACGATATATACAAAGCGGGAACAAGTGCCAGGTCTACCCAATCATCACCAGACTACCCGCGCATCGCTTTCCCAAATTTACCTATTGTACAGGTACTCCGTCCCTTTCATTCCCTCTGTTTTCCTTTCATTTCTCTTTTCAGATTTCATATGTCAGTCATGGGAAGGGGCACACCCAAGAAAAACGAACCAGAAACTCCCCAGGTCCGAGAAACCAGAAACCCTCCCGGGTTCGAGCCTTTCATCGACCAGCAAGATGGAATCTGCGATCACCAATACCCTTTCCCCATTAGCAGTATAAGCCCTGAGCTTTTTTCACGTCATATTCATAACAGGGATCGATACCAGGTGGTTGTGTCAGGATTTTACCATCAGATTACCCCCCCAGTCTTCCCGGTGGTCGAGTTAATCTACTGGCTCAGAGACGCCTACGATGAAAGTCGACGCACGTTCGCCTCCGCTTAGGGAAACCAGATTTTATCCCTTTCGCCCGACATCATCAAGCAAGCCCTTTAGCTGTAACAGAGCAATGGGAATTTCTACAAGTCATCGAGGAGATGAAATCTTCAGTACTCTATCTCAGAAGGCGATTTTAGGAAGGGGATCTCAATTTAGTCAACAGAGCTCAGCGTGCCAGAGAGTATGTGTCATTCTTGAAAGGGCTGAGAGCTAACGGAGCGGAGCAACACAACATAGTCAGCCATCACAAAGAGGCCTTGGAATGTCAGAAACTCATCCACAAGTAATCGGCTCGCGTCGTGGCTTCGAAGGCCTTGCAGCAGTTGATATACAACATGGACCAGTTTGATGCAGTTTGGGCCGAAATTACGACAACAGGGCTTCCGACGTGCTGGGACTCCACCACCCCTTCTATGCTGTGACCATTACTGGAATATGAAGCATGCCTGAAGCAAGAAAGGGACTGGACAGATGTCCTGTCAGATAAGACCACCCGGCGCAAGGCCAAAACCATGATTGCATCACTGGGCCCAGAATTTGCTCTCCTTCACTTGTTAAAACATAAAGTCCCTACTGAGGCAAATTCGAGCGATCTTACTGAGGCTTTCATCAGGGTAGAAGGATTTGCAATGATGCCTGAGCCTGCCGCGGACAGTCAGCAGAGGTGCGCCCAGTTTGTTAGCCAAATTGCCAGTTCATCCGCAAACGCACCACCACCAGTATCAGCAACAGCCTCGACCCCTTCTCACAAATGATGCATTGTTATTTCATGATTCGGCCCTCGCGGCCTTTTTACTTTTTAATTTTTATCTTAGTTATTTTTTTTTTAAGTTCAGGTGGAATTTATATTTCACCACAACAATTTACTTTTACTCAGACTGTTACTTAATTTTGGTTTTAAAATGGCCGAGCACTTAACAGCAAACGATGAGATGTTTTTTTTCCCTCATCATGATTTTGGTTACTTGGACAAGGACTTCTAACAAATTCCTAGCATGCAATGAAGATATTTTCCCAAAATATCTTCTCGCCCATGTAGAGAAGTTCCTATATAAACAAGAACAACAGAAAATACCAGGGTTCCAGAATTTTTCAGAAAAATATGCTGTAAGAAGATTTTGTATGCACTTTTGTTTAACTCTTGCAAGAAGGTTCAGAGCCCGTTGGGTTTCGATGAAGAGAATTTTTGTCTGTAAGGAAGATTCTAGTCTTTGATACTTAATAGAACGTAACTTCCTCTTTACGTGTTGATCAATTGTCTGTCTTATCTCATCCATTTCTCCTGTATCATGTTTTGGAATGTGAGCAACTCATTGATTTTAATGTGAACTTATCCTAGTTGATACTTATGTTGGAATCAATCTAGCACTTTAAATATGGCTCATGCATGATATTTTGTTCCATTCTCACTGCACCCATACTTCTGCTATATTGGCTTCAATGTGATGTTATTTTGGAATACGCTATTATTGTGAATGGATTCTTGAATAGATAAGCCCATTACATGGTGATATGTGTGTCCGGATATTATCTATGTGATAACTGATATTTTCTCATTCTTTCTTACATAGTGAACATCTGCAAATGAATTATCTCTGTTAAAAATTGTTGAATTGACCCTCTTTACAGTGAACTGTCTTTAAGTTGTTTGATGCCGTTGCGTAAGAGTTTTACACTTTGTCTTTGCAATATGTCTCTTACGTCTCTAAATTCTGAAAGTTTTGGTCCCATTCAAGTTGAACTTCTTGTTTATGAATAAAAAGCATGAGAGCTCCGTCCTACTAGTTGTCCCTATCATATTACATTTCTTTTGCTCTCTGTTGTTTAAGATGTCCTAGGCACTGGTCTTTCACAACTCAAGGCTGTCTCTGGGATTGACAACATAATGCATGACTAAACCCCTCATGGAGTTACCTTGAAGAAGGTTATGTGTGTAGATGAAGAATATTGGAGACACCTTCAATGTTGTTGAAGTTGAATTTTGGATAATAGTGGAGAAGACCTCATGTAGTAGCAGTTGAATACCTTATTGAAGCAGCTTTGTTGTGAATACTATTCTAGAAGAAATCTTTCAGTAATCATTGAAGACTCTCTAGTTGTAGATGATGTGTAAGACTTGTTGAAGATTTTTTAAAAGTTTTGGGAAATTGATAAAGTTGTCTTGAAGATATTATTAAGCATTGTTTAAGGCCCTCATGAGGGAACCTTAAGAATATTGTCTGGGTGAAATTGATAGTTGTGGAGACACCTTATGAGAAGAAAAATGTTGTCATTAATGAAATGACGTGGAGACTAAGTGAGGGGATATTTGAAGATTGACAGGCCTCGTTGAAGAAGACATTGGGAGTCATGAAGTATAACAAAATATATCTTGAAAAATCAAAGTAGGAGGTTGGAGCTTCATAGAGACAAGGTTGGTGCCTTGGAAGATAGGGTTGGAGCCCTAGAGGATAGGAGTCATCAAGAGAATAGGTTGGAGCTTGTATCAGAGATAGGGTTGGAGCCCTAGAGGTTGGTGCCTCAAACTGACAAGGTTGGAGCCTTGGGAAGTCCAAGTCGGTGCTTGGCATAATACAGGTTGGAGCTTGGGAGATTGAAGATTTGAGTCTTCTTCTAGGGTTAAATCCCTACACATATATTGTACTTGATTTATTATAAAGAAGACATTAATAAAAGTATTTATTCTTACTATTCATTTTGTGTTCTAAATATAAGTGATCTAACAGGTAAAAATAACAATTGAAAATAAAATACTGATTCAACCCCCCTCTTAGTATTTCGAACAAAATTATCCCATCCCTTTACAAAATAAAGATCTTTGACCCACACCAAAGCCCTTTTGACTCTTAGACATCTGTGTGCAGCGCGCTCCGCTCCCCAAAATTCAAATTCTTTACCAAAATTTTAGACATAGGGGTAACTTGTCCAACAGGCCCCCAACACAAAGATGTGACTTGGCCTGAGACACTCAGCTAGTGCGCCCTAAGTCTTTGATTTGATGCTGCTTAATGCATCCTCCAGTGGCTAGATTTTCTAAGTGCACTGCTTCTTGGATTCACATACTTTAGTAAAAAAATTCTCTATACATGGCCCTGCTATCTTATGAACAACATATTTCTCGGTTTGTCGTAGTGCTTTCAGTTGGATATCCATAGTCTGTGATAGATGACTGGCTTCTTCTTCCCAAGACTGCATTTGAGTGGTGATAATCTGCTCTTTCCACCGCAACTCATCAATATGACCTTGCAATAACTGACCCTCTTGAAGACGGGAAAACCATTGTGCTGGAGGTAAGGTTGGAAAATTCATCTTTATCTGATCGAATTATTGTTGCATTTTGTGGATTTCAGATTCAATTTTATGCACATGTGTGTTGGTGAGGTAAATCCCCTTTGCAGACAGAGGCAATCCCACTAGCCCTAGAGTGGGTCTAGCCACAAACAAGACACACTATAATATTGATTCCTAGTTAACGAATGGATGGAGATTCGATAGATGACTTACTAGAGGTCCTACACTATTTTTGTCCTCATAAAGAGTGGCCACCTCTCACTCCTGGTTTGAAAAATCACAATCCACTCGCTTTCATGTCGAACACCTGCACAAACACAAGAAACAACGACGATATACAACATACTAATTCACATTAGTAACTATTAGTCAGTCGAAGAGGACTAAATCAATTTCATTAAATAATCAACATAACACAATGATGGAACCAACACCATAGTCGAGTATATTAATAAATGGAAGGAAGAGTACAACCAAGCTTCGACGTTGCGATCTCCTCCAATAGGGTTCAAGCGGAGCACGTCTCACAAAGGCTCGTCGGGAATTCGGACGGGACTCTCTCTACGAAATTTTCCTTGGTTATACCTTCTCAATAGCAATTGCTCAGCTATAGTGTCTTCTTCTCCAAGTTCAGCTCCTTGGATATCTGTTCAGCTAGCTTTCATAAAGGGAGAAGGCCTGTTTATATAGAGGGAGAGAGAGAGGTTAGGATCCCTATAATTATGGAAGGGAGACGTATCTTCAAGGAGTGTCCCATGGAGGTTGGAAACCACTACCTAAAGAGGGAGATTCATGGTTGATCAACTTAACCACTTCCTGTGACTCATCCCTGAGGTGGTTAGAAGGAAAATTCCACCTCTATTTGTTAAAAAACATTCCTAAAATAGCTGGCGCGGGCACTATATAGAGACAGAGCGCCAGGTGGCACGGGCTCTAGTGCAAATTTAGCACATTGGCGCGAGGGGTAAACTGGCTACGTGCGCCAAGGCCAAAACATAGGTTTTTGTGTGCCTTTTGAGGAAATCTTCAATAGGAGAAATGATGTCCTTATGAAGAAGGATGCAAAGAAGGTGTTTGCAAAGTATGACACTGTCCATAGATCACAAGAATGATCCTCCAATACGTGAGATGAGGGATTTCAGGGACGGTGACAAAATGCTGTGTAACGGATGCCCCATAAATCATGAGGTCCAAGAGAGAGGAAGGGGTGAAATACTTTATGAGAACATGTTCGACCCAAACACTACTATCGGAAGACCTGCAAGTACAAATACAACTGATATCTCTGATACACGATATGTGGTATGGGCGTAACCATCCATAATAGAGTACACAAAAAGTGAGATCCGAGGTATGGATGCAGCCATCCATCAATAAGGATCAACAAATAGACTTAGGTAATGTCGCATCCATCCAATTAGAAGAGTCATGTAACAAGTCATAGTAATCCACAAAGAACCCGCAGCCTGGATTTCATCATACAAAACCCAAGGTCTTGCACTCCATCTTGACCCAAACAAAGTACAAATTCAATCATGCAAATATGTGATCTGAAGTCGAACATGCAAGAAAATCATCTGATTACTAGCCAATAATGAGAGCTGTTAATAGACACGAGAGAAACCACCAGTAATGACAATGGTTCTCAAGGTAGAAGAGGTACAATCCATGGAATGTGAACAGTGATCTGGCATCGAACACCCGCAAAATCATCCGATCGAAGGCCAATGATATAAACCTTGCGTCGAATGTGAAGAACCTACCATTGAGGCATGTAGGCTCCAAGGTACCTGAAGGGAGACTCTAGATCAAATTCCTGGATAATGAGCTGAAGTCGACAGGAAGTGACCTGATCGAAGGTGGGCCATAATGTTTCCCACATCATCGAAACGAGACAGAGGAATATAAATTTTGTGAATCGAGACCAATAGAGAATTAGAGGGAGGTTGAACTTCAGAGGAAAAATTCTCTTGAACATATCGGTGGCACGACACTAGATTTGGAAATATTTGACATCAAGGGATCTGAGGTCATGGTGACACAGAAAAGAGAAGATGAGCAGTCAAAAGAGATTACCCAAACCCATGGAGGCAGACAAATAAAGGGGTGAGATGTCCCCAACCCGACACGAATGCAGACAAGTTCCATGTTCAAGAGCAACATACTGCCAACACGACTACAATCTGGTTCCATTTTCCACCACCATTTCTGGCGAGTACCCCAATTATTTTTAAAAACAAGCTTGAAGGGGATAGCATATGCTTGCGATGTAAGTTTGTGCTTAGGACAAATCCAACCTAGTACATTTTATGAGCCCTAGGAAGGAGGAACTCGAGTAATGTCATGATGACAGAGTCTGATGTCATCAAATTTTAATGAGTCTGACAAAGGGAGAACTCGACATGTTTTTATGTTTAGAGAGTTTGAAAAGAAAGTGGAAAAGAAAACTCCAGTGAGGCCCTTTTCGTAAATAGTCTCACAGATCCAAAAAGGTAGAAAACTATGTTTGAGAGAACCTCTTAGTCGCGATAGGCTAAGGTATTCCTTTTTCGTAAATAATCTATCCCAGCTAGAAAAAGGGGTAAACGTATACTGGGTAGATATTGTTTCGCAACCATTTAACGAGTTCAAAACGACAAGCGTCTCGGAAATATTTTTCAGTTTTAGAGAGTCAGAAAAGAGCTGAAAGGTGACTCCAGTAGTGACTTTTTTCATGTTTTTACCGAGTCTAAAAAAGTATAAAATACAACTCATTTCTTCGTCATAATCATGTGAAAACCCGTCGCTGCACAAAAAGATGCATGTCAAACGTATTTCTTGAAAACAATATGATAAAATAATCGACAAATATGTTTTAAAACCTAATTTAAGATTTTTGAAAAGTTATAAAATGCCATAAGTGGTAAAAAATATTTACTTTTCACTTTTACCTCTTTGTGGAGCAACAATGACCCATTTGTCTTGTGATCTTGTGGCGACGATTGCGAGTGATCTAGTGAACCAATCTTGATTCCGTCAGTCTCAAGTAAGAGCCGACACCATTTGCCATCTTTTAAGCTATATTTCATTACCTGTATTTGTCATTTTGAGTCCTCTAGGGGAAGATTTTCCAAAACTAGGGCATTGCAGTTGGAGAAGGTTTCGGGCACGGACCCATGCCAATTTCCCCTTTTTTACACAGAGGGAACTCCCATTGGTGTGACTGTTAGCGAAATAGTCGCGCCATCCGCACCACCCAAAAATCTGCATAAATTTGAGAAAAATGAAGTCAATTTCTTGCAAATTTTGATGACTAAGTAGACTAAAAATGTTAATATGACCAATGTGCAGGTGTTAAGCAGAGAAAATGTTGATTGAGTGGAAAGAGAGAGAAAAACGTGAAGAGGATTAACTTGCCATGGAGAATGAATGGTGCATGAACGCCCTCAGAGATTGTGGGCTAAAGAAATTCTTCCTCACACCATGGCTCCGGGCTTAGTCAGAATTGCTTCAATATTTGATAAGCATTTGGGACAAATATCAAGAAAAGTTTGTGCTTCGAGATCAAGAACTTGAACTCGAAGTCTCTGATGTGTATTTTATCATAGGATTTTTGCATAGGGGTGCAGTCTTGAATGGTACTCGTCCTTCCAGGGAAAGCATGGGAATGGTGATTGACAGGGTGTGTCGAGGGGCATGAAAAGGAACAAGGAGTGGAAAAGTTGATATCCAAACCATCCCTAATCTGGCACTAAAATTAGTGCTTCACACTATCACACGGGCTGCAGGATCGTAAGCACCGCATGAGGCCATAAAGACACAACTTCTTCTTGCCTTAGAGTGCATGAACCCGACTCTCTTCAATTGGGTAGAGGCCGTGACTATTAACATTAAGCGGCAGGTCACCAAGTGCAAGAAGACCAAACTGAATCATTTTGGGTATGGATCCATTTTGGTATCGTTCTTCTTGGGGTGACTACCCATATTCTAGCGTCAAGAGGTCATTGTCTTGATTCCACCACCCAGAGAACCAAAGATGGCCTGATGGGCTGCGCTGATGCCTAGAGCAAGGGGTGGCCAACAAATGTCTTGGAGGCAAATTTTTTTTGATTGGATCCGATGACAACTGATTGTCATGGAGGATTGGCCTTACTCTGGTACAGACTTCATCGGTGATCCAGACCTCCCCACTAGAACATTTGGCAGAAATTCTGACACTTGGTTACGACACTTTTGACCAAATGTCGGAAATTTCCCCAATTTTTTTCAACTTTTTCAAATCCTGCCCGAAACCGTTGCTATACTGACGTTTAGAGGAAAGTGTGGCAATACCAACACTTAGAGGCAAGTGTCGGTCTTGTGACATTTTCAATTTAGCGTCGCTCTTGCGACGGATTTCTAAAGTATGTTGTTATTGCGACGTTACAGAGATAATGTGTCGCTATTGCGACGTTTGGAGGAAACTGTCACTATTGCGACGTTTAGAAGAATGCATAGCTATTGCAGCGTTTGGTGGAAAAGTGTCGCTCTTGCGACAGTTGGTGGAGATGTGTCGCTCTTGCGACGGTTGGTGGCAAAGTGTCACTCTTGCGACGTTTAGTTATGATTCGAACTTTTTGATTCAAACTTTTGATTCGAACTTTATGATTTGAACTTTTGATTTGAACTTGGTTGGTTTTGGTACGAGAACCTAAGGCAACCATTGAGTTATAATTCAAACTTTTGATCGTGAATTTTCCCATAATTGAAATGTGGACCAGATATTAATTTATGTTGGTGCTGTCATTTAAATTAATGCCGCGGAGGTTCCATGTAATGTTTGTTGATATACAGTGGTAAGTTCATGCGAGTGTAAATTAAAAGAGAAACCTTGGATACAAGATCTATTTGGGCTTTAATAGAAGGGCAGTTATAGGTGTAAATGAGTTATGTTATGGTTTGAACCATATATGTAAGCTCCGCATCGAGAATTGAAATTTTGGGTTGGTTGGTGTTATAACCAGTAAAAAGAGAAAGGGCTTCCGAAGGGAGTATTGAAATTGTCAGCTTTATGTTAAATTTGAATTAGAATATTCATTCAATTTATTATAAAATGGGCTATCACAAGGGAGTAAAATAAAATATAAAATTGATTCATACACTTTTATTCATTCAATATTAAATATAATTCAATTTATTCATTCAATATTAAATATAAAATTTATATACACTTTTTTATTGGGAGTAAAAAGCCCACAATTTTATTAAAAATATAAACAATTTGTAAAAAGCCCACAATTTTGTAAAAAACCCAAAATTTGTAAAAATCCCATAATTTTGTAAAAAGCCCACAATTTGTTAAAAGCCCACAATTTGTAAAAAGCCCACAATTTTGTAAAAATCCCACATTTTGTAAAAAGCTCACAATTTGTAAAAAGCCCACTTTTATTTTCTTTTTGATTATTGAGCTCCCATTGAGTTCAACACGTCTTGGGTTTTCTACACCATTGAGAGAGATAATTGATAAATATAATTATTATTTTCTTTATAGGATAATTTGCATCAATGGAAGAAAACATTAGAGGTGGAAAAAAAATTCAAAAGGGTGAAAGGGGTGATGGTAGAGTTTATTTCCCTTGCAAAAAATGTTGTTTGAGAAATAATGTTAGAGTTTTAATAGCAACAACAACAATGCATTGTAGGAAATATGGGCACATTGATGGTGGATCAAATGACTATCGTCTCGTGGTAATTAATTATCTATCTTCATTTTGATTATATCGTAAAATTTTATATTATTTTGATATTTTTTATATGCACACTAATGTTTAATGATTAATGTTTGTAATTTTCATAAAGGTACAGTTGCCCCCCAAATTTTTGCAGATGATCAACTAGCTTCCACAGCTAAATAGTAGTAGATTAGACGATGTTGCCCCAGTACAAGAGAATATTGCAGCAAATATTAGTATTGGAAATGATGTTGTACAAGGTGAAGAACATGAAGCGAATGATGAAGGTAATTTTAATGATCCCATGGAGGTAGATCATGATGATAGTAATGAGACAGTTCACATTAATGATGGGACAAATCAAATGCTCCAAGACTTGTATGGTGAGTCAGATGATGATGGTGGAGATAGTAGTGATGGTATTTATGATGTACCTCTGATTGAAAGGTCAAGTGAACGACTTTTTGAACACTCAAATGCAACTCTTCTCTCTGCTACATTGTTGCTGGTAAACTTAAAGGTTATGAATAATTTTTCGAACAGATGTATGACACAACTCCTAAGGTATGCAATATGTATATATGATCACATATATGTAAATGTTGATTATTTTCCCTTTTTTTAGTTGTAATAAATGTGTAAAATAATAATTCAATACTTATATATATATATATATATATATATATATATATATGATTAATAATCTTTACATTAACTAGTTTTTGTTTATGCTGTAGATTGTTGGGTGAATATTTGTTACCATCGCCAAATACTTTACCTCGAACATATCGAGATCTACGTGCTAGTATGAAACATTTTGGAATGGAATATAACACTATAGATGCATGTCTTAAAGATCATATTATATATTACAGAGAACATGCGTTGGAAACAGAATGTCCGAAATGTGGTACCAGTAGATATCGAACAGATCAACTAACCAAAAAGGTGCCTCAAAAGGTTCTTCGTCATATTCCCATAATTCCACGTTTGCAGCGAATGTTTAGGTGTAACAGCATGGCACAATTTATGGATTACCATTCAAAGAATAGAAGTGGAGATGGTGTTATTCAAATGCCTGCAGATGGTTCTGCATTTAGAGAAATCGAGGAAAAATATGTAGATTTTAAAAATGAACCTTGTAATGTCAGGCTTTCATTGGTAGCTGATGGTGTTAATCCATTCAGAGAGCTTAGATCTACTTACTCAGTGTGGCCTATTTTTTTTATCAACAATAACATTCCTCCTTGGATGTAAATAAAGAGGGAGCACATAATGTTGACTATGATTATTCTAGGTATTTGATACATTATTTTTTTGAATGTAACATTTTCATTTCTCTAGTTGTTTGCATAAATATATATTTTATTTATTTACTTACTTATATATACATATATCATGGTAATAATTATTATGTACTGTAATTTTGAACAATTAGGTAAGTACCAGGTCAAAGATATGAATGTATATATTGAGCCTCTTATCGATGAGCTAATACAGTTATGGCATGGCATCACCATGTATGACATCACTAAACCAATCAAGCAGAAGAGATTTCAATGTCGTGGAATGCTTGTATGGACAATTCATGATGCCCCAGGACTAACACAAGTTTGTGGTATGTAATATTTCATTGCACTTTAATATAATACATAATTATCTAAATTAGATATACGATATTGCATGTTTTAAAAATGATCTCATAGTATAATTGTTATTGATCCATCTATTGCAGGTATTCAAACAAAGGGTAGATTTTCATGTCTAGTTTGTGGCCCTAAGATGAAGTATCGTCATTAGCCAGACTTAAGAAAGATGGTGTTTGATGAGTTTAGGCACTTCCTCTCTAGGAACCATAAGTATCGTACTATTGAAAAACATATTTTCAATTATAAAGAAGAAACTGGATTAAAACCATGAAGAATAACACCTCAGTTGTGGACGTTGGAATATAACAAAATTAATAATCGTCAAGCAGCTGGTACGTAATTTGTGTGTGTGTGTGTGTGTGTATATATATATATATATATATATTATTTGTTTATGTAATGTTTGGAAATTTTGTTTTAACTAATGAATTTATTTTATTGTATTTTATAATTAATATTGTTCTGATTTATTTTATTCTTTGATATCAAGGTCATCGTCACGGTGAAGGTACTAATATTGTACTTCCACCTGGAATGAGATGTTATCCTTCTCAATTCGCGAGGTTGCCCTACTGTGAGGACCTAAAAATAGCTCATTTGTTTGATACAATGCATGTCGGGAATAATGTGACAAAAACGTTATGGCGAACCATAGATGGTGCACATGATGCAGATAAAATTGAAAAAGTTTGTGCTGACATTGAGAAATCAAATCATGCAATGAAAAGTGTGATCGACAGATCAAATAACAATGGAGGTCGAAATTAAAATAATATTCCATGGTTATTAACAGAACAACAAAGCAATGATGTAAAAGAGGTCGTTAGAAGAATTAAATTTCCAACAGGTTTTGCTTCAAACATAAATAATATCTTAACAAAGAAAGGTGACTTCAGTGGGGTGAAAACACATGATTGGCATACCTTTGTTAAGGTAATTTTTTTGGTATATGTTTTTGTATGTTATTGCTTGAATACATATTTTAAATTTTCCTTTTTTCTATTTAATTTGGAAACCAATAACGATTCATTTTTTATTGTTATAGTATGTTATACCTGTATCTCTCCCAAACGACTTCGACAACAATGTCAAACAAGTTATATATGGTCTTAGTAAATACATGAGGTAAGTAGTTTTGATTTATACGCAAAATCTAATTGCTACAATTTATTTTCGTACTTGATGAAATGATGTATTAATTTACTGATAATGAAATATATATTATGTTTCATTGAAATAACCTTGCGTAATGATTTGCATATGGTTGTCATTGAAAGAAATCCATCAAGATGAAATAAAGTATTGGAAGAGAGAAATTCCTCGGCTAATGTGTGAAATGCAAAAGTATCTACCTCCAACATTTTTCAATGCACAAGAACATTACTTGATACACCAAGTTGAGGAGATTGAAATGTGTGGACAAGTACACACAAGGTCAATGTGGATGGTCGAGAGGCACCTGGAATCCTTGAAGGCTTTGGTTAGACAAATAGCATGACCTGAGGGTTCTATGGTGGAGGGATATGTAGTATATCAATCCATAGTGTATATTAGTCATTATCTTCCTATATTAGCTGCACCAGCTATGAAGGCGGTGGATTTCATTTGGGATGTGAACTCCATCAAAAAATTTGAAGTGGAGCACCTATTGGGAAAAGGTAGAATGAAGAAAGTGAGAGGTAAAATATTTATTATGTATAATACATATAATGTTTCATTTTTTTACATCATGTATATGATCATTATATTCGTTTAGGTCTTATTATTTCATAGTTTATTAATTAATATAATTTACCATGGTTATAAGTAATATTTATTAATATTGGTGAATTATTGTTTTTTTATTCAAGTGCTCAAGATTATGAGGCACTACTTTTATACATTGCAAACAATCTTGAGTGGATGAGTGAATGGATTGAAACATGTAAAGCACGTAACGACGATAGGTTATCATGGCAACTATTGTCTGAATTGATTAGAAAAGCGTATCGTAGTGGAGATGGAAACGTTACGGACATGGAAATTGATTTAGCATATGGTTTGAAAGATAGAAAGGTAAGAAATTAATTCACCTATTTTATTCATTACTTATTTTATACTATATTTATAATGTGACAACAAGTTTGATTTATTATGTATAATACATATAATGTTTCATTTTTTTACATCATGTATATGATCATTATATTCATTTAGGTCTTATTCTTTCATAGTTTATTAATTAATATAATTTACCATGGTTATAAGTAATATTTATTAATATTGGTGAATTATTGTTTTTTTATTCAAGTGCTCAAGATTATGAGGCACTACTTTTATACATTGCAAACAATCTTGAGTGGATGAGTGAATGGATTGAAACATGTAAAGCACGTAACGACAGTAGGTTATCATGGAAACTATTGTCTGAATTTTTTAGAGAAGCATATCGTAGTGGAGATGGAAACGTTATGGAGAGGGAAATCGATTTAGCATATGGTTTGAAAGATAGAAAGGTAAGAAATTAATTCACCTATTTTATTCATTACTTATTTTATACTATATTTATAATGTGACAACAAATTTGATTTTTCAGATAATTTTCATGCTGTGTAAATTATATGATTAATTATTAATTGAGAATGCATCTTTTTCATGTTTGGCATATTGCAGTTGAAACACCACAAGGCTATGTGGTGCAATGGTCATAAATTTCGCGTTAAACAGTTGGATGATAACAGGAAAAATCCTGATAGTGGGATAACTGCAGTATTCTAGGTCACTAATGTTTCCTCCAGGAGTGACAGACATCCTCAAGAATCTGAAAATAGATATTATGGGTTTTTAGATGATATAGTTGAGTGTGGCTTTAATTCCTTCAAAATAGTTTAGTTTGACGTCAAATGGTATAGGCTACGAATGAATGTACGTGATGATGATAGAACACTTATTCAACATGAAAATGGATTTCCAATGGTTTAAACATCGCAGTTTGAAGCAGGAAAAGATCGCTATGGTTTTCCAAGCCAATGCGAACAAGTCTTTTACTCAGAGGTTCCAGGTGAGAACGAATGGTCATTTGCTATTAGATATGATCCAAGAGGAAGGCCAGTAGAGTATACTATAGAGGAAGAAGATGATATTGATTAAGAAGAAGATGATGCAGTGGTAGATGAGCAGGAAGATGCATTGACAGACGAAGAAGATATATTAGAAGATGAACCAGGCATAGGAGATGAGGAAAAAATTATTGATGATGATGTCGATGAGGATATTATTGAAAATGACATAATTTATGATGATGATGACATGGTCGATCATTTAAATACCATTTCTGAATCAGATGTTGGTATAGATGTCGATCAGTTGGATGAAGATCAAGAAGATACAAAACAAGAATATTGATACAGATGTTATGTTTGAGTATGAGCTGGTATGTTATAACTTTATATTTTAATATGTAGAAATTATTTTCTTTAAATAATTTACTAATTATGTGGGTTTGTTGCATGTTGTTTATTATTTCAAACCAATAAATAATGGCCTAACTATTTTACAAGCTAAATCAAAATTATATGCCATTTTTAAATCAAACCTAAGTTGGAATTTGAAAGTTTTTAATACCTATTTATATGGTGTAGCATTACCTCCATAAACTATGGTTTTAATATGAATTTAAAATGAATTACAAAGGTTTCGGATTAATCATGGCAGGCCTTCAAAATTTTACATTAATCACTATAGCTACCCTGCATGTAATGAGTACTACAGTCCTTGCCTTTTCTAATCAACTCAAAACCCTATTGGATATACGCCTTTGTAGATCAGTACTACAACTCCTTGCATTTTATTTTTACCTATTTCTTCAAAACACTCTTAGAAATAATAAAATAAGGAACAATTGTTCTAATTATTTCATTTTGTCATTATTTCTAGCAGTGTATAAGCTACATAGAATTAGAAGCATAACATAATTATGTCTTTTACTCTTCAAAACATAATATAAGACAAGAATAATGACTTGAATTTGTTGTCTGGAAAATATATGTTTGAATACTTGGCTCCACCCAACCTTGATACTTCTCCCTAAAGTTATCCCCTCAAGCACAAACTTGCAAATATACTTTTGTGTTTTCCTTTTCACTTGCTTCTCTCACAACCTCTCCTCAGACATCGTGAGTCCCCTCCAACAAGAAGACAAAAAAAATAGAAAAGTATCTTTGTCTATTTCCCATCTACCACTCATTTTTGTAGTTGGTAACTACCTCCACCTCACCAACAGGTGGCAGGTAATTTCTAGCTCATTAATGGGCCTTCTTTTCCCACTCCTAAAGGAAACATCCTATCTTTTATGGAAATAATTAATTGGCCAACTCCATAGTTTCACAATAAATACAATTATTCAGATTAGATGCCTAAGGATTATTAGGTAGTTAATATTCACCATCAATTTGCAACCTCATCTGTTTTAAACCAAATGTATTCCAACATTAATTTTCCAAACCTCCTTATTTGTTATAAAAATCTAAAATACAATTTTGCAATCATTCATTATCAGTAATAAATTACTAATAATTAAATTCTCCATATGGCTTTCAAACTTTAAACATTATAAAAAGTAAAATACATATATACAATTAGTTACATAAAAACCTCAAGCGAGGGGATGTCACAATTTCAGGGTGTGCATGAAAGGTAGAAGTTCATGTGCAAGTTACAATGTGTAGTAAAGAAGGGGTTAACGTCTCAACCTAGAGGGATCAATTGTAAATCATAATGATAAAACACATATGGTCAAAAACACAAGAGGAATTGTATGAAAATACTTATCCTTATATACTAATATCGAAGGAATGTACCATATATCTAGTGGATGTCACACCAAACCAATCCATTTCATTACCCACGTGCCCTTTTTATAAAATCACACCAAACCAATCCATTTCATTACCCACGCACCCTTTTTAAAAAAAATCTTACAGAATCGATTTCATTATCTCTGCAACGGCGCTGAGAGTTTGATTCTCACCTAATTGATTTCATTATATCTGCAACGGTGCTGAGAGTTCGACTATTTGTTCAACCGATCAACTGTTCGTTGGTTTGAGGGTTTAGCAGGGGACCCGTTGGTTCAACCACCAAAATGGTAAGCATACACCAATCCTTTAGCTGTAATGTCCCGAATGTTATAAAAATTTGCAATTTATTGTTAATATGGATGGAGGGTTTCAATACCTGGGCTTTATATTGAAACCGAATGGTTACAAAATCTGTGATTGGGGTTGGCTCATTTATAAAATTGAGAAGGGGCTTAAACGCTAGATAAAAAAGTGGATATCTCTTGGGGGTAGACTTGTTTTGATAAAATCTATCCTTCATAGCATCCCCATCTACTCGATGTGCATCTTCAAGTTACTCAAGGGTGTTATCAACAGATTACAAACCATTATTTCTCAATTTTTTTGGGTTGGCACAAGTATATAAAGGAAAATCCATTTGATTAGCATGTATTTGATTAATCCTTGTAGGTTTTAACCCTGAATGGAAATTATCTACACACGAATCTTATAACAGAAAATAAACAATAGCAAGAGCATAAAACATAAAACAGATAAACACAGAGATTTTCCCCTGGATCCCAAATTGGGACGACCAGCTTGATTTTTCATTCTATTCCTTTTAGTGTTACAACACATATATATACATGCCGAAGCATACATAAACCCCAATACATTAACCCTAGATTAGAACATAACCATAGTTCCCTTGACTGGATCTACAAAATACCAGGGGCCGAAAACCATCGTACCCCAAAACCATGTGAAAAATCATGCACAAAACATGGGTGGGTCCGCACACCAATATTGGGGGCTGCCTCCCCCCTTCTGACCCCCCTACTACGCCCAACGCAACGTACAACGCGTGGGGCTAGTCGTGGAAAGAATATAGCACATACCCAACATTCTCCCACTTGTTGTTTTCTTTCCACAGGGGGCCACAGGAGAGCTTAGTCATTGGGCCAATTCTTCAACACCAATTGTTTCTCTACACCAAGAGAACTTCTGAATGCTCATAGACTTCGTCAATGCATCTACAACATTCTTCGAAGTGTCCACCTTTACCAGAAACACCCTTTTAGCCTCAACCATATCTCTAACAAAGTGATATTGAACATCAATGTGCTTTTTCTTTGAATGGTAAGCAGGGTTCTTAGCCAAGAAAATTGCACTTTGGCTATCACAGTCTATCCTTATAGCTTGATGTACCAACCCCATACTTGAACACAATCTCTGCAACCAAACTGATTCCTTGCTTGCATGAGTGGCTACTATGTATTCTGCCTCTGTAGTTGAAAGAGCCACTACAGACTGTCTTTTACTCGTCCAACTGACCGCGCCTCCAAATAGGTTAAACACATACCCACTTGTAGATCTTCTTTGGTCCAGATCTCCAGCCCAGTCTGCATCAAAAAAACCACGAATGTCCAACATTATTTCCAATCCTAGTCTTCCTTGGTAGCACAAGCCATAATCACTAGTGCCACGTAAATATCTGAAAACCCGCTTCACTACTGTCCAATGCTCCCTCCCTGGGTTTGACATAAACCTGCTTAATAATCCCACTTCATGTGCAATGTCTGGTCTAGTACAAACCATTGCATACATCAGGCTACCCACTGCACTTGCATATGGAACACGAGACATATCCTCCTCTTCTTCTTGTGTCTTGGGACACTGTTCAATAGACAGCTTTACACCTATAGGAATAGGAAAATTCACCGGTTTACTATCCTGCATATTGAACCTATGCAATATAGTCTCAACATACTTCCTCTGGTTTAACCAGAGCTTCCTCTTTTCCCGATCTCTCTTAATTTGCATGCCCAAAATATAGTTTGCAGCACCAAGATCCTTCATGTCGAATTTGGAGAACAGTTGGGTCTTCAAATCTTGGATAATTTCTTTGTCCTTTCCAATCAACAACATATCATCCACATACAAGACCAAATAAATAACACGGTCACCAATTAATTTAAAATAAACACAGTGATCCTCCTTGCTTCTGGTGAAGCTAAGTCCCCATATATAGGTATCAAATTTCTGATACCACATCCTTGGTGACTGTTTTAACCCATACAGAGACTTCTTCAACCTGCATACCAGTTCTTTCTTACCCTTCACCATAAAGCCTTCAGGTTGCTTCATGTAGATCTCCTCTTCTAGATCCCCGTGAAGAAATGATGTCTTCACATCCATATGTTCTATCTCAAAATCAAATGCAGCAGCAACAGATAAAAGTAATCTAATAGAAGTAACTTTGGCAACAGGAGAAAAAATATCACCAAAATCAATTCCCAGCACCTGGGAATAACCTTTTGCTACCAACCGAGATTTGTATTTCTCCACCTTGCCTTCTACATTCATCTTCTTTTTAAACACCCATTTTCTCCCGATGGGCTTCCTTCCAGCCAGCAACTCCACCAGATCCCATGCCTCATTTTTGTGCAAGGATGCCATTTCATCAACCATGGCCTTCTTCCAGAGTTTTCCATCCTCTGAATCTACTGCCTCCCTGACAGTTCTGGGATCATCATCAGTTATAGTTAAGGCAAAACCTGAACAGAAAGCAGATGGACTATACCTTTCTGGTTGCCTTCTTTCCCGAACCGATCTTCTCAAAGCTGGAGTTTGTGGCTCTTCATCTTCTGAGTCTTCTTCTGTTGTAGAGTCTGATTCATCCTCCTTTAGCTCAAACTCTATCTTCTCAGGTTCCTTTGGTATGATTTCATATTTAACAACATCTTTCACCTCTCTAAACACCACATCTCGGCTGTACACAACCTTCCTTGTTTCCGGGTTCCAAAGCTTGTAACCTTTTAAACCATCCTTATACCCAATAAAGATGCACCTTTCAGATTTATTATCCAACTTGGTCCTTTTCTCCTTTGGAACATGTACATATGCATCACATCCAAATACACTTAGATGTGAAAGAGAGGGTTTCTTACCAGTCCATAGCTCATGTGGAGTCTTATCCTCCAACGCTGATGAAGGTGATCTGTTAACTAAGTAACATGCAGTCTCCACTGCCTCTGCCCAGAATTCTTGTCCTAACCCGGTACCACTGAGCATGCTTCTTGCCTTTTCCATCAGTGTTCTATTCATTCTTTCTGCAACTCCATTTTGCCGAGGTGTGTATGGAGTAGTCTTCTGCCGTGCTATACCACACTTCTTACAGAACTCTTCAAATTCCTTCTTGCAGAACTCCCCACCATTATCTGTCCTCAGCACCTTTATCTTCTTCTCTGTCTGGTTTTCCACCAGAGCCTTAAATTCTTTAAATTTGTCAAAGACTTCAAATTTCTTCCTTAAGAAATATATCCATGTATTCCTTGAGAAGTCATCTATGAATGAAACATAGTACACAGACTTTCCCAGTGATGGAACTGACACAGGTCCAAACACATCACCGTGCACAAGTTCTAATATCTTGTTCGCCCTCTTAGCACCAGAAGGAAAACTCACCCGATTATACTTCCCATATACAAAATGTTCGCAGAAATCAAAATCTAGAGAGAAATTAGACATACCTTCTACCATACCATTATCACACATTATTTGAAGCCCCTTTTCTCCAATATGTCCAAGCCTTTGATGCCATAGCATGGTATTTTCCGGTAGACAACAGGGCTTTTGCTCCACTTTCAGGAACCACAAAACTGTTACACCCATCAATAACAGTACTACCTTGTAGCTTGTACAGAGTTCCAGTCCGAACTCCCCGCATTACTACCAGTGCTCCCCGAACCATCTTGCAGGCATCTTTCTCGAACACTGTTTTTACACCTGCATCATCCATCTTGCTTACAGAAATCAGATTTCTGGCCAATGCAGGAATATGCAGAACACCAGGAAGTGTTCTAATCCTTCCACCTTGCAGCTTCAGCTTGACCTTTCCATGTCCGACGATTCTGGCCTTCCTATCATCCCCTAGGAAGACATCACCACCATCATATTTCTCATACTCGCATAACCACTCCCTATGGGGAGTGAAGTGAAAGGATGCACCTGAGTCAATCAACCATGACTCATGATCTACATGTGTATTTGAAGAAGAAGCCAAATACACATCCCCACCTTCATCCGAGGTGGTTTTTGCCTCTGCAGAAGGAGCATCATCACATCCCTTTCCTTTCTCAAGAGCTTTAGATCTGCAGTCCTTTTTGTAGTGCCCTTCCTTTCCGCATTTCCAGCACACCTTTACAAACTTTCCAGGAGATTTAGATCTCCCACTCGAAACCTTATTCTTGTTTCTGTTCTGGGACCTTCCTCGTACTGATAAGGCATCTCCATTCTGACCCTCCATATTTCTCCGTCTCATTTCCTCCGACAGCAAGGCTGAGAAAATGTCATCAAAATTCAAGGTAGTTGTATTGCTACCTATTGCAATAACCAGACTGTCCCACGAGTCTGGTAGAGAGCACAACAAACTGATGCACTTATCTTCATCTGAGATTTTAATATCAACAGATGACAGCTGACTTACCACAGTATTGAAGGTGTTCAGATGCTCTGTCACCGAGTCTCCATCCTTCATCCTCAGGTTATACAGCTTTTTCCGCAAGAACAACTTATTCACCAGAGCCTTATATTGGTACAAATTCCCAAGTTTTTCCCACAAATGCTTTGTCGTAGCTTCCCCAGATACATTCAATAATACTGAATCTGAGACACACAACCTTATTGTGCTCTTAGCCTTCCGATCCAGTTTCTCCCAGTCTTCATCTGACATTGCCGTTGGTTTAGTACCTAGATCTACTGCGATCCACTGATCTTTATCCACCAGCAGATCCTCCATCTTGAGCTTCCATAATTCAAAACATTGACCATTAAATTTCTCGATCTCTATCTTTTCGCTGCTCGCCATCTTCTTTCACCGCAAGAATCGATCCCGAGATCTCCCACTGAACAGGGTCTACCTCAGGCCTGAGCAAAAAAGCCTCAGCAGAAAAGGCATCCCCTTGAAGCCGAAACAACTCTGATACCAAATGTAGGTTTTAAACTTGAACATAAATTATCTACACACGAATCTTATAACAGAAAATAAACAATAGCGAGAGCATAAAACATAAAACAGATAAAAACAGAGATTTTCCCCTGGATCCCAAATTGGGACAACCAGCTTGATTTTTCATTCTATTCCTTTTAGTGTTACAACACATATATATACATGCCGAAGTATACATAAACCCAAATCCATTAACCCTGGATTAGAACATAACCGTAGTTCCCTTGACTGGATCTACAAAATACCTGGGGCCGAAAACGATCGTACCCCAAAACCATGTGCAAAATCATGCACAAAACATGGGTGGGTCCGCTTATGAGTAGGTCCGCACACCAAACAAATTTTCGCCGAGGCACTGCCTCGGACCCCAATAGTGGGGGCTGCCTCCCCCTTTGTGAGCCCCCTGTTGTGCCCAGCGCAACGTACAGTGCATGGGGCTAGTCGTGGAAAGAATATAACACATACCCAACAATCCTCCTACTGACCTTGGTGGTTGGGGGAATAAAGACACCATGAATTTTAATATGGCTCTCCTCTTAAAAACTTTCTGGCGAGCAGTATCCATCAAAGGACTTTGGAAACAAGTAATTTGTGTTATAAATATGCAAGATAGGGAATTTATTATGTGGTTGTGTAATGCTGCTTTGGATTCCTCACATGTCTCGTATTGTTGGAATATCCTTCTATCAACAAAACACTAGTTTTATGGTAATCTAAGGTGGGTAGTTGGTTCTGCCTCCACTCCTACAATAGGCCTTGAATCACTCTCATGCATGATTGGATCACATATCCTATCATATGATCTCATTATATGCCTAAAAAAAAATGGGTTTATATGTGATTAGCCAACTATTTTAACTTTGATAATTAGAAATACCTAGAAAACAAACTGACATTAAACCTATATTTACTACTAACCATATACAAAATATAACTGTGCTAGAGATTTGATTTGTGCAACCTAATTTATATGAAATAAAATAAACTATTTCATTCACTTATGGTGATTCTCCTTTTAGATCTTAACGTCGAATAACATAAAACCAAGGTATAAAGGAAATATATAAAAAAATACAGAGCGTAAAGACAACTAAACTAGATTTCATGTAGATAAAACACACCATAAGAAAATCACACTAGATATGGGATTAAAAAACCACATGATACTATTCTAATGGAGGCATGTCAAGCTTGGTTTGTTGGGCCTTGACTAGCGATCTTGCACCCTCTTAAAGTGATATTAGATTACATAACACAATAGATCATCACATAAAAAATGACAATAATAGAGAAGAACCTAGCATTTAGCTTATGTATTAATGAAGTTCAGTATGTCAATACATGATGAGCTTAGTGATTCATACCCAACTGAGAAAAAGTGATACCGGACTTCAAACTAACAATTCAACCATACCATAACATCACTAACCTATCTCTAAGCTTTAACTCATGTTATAAAATTTGATTACATTACAAATATCGCCAAAATGAAGCCAATCACATATAAAGAAAAATAGGAAACAATGTCCCTCTAGTGATCAATCTGGTACAACCATTATCTAACTAAAAATATTTGGTCCATTGTGTGAGGGTTTCTTTGGAAAAAAAGTTACTTCCTCCTCATGCTACTATGTTGACTGCAGGGGTGGGGTAGGTGCACACATTCATTCAATCTCATTTCATAGATATATTCACAAATATTCAATCATCCAGTTGGCCACGATCCCCTTTATATATCTCCAATAACCAATAGTCTTGTGCCTTGACTATGGTGCACAAACTCTGTAACTGGTGCAAGAATCCCGTAACATGTGCATCAATCCCATGACTAGCTAAGGAACACCAAAATGAGTACAAGAGCTACACCTAATTAGGTAAGTGACTTGTAAAAGTTTTAAACTATAAAAATATAATAAATGAGGCATTTTAATCCAAATTGAATATGTACCTACCACATTTCAAACAATAAGCAACTTGTACTCAAATCCTCCAGATTACATCAAAAGAGCATGGAAATACTAGGCATATCCTTCAAAATTGGTAAAATAGGGGAGTGGTGAGGGTGTTAAATAAAAAAAATGAGACATTTTATAAGATTTACATCCCCCAAACTCGACTTCATTGTGTGTCCTCACACAAATAGGGGTGTGCCAAATGACTCCATAAAAAACCAAAATTTTGAAGCCCCAACTCCATCACTTTTTCATTAGGATGTTGATTTCTGATCTTGTGCCTTGAATCTTCTTCAATTGCCTCTTGTCCCTCCTATGTTTAGTTTTCATATATGTTACATGCATCCTCTAACATTTGAATTTTTATTTTAAATATTATGTCTCCTTTACCAAGTCTTCATTTCTAGCCCTCAACAAAGAATTTTAAGACTTCAGGTGGCAGTCCAGAATCACAATTCATTCCACTTTTCTCTTCAAAGTTTGAATTCTATTCTAATATTTATTTTTTCTCATCAAATACTTAAGTGGAACCTACTCTTCCTTTTTTTCAGAGACATCATACATATAATTGTCACCACAGTCATCCAGATCAACTGATACAACTCCTAAAATGGAGATTTTTTCTTTCTCAAGTATAAGTTACCTACCAAACTGTAGTCAGCCTAGTAGTCAGTCTTTAATATAGGGTCATATATAGAGTTTTCTTCATATAAGGTCTTGGTTTTTCCTCCTTCCCAATCTGCATGTGTTTTATGTTGTGGCTCTAATGTATCAAAATTTATATAGAGGTTGACATCCACTAGGTGTTCCAAGAGGATTCTTTACAACATCAAGCTCAAACCTCTATCTCATTTATTTCTTGAAGCTCAAATGTTGTGTGAACCTTAGGTATCATTGCACACTAAAGAAGCCCTGAGCAAAGGTAATTAATAGATACCAAATAATTATCTCTACATGGAGTTACAACACAGGAGAACAAAAAAAGTATTAAGATAGGTCTAATGGGAAAATAATCTTAAACAATAAGAGAGACAGGTCTTAGCGAGAAATGGAGTTATTAGAACCACCAAAGATTTGATATCATGTCATATAAAGGTGTAACTCCAAACTTGGATCATATTCCATTAACATGAATCCATATTTAATATGGTAATATGACTCTTGATTTCATCTTTCAAGAGGTTAATTATGAGGCTGATTTGTTTCGATAATTAATATACCTTTTGAGATTTTAAAATTTCACTACAAATAACCCAGTTTAGTCTCATTGTCAACTCGTCTCTTGTTTGGGTGCCTTAATGTGCAATGACATGTTTCCAGGACTGAATTCAATGCAAGGCATATTTGAAACTCTAACTCTGTCTTCCGGTGTCTTATTAGAAATTATTTTAGTTTTCATTTTGTGTTTTCAAGTTAGATATTTTTTTAAAGTTTTTACACTTATAATTTTATTGCAATGTGGCATATTGATCAAGGCAGTATAGGAACAACCCCGAGACAGGATGACCGTAGAAAGGTGCCAACGGAAGAACATGTAAAGTGCCAGCATTGCTCTATCTTCAAGTATTTTAGTTATTTACATAATTGAAATAATATTAATTTTGTTCAAATATGCGGACACCTGGCCATGGTATGCCTGATGATTCCCTTTATGAGGAAGAGATTTCTTCATCCTTATCTCCATTGCTCTTGCTGCGAAAAAAGGCGTGAAAAGCAAGGTCGAAATTTGATAGTTTGATATACGTGCCTCAAACACCTGAAACAAAAGAGAGGATAAAACAACTTATGACCCAGCTAGAAACATATCAGGTAATCATAAAATATCAAAAGGATATTTTTTTTGTTCTGCATGAGATGAATTGTGATAGTTTGATTTTTAATTTTTACATTGACTAAACTAACAAAAAATTATTTTGTATGTAGTGTTATCTGACACTTGCTGAACCTGATGTTGGTGGTAGTGGGACACAAGGGCAAGAGATTGCCCAGCAACCCTCTCGTACACCTTCTACTCCTTTAGGTACCAGCCAAGAAACACACCTTGCCCAAGCAGACACCTAACCAACCGCTGAACGTGTTGGCAGTGATGAGGCTGATATGACCAACTTCATTATTGTGTTTCCTATAGCTACATGTGTCAGCTCCACGGGGACCATTAATGGCACGTTGTTGGTACACGATGAAGGTGTCCCTATAAAGCATGTACAATTCCTAGGTAAGTTTTAATATTTTAACTATTTCATGTACTCTATCTAAAACATATTTTATCATGATTTTTATTTTTAAATTAATGATAATATATTTTTTTTTTTCTGTGTAGGAAACAATGAGTTCTACAGGTTTTTGGAGAGACATGCGTTGGAAATTTTTGGCCCAACCATACGCACAAGGTGGAATTCCCAGAATTCCAACCTGAAAAAATAACTTCTAGATTATCTAGAAGCCCTTTTTGGGGTGGGCACATTTGACAGAACAGTGGTGGCTCGGGTAGCTGGAAAATATTTGAAATATATAAGGGACACCTATAGGACGCAATTGAAATTTAACCCTAGATACGAGCATCCTCTCATAGTTCCATAGAGTGAGTGGAGAGCACTCATCCATGACAGAAAAGAGAAAAGGGCAAAGAAAGAAGGAAAAATGCCAACTAGACCCGCAACGTAAATTACAACTTTAATTCAATAGCTTTAATTTTCTCTATGTCTAAAATAAAAGTGTGCTACGTCATATCTGACTTCAATATTTTGATGATAGGTTGTCTGACACCTCAAAGGAAACCAAAGCTAGGATTGAAAAAAAGGGCCATCACAAGCTAGGCCAGGGCAGCTACTTGAAATTAGCCGCAAGAATTGTAAGTAGCTAAACATCTTATAATTAATTGTATCACCTTCCAACGTCTTTTTAATCCTATCAAATAACATTAAAAATACAAAATCATATGTAATGTAGGGTGATGACTTCGGAACAGAAACTACAGAGGAAGATAAAAATATCGCTTTCCATTTCGGCTATCAAGCCGTAGTTGAACGTCGCAGAAGCTTGGGGCAGGTCCCAAGATCCAGAATGCCCGATAAGGTAAAACATTAACCTTTCAATATGTTTTTTTTCGTCCATAAATGTAATGTCTAACAACTTTGTTTAAATCAGGGGGAGCAAGACTCATTGATTTATGTAAGAACTGGCCAGAGCTGCATGATGTTCACGGCAAACCCTGACTATCAGAGTGGGGCTAGGACACAATGCTACTATCAGTGAGGGCCGTGACGGTAATTAATTTCCACTTACAATTTTTTCTAATTATACCTTGATGGTTGTCCTTATAACGTTTTTTGTTTAAATGACAGAGAATGTTTCCCTTGAGGATCTTACCACTAGAGAGGAAGACAGGGCAACATTCCCAACGGCGACAACTGGTGCACCAGGTAAATAATCTCATTGCAATTTTTTTTATTAATATTACCGAACTAGTTCAATGATATTTAAAAACTGACAATTAAAATTTAAAATTATTTGTTTTTGTAGGCGATGCCCCGTCACTGGACGAGACTAGACATCGTGACTATGCAACTAGATCGGCAGTGTGGGTAGAAAGGCACGAAATAGGAGCAGAGCACGATGATATTGATGATGTAATTAGGAGCTTTAGAAATAGGAAGAAGAAAAATAAACTTTGATATTGCAAAATATTGTATTATTATAAGACAAATGTTACCATACTTGGAACGTTTTTTGCGTTATATAAAAAACTCATTTATCATACTATTTTTATGTCAAGCACTAATTTCAATGTTTCCTTGCATACTTTTTGTTGCATTGTTTTTTTATTAGTTATTGAATATTTTTTTTTATGCTCATGAAAGTAAAAAATGAAATATAGATTGGGTATTGGGGAATTGAGAGTGATGTGAGGGGGGGGGGGAGGGGCCATAAGAGCTTCCACCTTCACGTGGTTGGCCCTGTTTATTAGAGAATAATTTATTGGAGCGATTTAATCTTGGAGCAAACCTCCCTTGATCCAGCGTAGCAACAAAAAAGTCACTGTTGACTTAGTTGCTACTCTTTCAGATCGTGGGAGGCTTGTTCCAAGTTCATGCGACTCCAATAATTGTTCTTGAAACGAAGAGGAGCTTATTCAGGTATGTTTTGACATTTTCAACATATGTTCTAACATTATCATAAGAATGCATCTTAGAGTAAAAAATACTACATCAATTACTTGTATTTATTGTATAGATAATGATGGATTTTGATTGACTTGGTAGTGCAGGTACAAATCCTCTTGCATCATGAGCAATACAACTTTGTCAACCAGGGTCATGTCCAGGATATTTTTGCTTGTGCGCTTGACCAGGTTCGTAATGTCACATTTTGTAAGTTCCTTTACAGTTCATAATTCAATATTAAGCTTGTTCATGATTATTATCTAGGTTTTTTGTATGTGTTTTTTCATCTATTTGATTGTAAACAACTCTGCATGTTTCCTGTTGTTCACTATGATTTCTCCATTTACCACTCCCAGGATGAATTCGACTTTATTGTTACATAGGTTACTTTATTGTTACTATGATTTCTCCATTTATGATTTCATAGGTTACATCATGTAATGTTGTCAATCTCAGGTTGGTGATGAGATTTAGTTCTCTAGATTTGGGGCTTTTCTGATATTTTCTCCCTCATGTCTTTCCTGCATCACCTAGTTGTTTGAGCATGCCAATTGTCTACCACTTGTACCAGTTGGCACATGTAAATCTCTGAGTGGTGCCACATTTCACCTATTTTCGGCCCACTTGACAACCTGAAAAACTCAAATCCACACACCATGTGTCTTTATCATGGAGTGCCACATGTCCTAGATATTTTAGATGCTAACATCATGCTTCTAATGTGTTATGTCAACCAATCATAGTGGTCCATGTGGCCTTGTGCCATGTCACCAGTCTGGAAGAGAGATTTGAGCCTTTTCTTTTCATGATTTTTCTATTATAATTTTTTTCTTCAGGACGGGAAATCCCTTTTGCAATAGATGGGGATTTTCCCATTTCCCTGGAGTCATCTCCTAGGACACCCTTCAAGCCATCATCCAAGAGGCAATCTGCAACTCTCTGTTGTTGCCCTCTTTCCCTTGAATTATGCGCTTCTAGAAGACCAGTTAGGGCACTCTTCTAGCCCTTATCCCATTGCTTCATCATTGTATCAACTTCTCCCACAGGCTGCTTCTATTTTTTGTCCACTTAAAGGAAGAAAACACTACCCTAGGGTGAGGTTTCTCCTCAACTATCCCTACCGCACTTATGGACCAACCAGCAATATGAATGTTTCCCTTACTTATGGAGACACCCCCTATGCTACTGCACATTCAATTCCAGGAGCTACTTGCTAAGGAACACTCCTACACTATGCCTAACGACCCTCCAAACAATCCCTCTAACTATTGTTGTATCAACCTCCATTTTTGGTCTTTTAGATAAAGGTGACCCTCACACCATCAAGCACATAATGCTATCACAAGACTCAAACCCAATCCTACATCTGTTCTCCACAAACTTCTCTTCCAATTCCTTAAAATGTGATTTGTATTTTTTGAAGAACTCGGCCCTTGTTAGGGCACCTATCCCTGCTCAAATCCACCCTTCCTCCCACCTGTAAGCCTTCTTCTTTATGTGTTCTTGTTGGAGACAGTTGTGGCCTTATTGTGGCTTGTAAGTACCTCTAATGGCCTTGCTACAGGACAGTAGCGCATTTATATTTGTAAATGAAAATGAGCAGACATAACATGGACCTACTTTTCCCCAAGGAATAAGGTTTATACTTGGACTTCTCCTCCTAGCCATGATAGTCCATGGTGAGTAGAATGGAATGGTTAGAGATGCTTTTCTGTTGTGCAACAATTCGGGACCTTGCCTAGTCTTGAAATTTCAATGACATTGGGGCTATGGCAGCCTCCTACTCTGCCTCTTGGGCCTTGGTACTGATGCATACAGTAAAATTGATCATATAAACTAACCAAGCCCTCTACAACCATATTTACAATCTCTTTTTTTCTTGGGAAAAATATACCTCTGGCAGAAACTAAATTATTTATAAGGCTAATTTCTGGTCCTGGAAACATTGTATTCATTTTAGTCCCAAAGTTTCAATCTTAGCTGAGTTTGAGCAACCAGATAATATAATTAATCATGCAGTCTATAATCACACAGAAATTTGATACTTTTAATGTCTCAACTGCACTATATAATACAACTATCTAGAACGTTAAAAATCAGATCGTGTTCTAAAATGCTAAAAATCAGATCCTCTACATCTTGCTGGCATCTTGTGTAGGATCACCATTCAGTTCTACTTTAGGGACAACTCCATTGGAATGCTGCACTTCTTGGTGACTCATGTCTTTGAGTTTAGCGTAGGTATGATTACTTCACTCTAGCCTCTACAACGTAGCTTGTGCCACAGTGTACCCTTCAAGACTCTACGTTCTGCTTTAGGACCCTCCTCTTATAGCGAGAATGCTAGGGCTTCGTCCTGAGGTGTGCTAGATTTATGCGAGGGTCATTCATTTGAATCTTCCAAACTCTCTGACGTTCACTCATGCAATCTGACACAACTTCATATTTTATTTCATGCATATGTGTTTGAGTTTAGAATTATAGATTAGCACATGGTTAATTGCTGCAAAGTGTTGATTGTGGTATTGTACAGTTATAGTAGCAATGGCCTTTTGTTTTGAAAGGAAATCCTTGTGTAATCCCCTCTCCTTCCTCGACACATATGGATAGAAGATATCTATTCTGAGTCAGTTAATTTGATTTGAACCCATGATCAATGCGCTGTTGTTTGCCATAAAATTGCATTTTCCTGACAGGTCTTTGTGAGATGGCTTGTTAACGTGCCTTTATTTCTCATCTTGCAGGTCCAAGCCAGGCATTGAGTCCAGTTTTTCTTCCTTTATTTCTCATCTATTCATTTTTACTACTATTTATATGTACCAAAAGTGCCATCGGAAATGAAGGTAGGTGTTACTGATAATTTTAGGTGCAATTTCTTTAAATTTCTCAAGTTTTTTCGCTGAAAGTTGAACTCTTGAGCATGCATTTCATCCTTGCCTCAGCTCTGTCTAGCAGAGTAGACTAAAAATGTAATGGCAGACATGTTTTTTCAAGTGAAGCCTGGTCATATAGAACTACCACCTTTATGGACTCTGCAAGAGGATTGCATTTTTTTTGGTTGCAATTAAAGTTGCATTTTTTTCATCAGGCAATACAAACTCTTATCAAATTGCAAGGTGTAATTCCAATCTAACTAAGATGGGGCGGAAAACATGCCATGAACATCCAATTCAAAAGTGTTTGTTAGGGTTTAAGTAGCTTACAGTTCTTGTTCCTGACATTAGTTTTTGAAATATCAATTTTCTAAACTGTTTTAACCCACTTTTCTCTTGATTTTATGGAAATTGGGTGTCTAGATCTAGAAAATTTAATCTCTATTATTTTGGCTTCTCTTAGTATGAATACAATTTTAATATGTAAAACCCATTATAGTATTAATCAAGTGTTCACTGGAGAAGAAATACCCAGTTTCAATACTCATGCTCTCCTCCTTAGTATGGTAGTTCACTCAAGTCCTCTGCCTCCTGCATACATCATGACCTCTGAATCAATTAATTACGAGACTATCATGCTGGGATACACCATGTTCATACTCTTTTATAGAAAAGTAGACAAATTCATCTCCATATGGGCATAAAGGAAGAAATTGCAGGTTTAAGGTTTAGTCATTGCAAATGGAATCACCGCACTTTTGACTATTTTTCAATCCTCCCAAATTCTATTGAGGAAGAAAAAGTAAGTATATTGTTGATCCATGGACACCTGTTAAGCTTTTCAGATAGTTGGAAGAAACATACTATTTGAGAGGCTGAAGGTATACCTCTCCTATGCTTGGCGATCTCTATAATTATGACCCTATATGAGATTCAAATGATCATCTCTGGGGTCTATTATATACATTAACATAGTAGTCAAGCAAGGGTGTTGACTGCCTCACATTATTTGGACTTCGTATTTATGGATGAGAGTTTCTCATTTCAAAATCCATGGGTGGTAAAGGTGGAGGCCCTCTATGGGATCTCCATTTCACTATTTTTTAACAACATTTTCCTTCTATTCCATGAATTCAAAAACAAAAGTACATTTTGAGCTCATTCTGGGATGAACATGGTCTTCAAGTCCACCTTGCAAACACAAAGGCATGTAAGTAATCTCTCCTTCTTTTCAAGGATAGCAGGTAGAAATGGTGACATCCTAGTCTTTCCTTTGAATGCTATTATTTGGTTCATCTTTTAACTTGTTTTCGACATTTGTATCAATGTTGAACAGAGGATTGCAACATTAACAACCTTGGAGAGACGATGTTTCCAAATTCAGTTTTAGGATATTCAGGCTAAGTTCTGGTTTCTTGAAGCCTTTTCATAATACTTTGTTACACATGACTTTCATTTTCTTCTTGCAGAATTTCTAGAAATGTATGGATATCTTGTGGACTATTGTAAACAAATTTAGTTCTATTACCATGCTCAAGAGAATTTAATGTTTTTCATTATTGGAGGACAAAGATATACCATAAGAGCTCGATTCTATTTTGTAGCCTTTTATTAAGACTTGAATCAGTTAAAGACTCGGACCTACTGCAACCCTATATTGAGGCTTGGTTCTATTGAAGCCGCCATACTTTGGACCTCTTCATTGCAGTCTCAGGCCAGGGATATAGATACAGGATTTTGACATATTTTATGTGGTGAAAATCTATTAAAATCTCAGATTATCTCCGATTTATTGATGCTTGGACAGAACTTTCGAATTAGCTAAGTCACCTATTTACTTAAAACTAGCACATTTGGCGGAATTTAAAAAAAAATATTTTTAACCAATATTGACTGTTATGTACTACATATAGAAATCTGGAGGGGAATGGAGCATTCAGGTTGTACAATGTATTACTTTAGTCTTATGATTTATCAATGTTCTGTTGGAAACTAAGTTGATTACAGGTAGAGTTCTGTTGCGTTATTCTGTTGTAAATTAAGTTGACCACTGGTAGAGTGCTGCTGCATCGTACCTTTGAGGGTATCTCTATTTTCAGAGCATATAGGAGAATGCTACTGTTAATTCCAGAGGCCTCTTTTGAAGGCATTTTTATGTTGAAGGCATTTTTTTGAATTCTTCATATATCTTCAAATAATAGGGTTTTACTTGAGCGAGGGCTACTTCTGTGTTATTGAAAAGGTGTCTCTAAAATTTGCATCATTATGTACCTTTTGACATTCATTTTAGCACAATGAATCAGGCCAAAAATAATCATATAAAGAGAGAGATATGTCATAGAACTCAACTACCACATAGGCATAACGCCACAAAGATTTCAAAACTTGTATGTCAGAGCGTCACAAAAATTCAGTATACTATAATGCCATAAAAGATTCAGATGCCACCAAAGAAGTCATAGGTTCAGATCTATTGTGCATGCTTCTTGTGTTTTTCTATTGTAAACAATTCTCCCAATATTTTGAGATTAGATGCTTCAACAAATTTATTGTCATATGATCTTTGATACTTCAGATCACATGTCACATATATACAGTACTCTTCCAAATTCTGTTCTGCTTCATTTTATACCTTCATTTTCCCATAAAATATTTATCCTTTTGTAAAGATGATTATCATAAACTTGACCTTCAACCTTAAGCAAGAGCGAGTTATAATAGATGGTTAAGAGGTTTCAAACTTCATTTGATATTCTTTCATCTTCTTCCATAAATCACAAAGAATATTGTATTGAATGTCATGTATAGTCACATGTAACTGTTTGGTGTCATCATAAGTGCTTGTTTCTGTAACTTGGTCGAGAGATTAGCTTCAAAGAGATGTAGGATTTATTCTTTCAGTCTTGGTCCTAGATTCCTTTAGGATTCAACCTATAGAACTTTTGGAAAGATGCTTCAGACCATAGTCTCAAATTAGGATATAGACTTTTGGATTGCAGACGTAGAGCATAGAGGATAACTTACTTGTAAAAGGAAAGAGAATCTATCAAGAGTATTGATTTGGATTCCAATAACGTCTTTCAATGATGGCTACTACAGAGAAGATGATCTTCAAGTCTATTTGTTACAATAGCTAGCATTCATACATTAAGAATTACTTACACAGGTAAGAATGACATCTAGGAAGGGATATAACTGTAGGGAAGAAGCAAGAGGTTCCTTAGCTTCTCATATGCAAACCAACCATAAAGATGTTCATCCCATGACTTAAGAATTATGTCAATAAAGGAAACTTATTTGGCACAAAACTGACACAGAATCTCGAAAATATTCTCTAGCTCCCCAAATCAATCATGTTATTGTGGATAAAATATAACCCTATCCTTTTCCCTTGATTTTTCTTATAGTTCCTGGATCCTTCTTGAAGCTTATCAATGAGTCTTTTACCCTGTTCTTGACCTATAGCTTCTGAAAATTCAAAAAATTCTTTGGAATTCGGCTCCATGTCCCCTGTTTTGGCCTTCATTTCTTTGATATCCTTGTATATTCTTAGATATTCACAGATTACTGCTTCCATTATTGATCAAATTCATAGATTTATTCACTGGAGCAGTGAAACAAAACTATGCATTTCTTACCATATCTATGTAATTTTCCTGCAGGCATTGTTCTGATGGTGACCCTTTTCGGGTCGAAGTCTTTACAAAGCTGAATGCACTTGAAATGGAAATAGAAAATGTAGTTTTTCATGCCACAGTGTGTCATGGTTATGTGGTAACATTTTCTATGGAAGATTTATGTACTATGCGAGAGTTGTGTTATTCTATTGATGCACCAGAAAATATGTATAATATTATTTTGATCAAAGTGGGTGCACCTCAATGTTTCTATTTTCATGTGTACTATGTTTATAGCAAACTGAATTTTTCTGCTCCATTTCATTTCACGTGTTTCCAGGCAAAATCAAATAGGTTCTTGAAAATGGTTGCATGATTGGTGTAAACCCCTCAGTTGAGATTTTGTTCTTATTTTTCATTCTGGGAAAATTAAAGAGTTTGCATTTATAAAGGGAGTATGTCCATAAGTACAAGTGTGAAGGTGCCAAATACAATTTGCATGTTGGGAAATGTCTCACCTAAAGAAACATTGATGACGACAATACCCTTACCATTCAAATCACATGTATTTTTTGGAAAAATTGATGGAGATTGGGAATGCAGATCTTTCCATTGAGTTATCTGATATTCATTCATGTTAATTGTTCAAATTCCCATATTTTTTTGTTGATTGGATGTTCTATGTAATTAATCATTATGGTCTCTTCTATGTGGAAAGAAATCGATATAGAAGCCCATTCTTTATTACGGATGGAGTCAAATCCCCTCTCTAAATTCAGAAATATGTTGGTTCATATGTATTTAACAGGGTAGCCAAATCATGATTTCCCCAGGGATTTACTTTTCTCATGGATGCCAATCACATTCTAGACCTTCAACGCATGTACTCTCTTTTTAAAAGGGTGAGTGCACTTGAGCTGATTCAGCTGGCTCTCAGTGCATACATTAAAGCTACTGGGCAAGGCATTGTATTAGATGAAATGAAAGACAAGGACATGGTGTCATCAATTCTAGACTTGAAAGCACAACTTGATACAATATGGGAAGAAAGTTTTTTGAAGAATGAGGCCTTTTATAATACTATCAAAGATGCCTTTGAGCATCTGATAAATCTAAGGCAGGTTAGTTACTATATGTTTATGCTCATTTTATTTCTGTTTATATAGATTTAATTATACAAGTTAGTTACTATATGTTTATGCTCATTTTATTTCTGTTTATACAGATTGTTCATTGAATTTGTGCTCTTGATTATAAAATTAAGTGAGACAGAAAGTTTGAAAGGATTAATGACAAAACAGCTAAAGGTAAGTAATGAAAGAATGTTTTTAGGCAGACAATTGCATTCATAATATTAGATATATTGTTTTTTCATTTATCTAAATTATGGCCTTTGTCTGCAGAACCAACCAGCAGAACTTATTGCCAAATTTCTTGATGAGAAACTTTGATCTGGTAACAAAGGTACTTCAAAGGAGGAGTTGGAGAATACGCTGGATAGAGTTCTTGTTTTGTTCAGGTTTATTCAAGTAAGGGACCAACTGATATTAATTTATAAAAGTCTTATATACTAATTAACCCCAACAAATGAGATGTACTAATAGGTTAACATTGCCTCATGTATGCACTATGGTATAATTTAAAAGTGGTATGAGACCGAAATGTACATCTTCAACCATTATGATGCCAGGTAAAAACCCACAGTCCCCACTTTCTGTGTATGAAAAATTGCGCCTCTTATTCATTGCCGAATTAACCTCAAGACCTGGGAAATTTCATGATACTTTAGTTGTTGGACTGGCAATTTAAATAGATAGGGCGGAAGCTTTAATATCTCCTCTCCTATGGTTATGGAACCATATACAACAACCAACTTCAACTCTAAGGTTTTTAAATCAAATGACCTCACAGCCACACTATCTCATTCTCAAATGTCAAACATAAGTAATTGACACCAATTGAATTCAACCTCAAACACCATATCGGCTATAACACATTCATGCTTATGCATAACACCAAGGGTTAAATTTAATTAAATCACATGACATGTGATTTAGGTCCCACAACCCATCAAACCATCATAACGCACTTTAATAAAACCCCACCTTTAATTTCGAGCCCACAGAAGTTTCCACGTACCTTCACACTTCTGTGGAACTTCATCAATAGTTTTATGCATATCCACCTTTATTAAATCTTGACTGGGACTTAATACAAAAACCCGACGAACATACGCTCATACGATAATTCACCAATATAACCTTTGAACTTGGGTTAAGAACTAACCACCAGCATATTACAACATTCGGCCCATACAATATATAACTATATTTGGGCCCCAACACTAACATACCTTTCACATCTACGATTGTAGTCCTATCGCGCTCACACCAATGAATCCAACTGCAGTCACGTGATAACCTCGCTCGCCCTTTAACTTCTCAGCGTCGCGCGATGAAATGGGTCCCAGCCTTTAACTTTCCCTCTACATCCAACAGCGGACGCATCATCGCTTCAAACGTCATTGATCCAACGACCAAGATGGATATCGTGTTTTTTTTGTCTCCGAACCTTAAAGTTCAGAAAAAACGCGAAACTTACGGTATTAGAATACTGCCACTTTGTGATGTGTCAAACGCCAACGCACATCGCGTTTTTTTTTGAGTGGTCTCACTTAACATTTTAAAAAATACAAACCCACTGGTTTTCTCCATAAAAACTGCCTTGGTGTTTAATTAACTCAGGTTCCCAATAGAACTACGGTTCCATTTCTTTCACTCCGCTTCCGGTGACTTCAACAATGAAATTGGCTTTCGGGATATAATCCCTTGTCAACCAATTTTAAAACAACAACTCTCCTCAAGGTTCCATCGAGCTTCCTTCACTACTTTGTTTCATTCTCTCGCCTTTCCCCACGCTAACGCTATGACATATAACTTCTTCACTCTAGGTTTTGTAGAGTGTGGTTACACAGCCCTTCCTTCAACATTCGACCAAAGTTAAAAGGACTCTGTGCCTCCATTACAGCAAAATATCTATATGGAATTCAAAACATAAATCGATATTAAAATCGATTCTCCCTTCGCATGTGGAGCCTTATTTAATGTAAGTTTATCACATATCTATTCACAACTGGATACAAAACTCAGAGACCTGTACAAAGTCTCACATATAGTTTCCCATATAATTAAACCTCTCCACACAGAGTTCAAACAAATTCCTCATTATGATTATGAGCTCAATTATAAACCCTTCATACCTTCAGTCCTAAATCATGGCCCTTGACATCGATTCTTCCACTGAACCAGAGCATGTTCTAGCCCTATCACAGAGTCTTAATTTCATACACAATATCCAAGGACGCAAGGAATTATTCACATAGAATAAATCAACAATACACATACATTCGTGAACAATTTCCTTCATTCATATATTTACAGCCCCTTTAGTGCCCTCGTCATTCCCCTTGAGTGGAGACATAGCTCCCCATTATTTTCTCTTTCTCTTCTGCAACGTTTGATGTATTTTTTCTTAATTATCGTTCATTGTACAATTCTATATATTACATCGATTGGATTTTGGCCATTCAAATACAATGTACATATACACAATACTGATATGGGAATCAAATCTGGGGTATTGCATTCTAGGCTAGTCAATTTCTTGAAGTTGCTGAGACTAATTAAGAGCTCTGCAGGACAATCACTTACCTGCACCCTTGTCCCACAATCATTCAATGTATGAAAACCTTGATATGCCATCCATCTTCCTGAAAAGGAATTATCCCAAACTGCCTTCTTTCCATTGAGAAATTCCAAATTGATCGTGCAGCCAAATCCCATCCAGGGCAAGAAGCCACATAGTCCAAATGCATTTGTTTGGTTACTAACTGTTACCAAGCTTGCCATTTTATCTTGAGAGCGCATGAACCTGAGATATTAAATGGTTTGACTAGACCAGTTATGTCAGTGAGACCAAATGGTTTAGGATCGCTATTAACCTGTATAAAATTTTGGAGGCGGTGCAAAAAAATATCTTTCAGGATGCATTAAAGGTGGAGGTGCATTAGAAAATGTTTTCATTTGCCTTGGTGTTTTGATTTTTTAGTTTTTTCTCTAGTGCCATCCGTTGTTTAAGTCCTAAGTTTTTCACATTTTCTTGCGTCACAATTCTTTGTCTATGTTAGATACTATCATTCTTTGTTGATATTAGTTATTTCTACTAATGTACTAATGTTTATACCCTAAAGTTTTTTGCATGTGTTATTGCCTCGTCATTCATTGCCCATGCTTTACAGTTCCTTTAATTGTAGTAGTCTCAACTAGTCAATATTTCACTAAGTTGAGGAGATGTAATTAATGTCAAGAATGTTGAGTGTTTCTTTAGATGTTCATTGTTTACCATGAAATGTAGCTTGCACTGCTACTGCTAGTTGCGGATGAAATGAAATGTGGATAACAATTGCTACTTCTAATTAGGAATGAAATGAAATGAAAAGGGGATAAAAGTTAGGGAATATCAAATAAACACTGGTTTGTTTTGAATCAGATTATAGGGATTATGCAAAGATTTCTTGTGATGGGTTAACTATAATTTTATTACTATTAAGATCTGGGACTTGGTTAGGTCCTACAAGGCACTTTTGTAATGATCTTTCTTGGCGAGTTGGTATAAGCGATTACTCTTTTCCCAGGCTTAGCCGCAGTTATTGATTGCAATGTTTCCAGATTCATCAGCATAGAGTAAGTTCTGGAAAATGGTAAATGACATGAGAATAACTCAAGAGCCAGCCCATTGTCAAATCATCAACATAGCTGGGTTCCATTGTATTGCATAACTTTTGCACAATACTCGGCAGGGGCTCTTAATTTGGCCAAGCATAATTGATCTTAATTAGCTCTACGATTATTCTTACATAGAACATCCTATCAATAAAATTTAATGTTTTTCTGATGAACAATGGACATTCAAGTTTTATTTCCATTTGAAATACATATGGGAGACATGGTGATATTGATGCATGATTTAAAACTTTCTTCACTTGTTTTGCATTCGACATGATTTGGCAACTGTGGTTCCAGGTCTTGAGCCAGCGGGAATTGATCTTCTCTCGGTAAGGACAGACATTATCTTTCCTTCTTTGGAATATGATCAAAGGATGCCAGGTTACAATTATTCTTAATGCTGACAACTTTGTTGTTTGTTTCTTTGTTTTTCTGCCACCATGTTCCCTCCCATAAAATGTTGTGCCTGGAGCCCAGTAGACGGATCAATGCTCGTAGTGCTCCGGAGCACGAGTATTTCAAAGATCTAGGTTTTGTACCCTTACCTGTATATTAGTTGTGGGGATAAGAAGATTATTGGATTGTTGTAGCGTAGCTTGCATCTTCTCACCAGTGGGTTGCTCTTTGGAGACTGGTAAACTAGATGGAAACCTGTATAAGTAACACGATTAAGTATACCATGTTTTTTTTTTGTATTTTGTATTTTGCCACATTTGCTAAGGATTTGCACCTTTGGTGTAGATGGATTGTGGTGGTTCTAGTGATTCAAGACTATTGAACAAAACTTTATTTGGAAAGCAAGTTGTTTACGATTGTCAAATATGACTGATCATTTAAAATTCTTTGCCATCTGTTGTTACTGACGAGGTATTTTATAATATTGGGCAATCTGGTTTTCTATGCTTTATAGCGCGAGTATTTACTTGTTATGGTGATGTGTAGAGGATATGATATTCAAGAGTTTTTTATGCTAGTTTTGATGAAAACATCTCAATAGTGATGAAACCCTTGCTTTGAATCATGCAAGGTTATAATGGTAATGAAACCCTTGCTTTGAATCATGTAATGTTTCGATGGTGAAAGAGAATGCTTATTTTGGATTCCAACCACGAAAATTTTCTTAAAATTCCTACCCATAGAAAAAGGTGAAATGTTTTTTATAAATGTATGTTGTTATGCAAGAATTCTTGTTAAAACATGCAATATGATATATCCACGTGATTTTGTTTTTAAAGCATGTTTTTTGATTGGGAGGCATAGTTGTTTTCCAGTTATATTTCAAAATTTAAACTTGCTTGTTCATGACGATTGTACAAAGGATTTTAGTGACATTGTATTCGCTAATTGTTTATGGATAGTTGGTGAATGGTTCATTTTGTACCTACAATATTATTGTAGGTACGAGGACCTTGGTCCCTAGGAATTAAGGTCCCCACTATTTTCGAGAGATCTTCCTTGTTGCATGAATGCTAGGGTGCCTTGTTGAGAAAAAGTAAGGGTATCTTCTATGATATTGATGTCTTTTCTTCAATGGATTTGACGCATCATATGTATGCATTGATGATGAAGTAAATCTGATTATCTTGATCTACATGGATAGCTCATTGTTGGTGTTGTTTGATCATGGGTATCACTACATTATTGAGCTCTTTGGATTGGTGATGGGGATGATCCTGGATAATTTCTTCATGTGATCCTCTTCTTCTTTAGAAGAGGTTGGCTAAGTAGTTGATCATTGTTTTTCCAACACGGATGGTGCATTTTCTTGTTTGTGTAAGCAATTCTCCATGAATTTAGGTTCTTACATTGTTTCATTGGTGATTGGCATGTCTTCTTGCTAAAGTTGTTTTGGTTATGAGCAAGTTGTGGGTAGTTTCAAGACCCTCTTAGTTGCTTCTTTGAGTTTAGGTGCATGTTCCCTAGACTCCTTCCTTTCCTAGTCACATACTGCAACTGGTCAAGCACGAACACCTCTTGGGTAGTGTATCGAGAACTGGTGGTCACGTACTATGGAGCATGTATAACTGTCACGATCAACCATCTGCGGGCATATGGGGTCCATGAAGAGTTGATCCTTTGAGTTTAGGTGCATGTTCCCTGAAGTGATTGGATTTCACTAAAGGATTAGATGGGCTAGAGCTTGTTTGATTATTTAATCTTTGCCTCTTTCATTAAAATTTCCTTTGTTGATATATCCCTCACAGTCAATGATAGTTTGTGATTGAATGGCAGCGAAAGGTTGAATTGAGAAACTGTCTTCTCTGTTGAATAAGATTTAAGCCTTATTTCCTAACTGTGTATGTGCTATTGACATTCTCTAAAGAATTACTCTTCTAAATTGTGAACTTTGTGTATAACTGGAAGAAGAACAATTTCTGTGTTAAATCTCAAGTGGCCCTCTCTGTCTGTGGTTGAACGCAAGTCTATGTGATTAATGTGAATGTGTAAACTTGGTATATAACCCCTGTAAGAGGCCGAGAGTGAGTTGTAGTGGTTCTCAGTCCAAGTGAGGATCTTAAACCTTTGTATAAGGCGTTGAGTTCTGTGTGTTCGAACAAACTTCATAGGAGTGAAACCCTGTTATGCTTTGGTTGCCCAAAGAGCTTTGAATCCCTGTCGAAGGCTGCAAACCCTGCCCATTGAATAATTTAACGTGCTTTATTGTGAGCTGAACAATATCATTGAGGCTTGACCCCAGAGTTAATGGGGCAAAGGTTATAAAAAGAAATGTGCTAAACATAGTAGAAGTCCGGTCGAGTACTATTCAAAACTCGGGAGTGGTTTTGTGAAACCAAAACATCCCTCATCGCACAGCTTTTGGCCGGAGGCGAAACCATTAAAAGAAAAACACGATCCTATTACATGATGCCACGTCGTTGGGGTAATACAACCCTCATCACGTTTTTTTTAAGTGTTAAAGTCAGGCAAGCTAAAAAACGCGATATTGTTGTGCGTCTTCTGATCTGGAGGCCAAGAGATCTGACGAATATCACGCGTTCAATTGCATGGAGGTTGACTTAAGGTATGAACCATTGACTCATGTTGAAAACCGCTCATTTACAAGTTTCAATTTGTGGGGCCCGTAAATACAATACGTTATAAAAATTCCGTGTCAATTTTATAACCTATGGTTGAATGTTATAAGCGCTGGTGCATATGTTAAAGTCGTCGAACCATTGGTTTAATGATATGTGATAAGGTCGGAATACGAAGTAGTTGTTATGTTATGATTCAAACCTTAGAGAGAGGGGGTTAAGTAGTGATTCGGCTAATACAGTTGATAAAACAAAATAAAGGAAGGGGTTCACCTATGATATAAGTGCGTGGTTAAGCTGTGAGCCTCGGGATATTTGCCTTTTTATACAGTATATAAAAGGAGGATTTCTATTATAATTCGAGTGCTTTATAAAAAGGGAAAAATTTATAACATAAGATATATATATGGTTTATGCATGTTGGAATAATAATTTTCATTTGTTTTTAAAAAATTTTAACCCGCTGTAAGTATACTGACGCTTTATAAGTGTCGGACTTGCGACGTTCCATTTAAAAAAAAAATTAATTGTTCATCGGTATTGCGACACTTCTTCCTGGTGTCGGTCTTACGATGCTCTTGCAAAGAATCAATATTGCGACACTTCAGAAAAGCGTTGGTCTTGGGACACTCTTGAAAAGCATCAGTATTGCGACATTTTAATACGCGTTCGAAGAGCGACGTTCAAAACGTCGGACCCCATATCGTCGGAATTGCGACACTTCAGAAAAGCATCAGTCTTGCGACACTTTAATAAGCGTCGACAGAGCGATGTTCAAAATGTTGGACCCCATATCGTCAGAATTGCGATAGTTTACAAACTTCGAAAGAGCGATGGTATGGAAAACATCGGAAGAGCGACGATTGTTTGGAAACGTCGGAAAAGGTGTTGGTATTGCGACACTTTGGAAAAGTGTCAAAACTGCAATGTAATGGCTAACCATGTTTTTTCCAGCCTCGAACTGTCACTCTTGTGATGAATATGTGTCATAATAGCGACGAAGTGGCTGTCAGAAATTGGGCCAAATTTTCTTGTGCCCGCTCCCAGAGGGAGAGGATTGGGACGAAGAGCTAGGTGAGACTCATTTTTTATTTTCATGAGTTTATGATTTTTTGGTATATGTGCATGTTCTGACAGTTAATATCATATGTATGTAGATGTTGGCCCAAAGAGGCCTGCAGGTATGTCGCCGATAGCGAGGTGAACTCCTTGCGATCTTGATCTTCATGGTGAGGGCAGCGAGGAGGAGATAGTACAAAATCTGGAGGGGATCGCCTGTGGGATCCCAGACTATGCTTGCCTTGATGATGTTCCTTGGGCCTATAAGAGGCATACTATAGGGGTGCCAAGTCATATCCACCATTTGCTGAGGCGGTTGGTACGGGCGGTGACGTGCTATCATGAGCACCATGCTGATTAGGCACCTAAGCTTTTTATTTCTGCATATTTTTGAGAGACATGTTGTCTCGCGATGTAACTGAAACATACATATATATTTTTTTGGGTTTTTATGATACACACTGTAAAAAATTGATATATCTATATATATATATATGTACATCTATTTCCTACACGGGTCTACTTACATATGATGATGTTTTATAAATTGTGCAAATGTCTATATAATACAATGTTAGCCACTGCATCAGTTAATGTATTCATTTGCCTTGGTATATGTTGATATCTGATGAAATCAAAATGTGTTTGCTACGTAAATAAAATCTCAAAATGCATGGGTTTCGGACCGAATAATGATCATTCAGTTGAAGAACAACAAGCTGCGAATCTAGATTTACAAGCAATGCGTGTATGCTGAGGTTAACTGCCTCAGTTAATAGTTCCAAAACATCACTATATTCAGCGACATTGTTTGTTGTTTGTCCTAGAAAAATACCTTGTAGGTTAATCAACTCACCAGTAGGATTATAAATTACCCAGGCTGCCGAAGACAAGCTCCTGGTACTGCGGAAAGCACCATCCGCGAAAACAACATAAGGGGTAATAGACATCTGCAGAACCAACAAGACCCAATAAGCAGAAAAAATCTCACAAAGCACATCAAACCTAAACATGCACAAAAGTGAAAAAATAATCTATGTACATATATCATGCATGGATGACTCAAGCATAATATTTTTTAAGATAAAACCCATTCCTAGGCTGTGCTAAGGGATGACCTTCATAATCAGTAAGCTCATAAGCCCCATTTTGTAACACACGTTTGACGATGTAGGGCCCATGCCACATGGGTTGGAATTTACCTGCCTCCAGCTTGTCATGAGCTTGGTCGTACAGGAGAACGAGGTCACCTTTAATGAAAGAACGAGGGGAAACTGTTTGGTCAAAGTGAGCTTTGACTCACTTATTTTGTGCTTCGATGACCAAAGAAGCTAAGCGACGAGTTTCATCCAATATATCTAAATAGAGGATATGCTCTTCCTCAGGTGAAGTATTAAGCAGTAATTCCACAGCTAATTTGAGTGAAGGAATTTCACACTCAATCAGAAGAGTAGCTTACAGACCGTACACTAACTGAAACGGGGTGAATCCGGTTGCACTCTTAATCGACGTTCGATAAGCCCATAGAGCTGAAAACAACATGAGATGCCAATTTGATTTATGGATCCCACTTGTCCGTTGAAGCATTTTAACAAGAACTTTTTTTACAACTTCAACTTGGCCATTAGCTTGAGGGTAGTAAGGCGTTGAGCTGTCATGACACAGACCCAACTTAGATGTCAGCTCCGCCATCATATAGTCTCGAAAATGTGAACCATGATAGGTAACTATGGCTTGAGGGACACCAAACCAAGCAATAACCTGATTAAATATGAATTGCGTTGTTGTCTTACCGTCCAGCCAGTGTAGGCATTGCTTCGGCCCATTTCGTAAAATAATCGATGACGACGATGATATAGGCATGCCCCCCGGCTGAACGAGGGTTACATGTCATAAAATTGATGCCCCATTTGGCAAAAGGACCAACGGTAATGACAGGGTGTAAAGGAACATGTGGCGCATGCATCTTGCGTTGATATATCTGGCATGCATGACATTTGCGTACTGTGACAATGCAATCTTTAAAAATGGATGGCCAGAAATAGCCAGCATGAAGGATATTCTGTGCGGTGGCATAACCAGACATGTGGCCTCCACAGGCGTTGTTGTGGCAGTCATTTAAAACTTTTTTCAGCTTCCTCGAGGGTCAGACATTGGCGGAGCACAGAATCAACTCCAACACGATAGAGGGTATCTCCGATAATATGATAAGGTTGCGACTGATGTCGAATGCAACATCGGGCATCTTTCGTCAACTCAAACCTAAAATTAGAGGTCTGGAGATACACGATGATATCACCGTACCATGGATCAAGGGTGCTAATCAAGAAAAGAGTTTCGTTTGGAATATGATCCTCAGAATAAGAAGGAGCAGAGTTGGCGGCGAGAGAAAAAATCAGATCAGCAAAAACGAGTGATTTCTTTGATTTGGCAGTAGTAAAATCCAAATCAAAATCTTGGAGGATAATGATCCACTTCGAGTATTTTCCCCCCCAGCAACTGTCGAGACATAATATAGGTCATGGGGTTACAATCAGAAATCATAGTTACTATCTGTAAAAGGATATAATGACGGAAACGCTGGACGACCTGGACCGCAGCCAGCACTAACTTCTCGACATGTGCATAACACGTTTCAGGGTCGAGAAGGATTCGATACAAGTAGTAAATAACATGGTCATTACCGTCATCATCATCTTGAACCAAAACCATGGCGATCATACTGAAGGCAACAAATAGATATAGGGTGAAATCACGATGATAATCTAGAGGACATAATAGAGGAGCATTGACGAGCAACGTCATGAGCGTACCAAAATATTGTTGAGAAATCTCATCCCAATGAAAAGCGACGTCCTATTTTAAAAGTCATGTGAACCCCTTGGATACTTCGGCATAGTTTGGGATAAAACGTCGTAAGAAATTTTCTTTCCCTTGGAGACTCTGGAGCTGGTGTAACGAGGATGGAGAGGGGAGATTAACAATAGCCTCATCCTTAAGCGGATCAAGGCGAATTCCCTCTTTGGAGACAATAAACCCTAAAAATCTACCGGAATCGACGCAGGAGATGCATTTATGTGGATTGAACCGAATGTTGTAGCGTCTACAGTGAAGAAAGATCTGGAGGAGATGTTTCGGATGGTCTTTTCGCATAGCTGAATGAGCTGGAAGGTCATCTAGGTATGGTTGAACAATATGACAAATATCATGAAAGGCATAAGACATCGTGCGCTGAAACGTAGCCCCAACATTCTTCAGGCCGAAAGGGAGTTTCTTATATGCAAACATTCCTCAAGCACAGATAAAAGCGGTCTTGTGTTGATCGGATGGGAGAATATTGATCTGATTATAGCCAGAGAATCCATCCATAACGGAAAAAATCTCACTCCCTGCACAATCGTCAATGATCTGATCGATGAAAGGGGTGGGATAGTTATCCTTAGTGCAGGCCCGATTAATATCGTGATATTCAACACAGATGCAAATTTTTCCTTGATTCTTATCCATGGGAACAATGTTAGAAACCCACTCTGTCAGAGGAATCGGATAAATGAAACCCGATTTGAGAAGTTTTTCATCTTCAACTTTTATGGCGGCAGCTTTCCGAGGATGCACTGGATGAAGATGCTAGCGAACAGGCTTCGCACCGGGGTAGGTGGGAATCTCGTGCACCACAATACTGGGATCAATTCCAGGCATCTCTTCGTAAGACTAGGCAAAAACATCACGAAATTCGCGAAAGAGGCTAGTGTACACTTGGACTTCATCGGAAGAACAAGTGACTCCGATATGGATGTTCTCAACAATTCCCGGTTTCATGGAAATGTCGATAGGCATCATCTGGGTGATGTTACTCAAGTTACCTTCAGTGAAGACTTCGTGAGTCAAGATAGGCATTTGAACTGGCAAAGAAGGAACTTGAGATGCAAAATGCTCAAGATAGTTAGACATTTCCTCAAGGCTAGGCATAAACAAGGAACGATGATGACCATCGCTCCACGATAAGTCTTCGAGAGACATGGTTTCCACAATGGCTTTGTCCGATGGAAACACTTCTTTCAAAGGATTAGGCAAATCTGCATTGCCGAGCCAGGGGGGTTTAGAATAAATGTTGAGAGACATGCTCAAAGGAGCAGCTTCAGAAGGGGGGTAATTAGATGCAACTACAAGCTCGCAATAATTGATTTCAATTGTACTAAGTGGCATCAAATCCCCAAATGAATCAACTTGTTTAGTTAAAGGGATGATCCATGGGTCATCCGGCCGAGAGATCATATTAATTTGAACAGTATTTGGTGGTGGAAGGGGAAAAATACCCATGAGGGTGGGGTCTTTGAAAAGACCAGTCCCTATGCTGTCGAGGGGAGAAGGAATCTGATCCACTTATGGAATGTTGTTATTATAAGATGAGGCAAAGAACGACAACTGGTCGATAGTAACGATTTTTTCCTCATGTGGAAATTTTAGAAGATGAAAGAGGGTGGATGGAATGCACAACATAGCGTGAGTCCAACTGCGACCGAGTAGAAGATTGTATTTGAGTTTAGTGTCAATGACTTCTACTTCAAAATTGACTGTCTTTCCTTGTAACGTGATCGGCAAGCTGGCAAGAACACCCAAGGGTTTCGATTCCCTTCCATCAAATGCCTCAAGGGCATTGGGTGACAAAGTTAGGGATGGAGAGCCGATAACCTTCCAGCAAGCAGATGCCATGGCACAAGTGGATGCACCTTCGTCCACAACGTCTCTATGGATGTTGAGACCGTTAATGCCGACTTGTATAACAAGCGCAATTTGGTGCGGAAGTCGGGGGATGAAATTCTCTAAGTCGAAAGTGAGAAGGCTAGAATCAACAGGATCAATCCTGCCGATCGCAGATAATAAAACTTTCCATTGAGACGGAAAACTCTAAATCACTTCTAACGTGGACATCACGGATGGCGCCTGTGCTAAATCCTCAACAATACTGTAATGCTGAGTAGCATGGGCGTTAGGATTATAAGAAGATTTCTGGAGAACACCTTTAGAAGGTGGTCGTACAACGGGTTCAACACTGGGCCTTTCACTCTTAAGAGGACCAGAGGCAAGTGGGGGAGGAGGACCATTAGTGATCTCTTTCCTAGCTGCCTAGTGTGATCCAGTATAATCTTTCGACCGAGTAGCGATGGAAACGGGTGCAGAACCATTTACCATGAACACTTGAGAGCCAAATGGTACAGATGGCATGGGTTGATTGACCATCTGTGTTTTTTGAGACAGAAAAGTTTCTTTGAGGTGAGCTGGAGTTCCCTTAGTGCCTTTGAGCAATTCACTAACTTCAGCACGTCTAGGAAAATCCTTAGTATAGTGTTCCTCATCACAAATCATACATGGATACTTCAGCTTGTGCTGTGAACCATCATCAACACGAGGTTTAGACGACTCTGGTTTTGGGGCATCGGCTTTGGCCTTGCCTTTGCCCTTCTTTCTCCCCTTGGATGCCTTGTCTGCAGGATTGGCCTGAATGGCATTGACCTCTGAGGTTTGCCAGAATCTGGGGTAGGCTGAGAAGCAGAATCATTGGAAGAATTGGAATTTTTCTTCTCAGTGTTGGAAGACTTACGTGAAGTCTGAGACATAAAATCAATAACGCTGTCAATGGATGGGGTGGCTGGTGCCTTAGAAGTCCCAGGTCGTGGGGCATCAGTCAAGATATCATACAAAATGACCGATTGGGAGTACACTAAATCAAGTTATTGGGCACGAGCAATGGCCCATTCCTCAGTAACACATACCTCCATGGCTATATCTTTTGAAATATGATTGACAAAAGAGGTGGTAAACCAATGGGTAAGAAGCTGATCAGGAATTTTGAATTTGATCAGGCGAAGTCGACGTGTCCATTCATGAATGTGGTCCGAGATATGGGTAGCCCAGTCCTGTTTCAAGGATGTTAGGAGATGCGTCCCGACTTCATAACGAACTGGTAATTGGAAATGAGTAAGGAATGCCATAGCAAGAGTGTTGAAATCTTGAAAGATGCCACGAGGTAGTTCAATATACCACTTAGCAGCAGCCCCGGTGAGAGTCCGTGGAAAAGACAGAGTTGAACAGAGTCATCCACCCAAGAATTAGAAGAACACCATAAATGGTACTTCTTGGAGATCTTATCCAGATTTTCCCTCAAACTTGGGACAATCACCAGGAACCTTCGTTGGAACCGGAGGCCAATAAGGATTATGAAGAATTGGATCATTTGTGAATTTGGACACATCCGGTAATTCCAACGTGGCTAGAAAAGGGTAATTGGGGATTGAAAGGCATAGCAGGTTCGTGATAAGGACTAGTACCCATATTCCATCCCGGTTGAGTGTAACTCTTCCCCCATTGGTTATGTCCCGAAGGATTCAGACCATAAGAGGTATAAGCCAGATAATTCGGCTAACATTGCGGTTGAGGACCAGGATACGGAGGTTGAAGACCAGAATACTGATTTTGAGTATACGAGGGTCCCAATTGAGCAGCATAAGGATTTTTCTATGGACTATAAGTATGGCCTGGTGGTTGAGGGTAATAAGCAGAACCTTGAGGCACGTTGTATACCAGTTGATATTGACCTTGAGGGTAATAACTGCCTTGGGGTCAAACGGGCTGATGATAAGTAGGGCCCTGCTGAGTTGGATAAGTTCGGTGTAGAGGTTGATTCGACTGCGACATAGAGTAGAGCGGTGGATGAGTAGGGGAACTGTCTATGCAGGTTGTCCTGGCTGAGCAGGTTGACTTGACTGATGAGGGCCACTAGGTTGCCCTTGCGGAGCCAGTTGGCCTGATGGCTGCGGTGGGCCAGGTTATGCCCGATGACCAGGTTGACTTGGAGCAGGACCATAAGATGGCCTGGCTATGCAACATTTGGACCAATTGGAAGATATGGCTGTTGTGGTTGCACAAAAGGTTGTGTTTGAGATGGATATATTTTCCCCCCAGGACTATAAGAAGGTCCAGGTTGATATATCGGTTGCCCAACAGGTCCTTGGGGTTGCCCCGGTTGGATCACAAGTTGAGCTTGTAAAGGTTGACCTTGAGGATTGTAAGGAGGCTGCCCTTGCGGACTGTAAAATAATCCCTGCTGGACCAAAGGTTGTCATTGTAAGGATTTCCCTTGTGGGTCGTACGCATACCCTTGCTACACTGAAGGTTGTCCCTAAAAGGGTTGTCCTTATTGGTTAGAAGGTTGCACATGCAAGGTAGGTATAAAACCAGAAAGGAAATGATAAGCCTCAAGAGCAAGCAAATAGATAGGGTTGTCGTGCTCATCATATTGAAATGGAAATGAGTAAATCGGGTTACCGACCAGGTCATAATGAGAAAAATAAGGATGATTAGGATCCTGAGCAGACTGGTAAGTCTGGGAGCTCTGCTGCTGAACAGCCAGCCAATACTCCTCAAAATAAAGGCCGTCAGGGATTTCCATGTCAATCGAAGTCTCTACCAGAGATGAAACTCCTAACGACTAAGTGGTGAAAACCGGTGCCGATGCAGCCACACAGATAGTAGGCCTAGTTGGGACAGACGTAACAAAAGGTGTCAACGAGACAGGTGTCGTTGGCGACATCCCTAATGATGGAAGGACCGCCCTCCTCGACAAGGTTGATGCTACCATGGAGGCAACACCAGCCATAATCTGACCCAAAGATCTATATCCGGCTGGAAGCGACACCGATGGTGAAGATTGAGAGGACTCTTGAGGGATGTTTTCCAGGAAAATCTAGTATTCTTCATCAGAAACATGAATCCCCTCGCTGCCAATAGGACCAGACGAGTCCATGTCTGAATCCACAATGAGATCTTGTAAAATACTATAGGGACTAGGAGGTATGATGGTAGCCAAAAATGGCGATTCAGATGTAAGAGGGGGGAAATGTTGCCCGACCACAAACCCAAACCAAGTGTTTGAAAGAGGCCAATTGAACTCAACTGGTTCTCCAAAAGGGTACTATGACGAGATAATAGGTTGCTAAAGCTTGTTAGACCTAGAGGTTTGAGAAGTTTCAAATGAATCGTCCGAGAAAGGACTACCCGTAGACGAAACCGATGGTTCCGCCACTGTGATTGTAGCACACCGGAAAAGGGAAAAATATCGAAAAAGAAGACTCTTGGGCCAAAACCAAGGCAAACAAAGACAGGCCAAGTAATCAAAATTTAACGGGAGTGTAATCGTAGGTATTTTATTTTACCACATTGAAACCAAAAATTTGTTGTTTCATGTTTTAAGAGTCAAGAAACAGTCAAAAGATTACTCTAGTCACTTTCAGTTTTAAGGGAGCGTGAAAGGACAAGTTATCGATGATATTTTAAAATTTATGGAGTCAGTAAAGATTGAAAATGACTACTCGGGTAGTCTAGGTAAAAGGGTGTACCAGGTTCCCGTGAACTGCCATATACACCTTGGTAATCAAATGAAAGAAGAATCGACCAAGGACTTGACATATGTGTAGGTAGTCTTCCCGAATGATGTGTTCGGTGTATCATGGTTACAAGGCGGGAGACTCAGCTTCCTACGGATAAAAGGATTGAAACCTAGAGGGGTCTCCCTTTATATACTCAATGGTACGGGGAGCACAAGTCCATACTAGCGCTGTCTGAAGCCAAATGGCGAATGATAGATGCTAGGTTTAAAGACGCCGGGACACATCTCTAACTTAGACCACTAAATGTTTTGTTAGGTTTCAATGTTGCCTTAGGTTAATTTAGTAAATTTTAAGTTGATCTTGTATTTACGTTTCAATTCCAAGGTCCTACCAAATGTTGGATCTCAAAAATCCCTAAATGCAAGCTACATGCCATAAAATACCATTTCATTCGATGAAAAGCTATCTACGACAAAGTTAGGAGTTTTCAAGCGATAGAAAATAATAAGAACATGCGGAGACATCCACTACAGTATCTGATGCAAGCTAATGAAAATGAACAATATTTCCGAGAATTTTTGAATGCTAGATATGCGAAAGACTTTCAATTTCACAATGCAAACAAGAATGCAAACAATGTTTTTATTTTTATTTTTTTATTTTTCAATGTAATAGAGCAAAAAATGCACTAAATGACATGAAAAAAAAACCAACACACTAGTTCGAGGATATTAATGCGAGATTTGAAGCAAAATAACTTCAATCAACTCAAAAAAAGAAAGGCAAAACTCAAACCAATGTTGCAATCTCTCAAATCGAAGAAAGATTTAGGAACAGACCCATACAAGCAGTGTGATCTATGATTGGAGCGATAAGAAGAAAAATTGAACAAAAGAGGCAAGAGTCATTCAACCAATGCAATCACTCAAACGGATCAAGGGAGATTAATGTAATCAAAGCAGGAAGGAAGTTGACCGTGAGACACAGGCTCAAACTCCTACAGGAGGCTCAGCATACCAAAGCACTTAAAAAACCCTAAGGCTACGATGTTGATAATAAATGGACAAAAAAATAAAGGAATGAAGGCCAATCACAATCACAAACCATCCCAAAGTACTCAATGCATACTAAAAAATAACCCAGAAGCACAAGCACTGACCAAAAAACTTCAAAACCAAACAAACCTTAACACCTACAGGAATTGGCGCGACTGTCTGACCATAAAACGTGCCAAGCCAGTGAGCTTAGGTAAAAGGAAATTTTTTGAAAAACAGAGGTCAGATTTGATCCTCTAGGGCTAGACAAGGCTCTTGGACTTAGCCGAAATAATCAGAAAAGGAAACAGGTGGCACTTCGTTTTGCCTAGCTGTAAGAAAAGCGGTTTGCCATGATCCTATGAGTCTCAATTGTTAAGAGGGTAACCCTGCTGGACAAGAGGCATCCTATCTGTGCCTAAAGTGGTCTAGAATGCCAAAAAAAGTACACCACTATAATATTGATTCCTAGTTAACGAATGGATGGAGATTCGATAGATGACTTACCGAAGGTCCTACGTTGTTGTCATCTAGAGTGGCTTCCTCTCGTCCCCGGTGTTGTTCAACTTAGCACTATCCACGGAGTACCAAAAGGAGGAACGGGCCTTATATTAAAGTTTTATAATCAAGTGGCAAGTATTAAGTTAAATCGGGCTGAAAAGCGAAAGGGTGGTGAAGACATACATATTCAAACCAATGAACAAACAACACTAAGCGGTGATAGGCGGAATAATATACGAACATCAAATACAAAGTAAAGGGGACGCGGAATTGTATGTTAACCCATATTATTGAAAAGCGCCTCGGGTTATGTACGACAGCGTATGGAGTAAGTCCGAGGGGGTCGAGCTGCGGGGGAAGGACGAGACCCTTACCCCCGCGGACTTGCAACACGTGGCATGGTAAGATCTCACGGTAGGGAAAGATTGGTAAGGGTGGGCCGCGGGATGTGATCTCGTGGAAAAATAAAGAGGGGCCCGCGCAGGGAAGAGAGGCAAGTGTTAGTTCGGCGAAGGGAAATTATGTGCTGTAAAGATTGGACTGCGTACGTGGATAAAAGGTAAGGTAAGTCTAGTAGGTCAGCTGGTACTAAGACCCGTACCAGTTTTAAACCCGACACGAGGCGCTCACCTACACCTCGATATACCCAATCCCCACGCGCCACGTGTCTCAGTGTCAGTGTCCTTACGACACTTGCCTTCTGCCGTCTTACTTATCCGCCTTTTCACCCAAGCAGTTCACCCCAATGGTAACAGTCTCCCGTTTTTCTCTCTGGTAAATCGTCACAGGTCGTTTTCTACAGAAAATACCAAGTGGGGAAGAACGCCGGGTATATCCAAGTCACTGTCACGATTCCCCTCGTCGCTTTCCCGAGCATTGTCACCCTCTGTTCAGGTATTCCATTTTCCGTTTTCCCTCTTTTCCTTTCTCTCTTTTCGAAATTGTTGATTGTCCGCCATGGGAAGAGGAACGCCCAAGAAAAACGAACCTGAAACCCCCCAGCTCCATGAGTCCCGAAACCCCCCTGGTTTTGAACCCCTCCATGACTTACAGGCGGGTATCTATGACACCAAGTATCCTTTTGACATACGCAGTATCAAGCCCCTGCTGTTTGGTCGCCACTGCAAAAAGGCCGACCATTTTCGAGTTGTCGCGTCCGGCTTCTATCACTATATCACTCCCCAGGTCCATTCCTGTGTCGATTTCATCATCTGGCTCGGGGACTCCTATGATGTACATCGGGACGCCTTCGTTTCTCCCCAGGGAAACATAGTCTTTTCCCTTTCCCCTGAGGTTATCAGACAGGCCCTCCGTTTCCCTTCCAATGACACATACTTCAGTTTCAAAGATGAAACCTTGCTCGCTCAGTTCAATAAGCTGTCAAAAGAAGCCCGCCGTGCCTTCATGACCTCCATAACCGTTGACCAGGCGACGGCCTTGCCTCCATCGGAACCATTTTCGTTGAGTCTGTTTGCCGAAGAAGTTCGACCTGTTTTGTCCCTCATCGCAGGCCTCCTGGGGGTAGGGACTCCGGAAGACATCTCTTCAGTGTGTATTCACTTTTTGTGGCTTATGACACAGAACGAGATTACACTGGATATTCCAAGTTTCCTTTCCTTGACCATCCTGACCCAATTTCGGGAGCTCGCCAAAGTCCGAAAGTTTCGTTTTTGCTCGTTGGTGTTCTACCTCTTCCTGTTCCAGCATGCGGACAAGTTCAATCATTTGGGGTTAGATAGGATGTATTCTAAGAACTCCCAGCCCAGACCAGTCTTCGACTGGAATTTCTCTGTCCGTCAGTTGCCCAGGGGAGAGGGTTATGTCAACTTCGTGAACACCTTCATGTCTATTGCTTACACCATCATTCACGATGCGCCTTCCCCGAGGGTTTTCCCAGAGATGAAACGCTAGCTACAGGCTGGGAAATACCAGTGCACCGGTGATTGGTTCCTGTCTGAAGATTATACTGAAATTCGGGTCTATGGAGCCGAAGTTGCCCCATACCAGCTGCCAGCTTTTCCCATCCGACGAGTTTACGCCTTAGAATACATCCGGCAAGTCCTCAAAGCCGACCAGCTCCATTTTGTTCCTGCCAAGAAGGGCTACATCTTAAAGCTTCCTGACCAAATCGGCCCCTTTGTGGTAAACTCTAGATATGCCCTCCCAATTGTCGAAAAAATGTTGCAGAACATGGACCTGAAATTGGGTGAGAGCTGGGCTTATGACCCATGGGACATCATTTCAAATAAAAGAAAGAGAAACAGGTCTGTGCCCTACATTCATGAGTCCAGGCCGTTTCTGGAATGGAGGGCTAACCTTGAAGTCTGGCCTATGTTTTCACAGATGGAGACGGACTCGTCTGCTACAGGAGGGGAAGAAGAAGTGAACAAAGGCACCGATGAGCAAGAGGTCGGTACTTCAGGAGCAGCGCCACCACCCAAGAGGCAGAAGGTGGCCACCAGTGAAGCTGAAGTCATCGGGGAAGGGATAATATTGGAGCCCTTTACGAAATTTGGTCAATTTGATAAGGGCAAAGCAGGAATAGTGGTACTAAGAGATAGTGTAGCCTCCTCTGACTACACTGAAGTCACGCAAGCCATCGTCGAGCCTCCTCCTGCCAAGAGGAACGAAAGGGAGCTGATAAATAAAACTGTCCGAGACAAATACAGGGCTGAATTAGGGAGTTTCGTTGATAAATATCATACCAGACTTTCTACTTCTGTCAACGCAGACACCGAAAGCCTGGTACTGTCTATGACCGAGGCTATCCTGGACCCGAATTCAGACGTTCCGAGTTATAAGGTGCTTGAATTGGCTGTCGATATGAAGAAGGTTCCGGTGCAAGACCTGACTGACCTATTCCAAACAATCTGCGATATGATGAAAGACAAGCTTTCCCAGATCACCCTTGCCATAAGGAAGACAGAACAAAAACACGACAACCTGAGGGATTCCCTTGCGGCAGAACAGAGCGCTTGTCGTGCCCACGCACATCAGGTGCGCGTGCTTCACGAACAGATCAGAAGTTCAGATGAAGGAGGGAAGGGAATGCAAGCTGCATTGATAGCCAAGTTGCAGAAGGACGTTACAGCGGCTAAGAAACGGGCTGGCATACCGGCTTCACATCCGGTAGAGACCGATGAACTGGTGCACGTGGAGGAAGAGAAAAATGAGCTGTCTGCTAGACTTTTCAGAGAAAGAGAAGAGAAAGAAAAGAATGTGACCGTGTTAGAAGAGCCGGAGAGCAGTGGCATCAGAGAGCACACCTGGATACACACAAATACTTAAGGTAGCCGAGACATCAAGCGGAATCGTTCAGTTAACAAGACAATATCCACTTAGTTATAATAGATAGAAGTGTTGGAGAAGCAAACAACAACCGCTACAAAAGGTGGCGGAGTTGGAAGGCAATTACGAAAAGGCGAGAACAATTGAAGGACTACAAAAGAAGCTGAGGAAGGAAAAAGGGGATCAACACCGAGTAACAACAAACCATCACCGAGGGGAAGAGCGAGCGAAGGGAAAACAGGCCTCGTCTCTGAAAAATGTTTCTGACTTACTGGATATAGTCGCGCAAGAATCCAGAGCGAAGTGGGAGTTCCTAACAATGATAGGAGAGCTCAAGTCCACCCTTCCTTATCTGAATAGGCGGTTGCAGGAGGCAGGGGGTAATCTGTCAAATAGAGCTCGACAAGCCGGCAACTACATATCTTTCCTCTATACACTAAGGGCAAATGACATGGGGAAACATGGCATTCCCAGTCGATTTATGGAGATCAACGAATGTCAGAAAATTATTGATAAGGAAGAAGCCCGAGTAGCAGCTTCCAGGGTTCTCCAACAGGTGGCTGACATGGTGGAACAGTTCGACAAGGTGTGGGACGTGATCATCGCAGCCGGCCTCCCTTCTTGTTGGGAGCCAAATGCCCCAGCCGTGCTCATGCTCCCCGATCGATACACAACACTTCTAGAAACGGAAAGGGACCGGTCTGATATCCAAACGGGAAAAGCAACTCAGCTCAAGGCCACTACTATCGTCGCAATCCTCCAGAAAGAGTTTAGTCTTCTCCACATGATCAGGTACCGGCTCCCAACTAATGCAGACATTCACACTCTCGGGGAAGCGTTCACCAGGGTGGAAAAGCTCTCAGCTATGCCAGAACCAAGCGCTGATAGCCAGCAAAGGCTGACTCAGTTCCTGAGTCAGCGTGCTAGTTCCTCTGCCAGCGTGCCTCCCCCAGCATCCGCAACGGCCTCAACTCAGCAGCACTCATGACATTTCAGTTTGTTCACGACATGGCCTAAACGGCCTTCTTACTTTCTTTTAGTTATGTTTTTTTTTTTTTTTTCGAGTGGGTCGTTTTTCCTCCGCTCTCGCATTTTTACTTTTAAATCAAACATTGTTCTATGTTCTGTTTTGAAATTGGCCCGGGGCCTGTTTACACATGATGGAGGGACTGTTTCCCCATCATGGAATTTTGTTGTTTTGATAATGTCCGGTAACAAATTTTGTCACGCGAAGAAGATATTTCCCTGAAATATCTTCTCGCTGAAAGGTAAAAGGAATCCTATATAAGATGGAGAAAAGAAGAAACAAAGGTTCCAATTCTTCAGAAAAATTGTTTGTGTAAGGATTTCCCGTGTGTATGTTTTGTGAAGACTCAGATACAAATGTGAAGAGCCCGTCGGGTCTCAATGATAAGGAGCTTCATTTTAATAAGGATTCTGGACTTGGTGTTATGGTAGTGTGTGTTTCTCTCTTGCTCGTTGCAATGTTGTGTTCCATTCATCTATATTCATTTTTCTAGTATTACGCCCTGGAATGCGAGTATCCCTTGTCTTTGATATAAATTTATCGCACTGATACTTATATCATTAGCTGTCTGATACTTTAAAATGGCTCAGGAGTAATGCATTGTTTCATTTTCAACTCACCTGTATCTCTGCTATATTGGCTGTTATGAAATGTTATTGACTAGAGTTCTCGGCATGTATGGATTCTTAACTATTTAAGCCCGTCATATGCTGCGAAGTTCTTCTTAGTAACATCTTTTTGACAGTGGATATCTTCCTCTTGCTATACATCTCTGCAGTCGTCTTTATATATATACCTTTTCTACCATATATCATGAATCTGGCCCGGTTTATAATGAGCTGTCTTAAAATTGTCTGATGCATCAGTTTCTGAGTGTAGCACTACGTCAGTTCAGTATTACTCTTAATGCATAAAATTATCAAGAGTTTTGGTCCCACTCTATGTGTTATTTTCTGTTTCCAAAGGAATTGTGTGTGAGCTCTGTCATGTTAAAGTGTCGAAAGTTGTATTAAATCCTCTGCTCTCTACACAGTAATAAGATGTCCTAGGCACTGGTCTATAACAACTCTAGGCTGTCTCTAGGAGTTACAACATCTTTTTGGCGCCGTTGCCGGGGAACGAAGTTGAAGAAATTTGAGTCCCTGGGCCTCGACAAAACCCGTCCACTCTTCAGTTAGGTGAGCACGAAGAGTTGTGAGTTGTGCATACCTCACCTTGGCGACTCCACATTCATATTTCAGATAAACATATTTGCAGTCCTGGCTCCCCGTAAGCCAAACCTAAGGTCAGATACATCTCAGTCAAGGACACCCTCTGTGTCTGACCCAGAGCGAATCCTACATAGAAGAGGCTGGAGAGAAAGGCCACCAGTTCATACTGATATTCCAGAGTTTTCCCTTGAAAACTTTCCATATCTTCAGCCCTCCTCCTCTCAGGTCGCCCAAATACAAAGCTCTAACCCTATTATAAGAGATACTGGTTATTATTCAGATAGCCCTTATCGAGAAGGTGTCTGTATCAAAGACGAAGCTGAGTCTAGTTATACTCCACATTATTCTTTTCATCCTACCCCGGAAGTTGAAGAGGTCAAAGAGGTCACTGAAGTATCTGTTGTTGACAGCCCTACCTTCTCATCAAGTTCTCAAGCTGCTGTTCACTACATCCCCATCATCATTCATACTCAACTCCCACCACCTCCTCCACCACTCACGGCTCAGGCTCTCATTCTACCTCTGCCTCCCCCAATGGAAAATATACCTGGCTTTTTACAAAATAGGTATGCCCCTTTACAGCTGCCTGCAGTTCTAAATGACATGCCACAAGACTATTTAAAGATTCTGCCCAGATTCAATGGGGAAAACGGCGTTGATGCCTACAAGCATGTTGAAATCTTCTGCTCTTTCGCAGAGAACTTTAATGTGGAGCATTTGGACGTGGTTCTGAGATTGTTCGTGTAGTCCCTAGATGGAGAGGCTAGAAAATGGTTTAAGTCTCCCACAGCTGATTCCATCAACACCTAGGAGGCTATGGAAGAAGCTTTCGTGAAAAAGTGGGGAGATAGGAAAGATCATGGGGATACCTTAACCGAGTTCAACACCCTTAAAAAGAAGCATAATGAAGGGGTATCAGAGTTCATCAGAAGGTTTAACAAATTGTATTACAGCCTCCCAGCTGAGATGAAGCCCCATCAGACTGCTGCCAAGGTTGTTTTCGTGGCAGCATTTGATTCCGAGTTTGGTTTCTCGCTGAGGGAGAGAAAGCCAGCCACTCTGGACGATGCACAGACAGATGCATTGGAAATAGAAGCAAACTTTGTCTCGACTGGTAAGTCCAAAGTAAAGCAAGAACATGATACTAGAAGAAGAGGCAAAGAAGAAGTATCTACTTCAAGTCAAGACAGAGACTCAGCAAATGACAAGATCGAAGAGATGAATAAAATGATCAAGAATCTCTCTAGCAAGTTGGTCAAGCTAGAGATGGGAGCTAAGAATTCTCCACCAAAGAACTTTCAGAATGCTCCAAACAGAGGATTTAATCCTCAATACAGAAAACCACCCTTGCAGATACTGCAGAGGGGACAGAAGGAGCAACAAGACCAAGTACCACACCCATTGTACCTCGAAGGACAAATGGAGGCTTCCCACGAAGACCCCTCCTATGAGCAAGATGAAACATGTCCTGTCTTCTCAGACAATGATGACATAGAGTGTCCTGTGCAAGAAAGTGAAGAGGGAGAACTACAACCTCACTCAGAAGCGAAGAATAACGAGGATGCTAAAGAGCCAGAAATCGATGACTATTGCAAACAGTTCGTTGATTTCATGCAAGCCCAGTTTAACAGGAAATATGACCTCAGGTCCTCCAGGAAAAGAACACGCACTCAAGACGAAGAGGAATATGCACCCCAAAGGTCAGCACCTGCACAGAAAGGGGCCAATGCTCAAGAATCTCCGGACAAAGGTAAGAAGCCCCTTAACCAATCTCTGCAAACTGATAGTCACATGCCTTCCTCCTCCCAAGTAGCTGTGTCTCCTGTGAATAAACCTCCAGTTATTGAGGTTAAGCCTCCCATGCCAAACAAAGAGTTAAAAGAAAAGGAAGTGCCACTAGAGAAGCCTTCATCTGCCTTCAGTTTGCAAAAGGAACTTGAAAAAGTTAAAATACCGGTCCCTCTATCTGAATTGCTCAAGCAGCCTGCCTATCAGTCACAGGTCTCCTCTTTCATTTCTGCTCCTGAGGTCCCCCATATTCCAGACAGTCTCAATTTGCAAGAAGAAAGGCCCATGGTAGTGTTCGGCCCCCATGTCGAGGAATTAGATCCCTCCACCCCTCCTTTTTACGTATCCTTGGTAATCCATGACTTACTGTTGCACAACTTCATGTTAGACTCAGGAGCGTCCCACAACCTGATGCCCCTGTCTGTCATGGAGCAATTGGGACTCCAAATTACTCGCCCATATAAAGATCTTTACTCTTTTGATTCCAAAAGAGTAAAATGCTTAGGCATGATCAAAGATCTAGTAGTCACCCTGGCTCAGATCCTGGCCAAGAGTGTGGTAATGGATATCGTAGTGGCTGACATCCCAGCCCGCTTCGGTATGCTATTGTCAAGGTCTTGGGGGACTAGAATTGGAGGATCAATCAAGCTGGATCTGTCATACGCTACCATTCCGGTTTTTGGTGGTCAAGAAAGGAGACTGTACCGAGAGACCAGATTTGTCAAAACAGTCACAAAGGTAGGTGATTCAGTGAATTCCCCAGTTTACAGCAGGGAGGGAGATTTCTCCTGTCTAATGTTGGAGGAAGATCAGGACTATGCCCATGAGCCCTCGTTCTGCCAGTTAAATACTGATCTATCAGTACAGGACCATGAATCTGACATCTGGACACTCCACTTTGATGGGGCAAACTCCAAGGAAGGAAACGGGGCTGGAGTGTTGCTTATCTCACCTATGGGTCAATGGGTCCCCCTGTCTTTCAAACTAGAATATGAGGCCACAAATAATGTGGCTGAGTATGAGGCACTCATATTGGGGTTGCAAACAGCAAGAAGCATGAAGATACAGAACCTAAAGGTGATGGGAGACTCCGAGTTGGTGGTGAGGCAAGTAAAAAACCAGTGTCAAGCGAAACATCCGAGGCTAAAGGCCTACAGAAACGAAGTGTGGGATCTTGTGGAGAATTCTTTTCTGGCATTTAACATTCAGTTTATGCCCAGGGAACAGAACAGAATGGCAGACTCCTTGGCTGTGGCTGCTAGTACATTCCGCCCACCTCAGAACCCTCTTCTGAGATACGAGATTGAAGTAAGATACCGGCCTTCAATTCCTGATAATGTCAAGCACTGGCAGGTCTTCGAAGAAGAGGAGCAGGTGAAGAGGTTTTTAGAGACCGTGGGGGATTTTTCCAATCTAGAGATTGATAACTGTGAAGAAGAAGTCGCGGACATCCCAGAGGACAAGCTTGAAGAGAAAATAGCCGGTCACAGATTCCTGCAGCTGAAAGGGAACGTCATTCCCCGAGGGCTGGTACCTTTAGAGAGACTGTTCAATAAAGATGATGTCCCATTACAGCCAAACAAAATGGTGACCGAGGACCAGGTCGAAGATCTCAATCTGGGTACAGAAGAAGATCCGAAGATTGTGAAGCTCTCGAAGAAAGTTCCAGATGAATACAGACAGTCGTACCAAAAGCTGTTTCAAACCTACAAAGACGTCTTTTCTTGGTCATATCAAGATTTGAAAACCTTTGATGTCAGTGTGATGCAACATAAAATTCCATTAAAGACAGATTCTAAACCCCACAAGCAAAAGCTCCGACAGATTAATCCCATGTTGCTACCCTCGATTGAGCAAGAAATAAAAAAATTACTGAAGGCTAAAATTATAGTGCCACTAAGGTATTCTGAATGGGTGGCCAATTTAGTCCCAGTACGCAAGAAGAATGGTGAAATCAGGTTGTGTGTGGATTTCAGAAACCTGAACAGGGCATCTCTAAAAGACAACTATCCACTGCCAAAGATGGATCATATTCTGCAAAAGGTGGTAGGGGCCTCTAGAATGTCCATGATGGATGGGTTCTCGGGCTATAATCAAGTGGCTGTATTCCCGGAGGACCAGAAAAAGACAGCTTTCACCACGCCCTGGGGGACATTTATGTATGCCAGGATGCCATTCGGACTGATCAATGCAGGGGCTACGTTTCAGAGAGCGATGGACATAACCTTTGTTGGAGAACAGGATAAGTTTCGGTGGTGTACCTAGATGATATAACAGTCTTTTCAAAGGATGATGTCGAGCATGTTCAGCATTTGCAGAAGACCTTTGAGAAATGCAGGAGGTATGGACTCTCTCTTAACCCTCAAAAATCTTTCTTTGCATTAGAAGAGGGTAAACTCCTAGGACATATAGTAACTAAATATGGGGTCAAAATCGATCCTAAAAGGGTGGAAGCTATAAACGGTATATCCCTCCCCAGAAACAAGAAAGAAGTACAGGTATTCCTAGGGCGGATCAATTTTCTCAGAAGATTCATTCCCAATTATGCCGAAATAGTTAGGCACATCACAGATATGTTAAAGAAGGACAATGAGGTAAAATGGGCACCAGAATCAAGGCAGGCCTTTGCCAGGATCAAGACTGCATTTGCTGAAGCTCCCGTGCTGGCAAAGCCTGACTTCACTGAACCCTTCATGATTTTCTCTTTTGCATCACCTCACACGGTGGCAGGGGTCCTTCTACAGAAGAATGGGGATGGGTATGAGCAACCCATTGCTTTCTTCAGTCAAGTCATGCGTGACGCAGAGCTAAAATACAACATACTGGAGAAGCAAGCTTATGCCCTGGTAAAGTCCTTAAAGGCATTTCGCATGTACATTTTACAATCTCATGTTACTGCTTTTGTACCCACAGCAGCAGTTAAGGACATCCTCGTGCAGGGAGACAGTGAAGGCAGAAGGGGCAGGTGGATTGCTAAGATACAAGAGTATGACTTGGACATCAGACCCACCAAGTTAATTAAAGGACAGGGGCTAGCAAAGATTTTATCAGAATCGAACCACCAAGCTCTGGGCATCCACTTATCCATGATCGCAAGTGAAACATTTGAGGAACAGACAGGGAGACAAGAGGTGGAAATGGCTACTCAAAAAATACAGATGAAGTATCTCACTAGCCTCTGGTACAAAGAAATTGTTGAGTACCTCCTGACACTCAGCTGCCCACCCAGCTGTGATAAGTCCAAATACAGAGCCTTGAGGCTTAGATCTCAGAAGTATGCTGTAGCTAATGGTCAATTATATTGGAGAGATCCTTCAGGGATACTGCTGTTATGTCTCATCGAAGGGGAAGTAGGGAACATCATAACCGAATTCCACGAGGGGATCTGTGGAGGGCATTACAGCTGGAGGAGCACAGCTCAGAAAATTTTGAAGGCTGGTTTCTACTGGCCTAAACTATTTGGAGATGTCTTCACTTGGGTCAGAGCATGTGATAAATGCCAAAAGTTTGCTGAAAAACAGAAGCTAGCAGCTCTACCCCTGATTCCTGTGCACGTTGATGAACCTTTCAAGCAATGGGGTATTGACTTCATAGGTGAGATCCACCCACCCTCCAGTGGGCAGCACAAATGGATTTTGACTGCTACAGATTACTTCACGAAGTGGGTAGAGGCCATTCCTGCACGAAACGCCACAGACACAGTGATCATAAAATTCATAGAAGAGAATATCATTTCCAGGTTTGGATGTCCTGCCAGGATAGTCACAGACAATGCCCAAGCTTTCAAATCTGCTAAAATGGTGAATTTTTTTCAGCAATATAACATCACTCTGGGCCACTCCACAGCTTACTACCCACAGGGAAATGGTTTGGCAGAATCATCGAACAAAACGCTGGTCAGAGCTCTGAAGAAGACAATAAATGAAAATCAGAGAAACTGGGACTCCCAACTGAAATTTGCTCTGTGGGCAAACAGGATAACCAGTAAAAGGGTAACGGGAAAATCTCCTTATGAACTAGTATACGGACGAGCAGCTGTATTCCCTATACAGTTAGCTTTACCGGTTTCCCGTTTCATGCAGGAAACCCAGGAAGAACCGGATGGTATGACAAGAAGAATCAATCAGTTGATTGAACTGGAAGAAACGCGTATTCAGGTGAACCAGAAGCTTGTGGATTACCAGGAGAAGATGAAAGAGTTGTTTGATCAGCACACAAAGGATAGAAAGTTGCAGGTGGGAGACTTAGTTCTCAGGTGGGATGTACAAAGGGCCGATAAAGGCAAGCATGGTAAATTTGACCCCCTGTGGTTCGGCCCCTTCAAGATTGCAGAGCAGGGAGGAAATAATACATTTAAGTTGGAAAATTTACAGGGAGATCTGTTGGAAGCCCCTGTAAACGGGCAATTCCTCAAACCATATTTCCAATTCTGAAGCAGGCTGAAAAGGCCTGACTGTATTATATTGTATATTAGTTACAGTTTTTCTTTTTCTTATCATAGATTATGCATGTGTCATGATGATCTGTACAGGGCAGAGCTCCAAAAGCCGAAAAGTGTTGTTCAAAGGAGATGTACAGGCGGTCTGCGTAGTTCTCGACACGTTCAGGGACAAACGTGCCATCCCCAGGTGGAGCCAATGTTGTTCAATCCTTAGCACTAGCCACGGGAGTACCAAAAGGAGGAACAAGCCTTATATTAAAGTTCTGTAATCAAGTGGCAAGTATTAAGTTAAATCGGGCTGAAAAGCGAAAGGGTGGTGAACACACACATATTCAAACCAATGAACAAACAACACTAAGCGGTGATAGGCGGAATACTATATGAACATCAAATACAAAGTAAAGGGAACGCGGCATTGTATGTTAACCCAGATTATTGAAAAGGGCCTCGGGTTATGTACGACAGCGGATGGAGTAAGTCCGAGGGGGTCGAGCTGCGGGGGAAGGACGAGACCCTTACCCCCGCGGACTTGGAACACGTGGCATGGTAAGATCTCACGGTAGGGAAAGATTGGTAAGGGTGGGCCGCGGAATGTGATCTCGTGGCAAAATAAAGAGGGGCCCGCGCAGGGAAGAGAGGCAAGTGTTAGTTTGGCGAAGGGAAATTATGTGCTGTAAAGATTGGACTGCGTACGTGGATAAAAGGTAAGGTAAGTCTAGTAGGTCAGCTGGTACTAAGACCCGTACCAGTTTTAAACCCGACACGAGGCGCTCACCTACACCTCGATATACCCAATCCCCACGCGCCACGTGTCTCAGTGTCAGTGTCCTTACGACACTTGCCTTCTGTCGTCTTACTTATCCGCCTTTTCACCCAAGAAGTTCACCCCAATGGTAACAGTCTCCCGTTTTTCTCTCTGGTAAATCGTCACAGGTCGTTTTCTACGGCAAATACCGAGTGGGGAAGAACGCCGGGTATATCCAAGTCACTGTCACGATTCCCCTCGTCGCTTTCCCGAGCATTGTCACCCTCTGTTCAGGTATTCCATTTTCCGTTTTCCCTCTTTTCCTTTCTCTCTTTTCGAAATTGTTGATTGTCCGCCATGGGAAGAGGAACGCCCAAGAAAAACGAACCTGAAACCCCCCAGCTCCATGAGTCCCGAAACCCCCCTGGTTTTGAACCCCTCCATGACTTACAGGCGGGTATCTATGACACCAAGTATCCTTTTGACATACGCAGTATCAAGCCCCTGCTGTTTGGTCGCCACTGCAAAAAGGCCGACCATTTTCGAGTTGTCGCGTCCGGCTTCTATCACTATATCACTCCCCAGGTCCATTCCTGTGTCGATTTCATCATCTGGCTCGGGGACTCCTATGATGTACATCGGGACGCCTTCGTTTCTCCCCAGGGAAACATAGTCTTTTCCCTTTCCCCTGAGGTTATCAGACAGGCCCTCCGTTTCCCTTCCAATGACACATACTTCAGTTTCAAAGATGAAACCTTGCTCGCTCAGTTCAATAAGCTGTCAAGAGAAGCCCGCCGTGCCTTCATGACCTCCATAACCGTTGACCAGGCGACGGCCTTGCCTCCATCGGAACCATTTTCGTTGAGTCTGTTTGCCGAAGAAGTTCGACCTGTTTTGTCCCTCATCGCAGGCCTCCTGGGGGTAGGGACTCCGGAAGACATCTCTTCAGTGTGTATTCACTTTTTGTGGCTTATGACACAGAACGAGATTACACTGGATATTCCAAGTTTCCTTTCCTTGACCATCCTGACCCAATTTCGGGAGCTCGCCAAAGTCCGAAAGTTTCGTTTTTGCTCGTTGGTGTTCTACCTCTTCCTGTTCCAGCATGCGGACAAGTTCAATCATTTGGGGTTAGATAGGATGTATTCTAAGAACTCCCAGCCCAGACCAGTCTTCGACTGGAATTTCTCTGTCCGTCAGTTGCCCAGGGGAGAGGGTTATGTCAACTTCGTGAACACCTTCATGTCTATTGCTTACACCATCATTCACGATGCGCCTTCCCCGAGGGTTTTCCCAGAGATGAAACGCTAGCTACAGGCTGGGAAATACCAGTGCACCGGTGATTGGTTCCTGTCTGAAGATTATACTGAAATTCGGGTCTATGGAGCCGAAGTTGCCCCATACCAGCTGCCAGCTTTTCCCATCCGACGAGTTTACGCCTTAGAATACATCCGGCAAGTCCTCAAAGCCGACCAGCTCCATTTTGTTCCTGCCAAGAAGGGCTACATCTTAAAGCTTCCTGACCAAATCGGCCCCTTTGTGGTAAACTCTAGATATGCCCTCCCAATTGTCGAAAAAATGTTGCAGAACATGGACCTGAAATTGGGTGAGAGCTGGGCTTATGACCCATGGGACATCATTTCAAATAAAAGAAAGAGAAACAGGTCTGTGCCCTACATTCATGAGTCCAGGCCGTTTCTGGAATGGAGGGCTAACCTTGAAGTCTGGCCTATGTTTTCACAGATGGAGACGGACTCGTCTGCTACAGGAGGGGAAGAAGAAGTGAACAAAGGCACCGATGAGCAAGAGGTCGGTACTTCAGGAGCAGCGCCACCACCCAAGAGGCAGAAGGTGGCCACCAGTGAAGCTGAAGTCATCGGGGAAGGGATAATATTGGAGCCCTTTACGAAATTTGGTCAATTTGATAAGGGCAAAGCAGGAATAGTGGTACTAAGAGATAGTGTAGCCTCCTCTGACTACACTGAAGTCACGCAAGCCATCGTCGAGCCTCCTCCTGCCAAGAGGAACGAAAGGGAGCTGATAAATAAAACTGTCCGAGACAAATACAGGGCTGAATTAGGGAGTTTCGTTGATAAATATCATACCAGACTTTCTACTTCTGTCAACGCAGACACCGAAAGCCTGGTACTGTCTATGACCGAGGCTATCCTGGACCCGAATTCAGACGTTCCGAGTTATAAGGTGCTTGAATTGGCTATCGATATGAAGAAGGTTCTGGTGCAAGACCTGACTGACCTATTCCAAACAATCTGCGATATGATGAAAGACAAGCTTTCCCAGATCACCCTTGCCATAAGGAAGACAGAACAAAAACACGACAACCTGAGGGATTCCCTTGCGGCAGAACAGAGCGCTTGTCGTGCCCACGCACATCAGGTGCGCGTGCTTCACGAACAGATCAGAAGTTCAGATGAAGGAGGGAAGGGAATGCAAGCTGCATTGATAGCCAAGTTGCAGAAGGACGTTACAGCGGCTAAGAAACGGGCTGGCATACCGGCTTCACATCCGGTAGAGACCGATGAACTGGTGCACGTGGAGGAAGAGAAAAATGAGCTGTCTGCTAGACTTTTCAGAGAAAGAGAAGAGAAAGAAAAGATGGCCAAAAGGATTGAAGAGCTTGAGAGCAGAGCCACTGAGCTACAGACCCGGTGGGATACACACAGTTGCCATGTAGCCAAAACATCAAGCGGAACTGGTTCAGCAACAGCACAACTATCCACAGCTATGGCTGAGATAGAAGTGTTGGAGAAGCAAACGTCAACTGCCAAGCAAAAGGTGGCGGAGTTGGAAGGTGCCCTGGCTGAAAAGGCCAGAACAATTGAAGGACTACAAAGAGAAGTTGAGGAAGGAAAAAGGATCACGACTGAGCAACAACAAACCATTGCCGAGCTGAAGAGTCGAGTGAAGGAAAATCTCACCCTGCTCGAGGCCAGAAGCTTGATTTGGTCGGATATAATCACGGCAGTAACCGAGCAGTGGGAGTTTCTAACGATGATAGGAGAACTTAAGTCTACCCTTCCTTATCTCAATAGGCGGTTGCAGGAGGCAGGGGGTAATCTGTCTAATAGAGCTCGACACGCCGGCAACTACATATCCTTTCTTTATACACTAAGGGAAAATGACGTGGGGAAACATGGCATTCCCAGTCGATTTATGGAAATCAACGAGTGCCAGAAAATAATTGATAAGGAAGAAGCCCGAGTAGCAGCTTCAAGGGTTCTCCAACAAGTGGCTGACATTGTGGAACAGTTCGACAAGGTGTGGGACGGGATCATCTCAGCCGGCCTCCCTTCTTGTTGGGAACCAAACGCCCCAGCCGTGCTCATGCTCCCCGATCAATACACAGCACTTCTAGAAACGGAAAGGGATCGGTCTGATATCCAAACGGGAAAAGCAACTCAGCTCAAGGCCACTACTATCGTCACAATCATCCAGAAAGAGTTTAGTCTTCTCCACATGATCAGGTACCGGCTCCCAACTAACGCAGACATTCACACTCTCGGGGAAGCGTTCACCAGAGTGGAGAAGCTCACAGCTATGCCAGAACCGAACGCTGATAGCCAACAGAGATTGACTCAGTTCCTGAGTCAGCACGCCAGTTCCTCTGCCAGCGTGCCTCTTCCAGCATCCGCAACGGCCTCAACTCAGCAGCACTCATGACATTTCAGTTTATTCACAACATGGCCTAAACGGCCTTCTTACTTTCATTTTGTTATGTTTTTTAAATTCCCGAGTGGGTTGTTTTTCCCCACTCTCGCATTTTTTACTTTTACATCAAACATTGGTCTATGTTCTGTTTTGAAATCGGCCCAGGGCCTGTCTACGCATGATGGAAGGACTGTTGCCCCATCATGGAATTTTGTTGTTTTGATAATGACCGGTAACAAATTTTGTCATGCGAAGAAGATATTTCCCTGAAATATCTTCTCGCTGAAAGGTAAAAGGAATCCTATATAATACAGAGAAAAGAAGTAACAAAGGTTCCAATTCTCCAGAAAAATTGGTGTGTAAGGATTTTTCTGTATGTATGTTTTGTGAAGACTCAGATACAAATGTGAAGAGCCCGTCGGGTCTCAATGTTAAGGAGCTTCATTTTAATAAGGATTCTGGACTTGGTGTTATGGTAGTATGTGTTTCTTTCTTGCTCGTTGCAATGTTGTGTTCCATTCATCTATATTCATTTTTCTAGTATTACGCCCTGGAATGCGAGTATCCCTTGTCTTTGATATAAATTTATCGCACTGATACTTATATCATTAGCTGTCTGATACTTTAAAATGGCTCAGGAGTAATGCATTGTTTCATTTTCAACTCACCCGTATCTCTGCTATATTAGCTGTTATGAAATGTTATCGATCAGAGTTCTCGCATGTATGGATTCTTAACTATTTAAGCTCAAATATGTCATGTTCTTCTTAGTAACATCTTTTTTGACAAAGGATATCTTCTTCTTTACATATACATCTCTCAGCTCATCTTTATATATACCTTTTTCTACCATATATCATGAATCTCGGCCCTAGTTTATAATGAGTCGTTCTTTAAATTGTCTGATGCATCAGTTTCTGAGTGTAGCACTACGTCAGTTCAGTATTACTCTTAATGCATAAAATTATCAAGAGTTTTGGTCCCACTCTAGTGTTAGTTTCTGTTTCCAGAGAAATTGTGTGAGAGCTCTGTCATGTTAAAGTGTCGAAAGTTGTATTAAAACCTCTGCTCTCTACACAGTAATAAGATGTCCTAGGCACTGGTCTATAACAACTCTAGGCTGTCTCTAGGAGTTACAACACCCTTCATTTTCAAATTAACATAATGAAGGGAGTACATTCGAGGAAGTACAAAGTGCCAGTGAATAAATCAGGAAAGTTCAAGCAAGTGATCATAATCAAGAAATTATGGGTTCAAGAGTTCAAGAAAGAAAGTTATAAAACTAAAACAAGTGTTGAAAGAAAGTGCAAACGAGCAAGTACAAGCGAGTGTTCCATTCAAGCAACAAAGCATGAGAGCGTGTCCTTCAAATCAAGTGAACGAATTCAATCCAACAAGTTCAAATCAAGTGTGAAATTTCAAGACACATGAGCCTGAATTCTAGCGAGTGAGTTCCCATGGAAAAACACATCGCACTGTTACAAGTTCTTCACAATTTGATTCTATCAAGTGCTGAAGATATGGTGCAAATTAGCAATGCAACTCCTGCTGATATTTCAAGCATCTATAACAGACAAATGAAATGATTGAGTTGCTTCAAATAGAGTCGCAACTACAAATAAATGAGTTTCAAGAGAAGGGTGATGCTTTTGAGTCTTTGAACCATACATATAAATATGATAATCCATTAATCCAAACAGCTTCAAGTGTTGAAGTTGTTCAAGTTCAACTTTCTTCCAAACCAATCATCAAGCCTTGGGAAGAAATCCAAAGTAACAGAAATCGACGAGGATTAGGATATGTAAAAAATGATGACAAATTACATATCCCATATTATTCAAAGCCCATCAAGTTCATTAGTGCCGACTTTCTTGAACATCTCACATGAACAAATTTTGCAATTTTCCAGAAAAACCAACATGCACACAAACAAAAGTTGAAGTCAAACAAATATGCTCCAATTGTAAAAGAAAAAGTTATATGGAAGATCATTGTTTTGATCTCCATCATTGTCGCCATTGTGGCAAGCCAATCAACAAAGAAATGCTACAACCAAAACCAACCAGCCAGATTGAAGATCAATTACGCCTGGATTGATCCTTGGGAATGGTCATCAACAATCAAAATATTGTCTAAGTTTTACAACTTAATTCAATCACACCTATTGTAGCCGATAATCAAATGAATATGGTACTCTCGTTCAGTTCAATAGGGGAGTACACCAGTGAAACACTCCTACACCTGAAGGGGGGGAGCTCAGAAATAATTTCCAGATGATTGTCTCTCCTTTTAGCTGACAAAGGGGGGAAAATGTCAATGAAATTGGCGGTGGTTGTTAGATTGAAAGTCTTGACAACATCGGAAAAGCAACCAGTGGGAATCTTCAGCAACCAGTGGGTGATCATCAAGTATCCAGTGGGCAATTTCGACATCAAGACAATTCACCCGTGGGTGTCTTCAACATTTTGTCAGTGGAATAGAAAATTCGCTAGTGGGTGTCTTCAATATTTTGTCAGTGGACAAAGGGTGCTGATTGCAAGTACAGGATAGATGGATTATTTTGAAGCTTGGCACGTGATGGAGTTGTCAAGCAAAATTTAGAGATGAATCAGACATGTAGCTGACTCATGGTCTCTTCATATTGTAGTTTTTTCGGCATCCAATTTTGGCGTTTTTTCAAGCAATTTTTTTGAGGATCAACATGAGAACTTGGAATATGGTTCCTCGTTCTTATTTTGGTTTATCATTGAGGGGGGAATGTTAGTCTCACTCTCATGTGAGCAAAAAAATTATAAATCCAAAAATATAATTAAATTAATCAATCTTGAAAATTAGGAATTTCTGCCTAATTTTCTAGATTAAGTTTGGTCCTCTTAAGTAAGAGTTAGTTTAGGCCTACCTAACATAGCTCCTATATTAGTGTGTGTGGTTGAGATATTTTCTCAACCAAGTTTTCCAAGATAGACGCACTATCTTGAGACAACTTCCTCATCTATTTCTTTCTATTATAACATTATTTGGATAATGAAGAATATGTGAGGAATGTCGTAAGGCTCTCAGGCCTTTTTCACCAGTTCTATGTCTCAGGTATTTTTTATGTGTGTTTTATGAGTTAATTTAATTTCCTACATAAGTGTAGACTGCACATATATTATAAAAATGATTAGAAAATGAGGAAAGGTGAAGGTGTAATAATAAAACTAATTCATAATCAGAAAGCATCACCATTGTATATTTTTTAAAGTTTGTTGTGACACTCAGGGGACATTTGTAGTATCCATGAGCAACCTCACTTGTAAACGAGTCATATAATCTCATCAAACATGGCCTTGAGATAATTCGGTTGGATGCAGCCTTGGGAAGGAATTCCACACGTTGGACTGCACAAACATGAGGAGGGGGTGCTTGGGAGAATCAAAATGGTGATTAGGCGACATGGATACATGTGGGTGAGGAGACGCTTGATACAGGTTATCCCAAATTCAAGTGAAGGATCACTTGAAACTCCACCTTCAACCCATTTATATACATGTGATGAGTGAGTGGAAAAGAAAGAACCCACACACATAACTCGATCAAGAAAATACATGGACTGAGTAGTGCAAAGGGAGTCATAGCCAAAGTTTGAAGTTTTGGTGTTTCTATTGTGTGGAGAGATGAAAATTTTTTTGTGCTACCCACCTAGGTGTGGCATAAGATGCATAGTGCTATTGACGTTGAGTTTCTATATTTGATGAGTCAGAATGACTCAAGTATTATGGATGGGGGGAATAAAATTTTCAGACAAGGATGAACTAAAGAGAAAATGAGGGGAACCAAATAATTCTAGGATGAAGGGAGTCAAAGGAGGTTGAGACAATGGGAATCAAAGGGTTGGATAAGATGAACAAGAGGATGTTGAGGCGAGGTAAACTAAGGAAGGTAGATATGGGGTGAAATGAAGAAGGGTGAGTTGGGTAAGTCGAAGCTTGTGAATGTTTGGGTTGTGGGTTAGGTGGGAGAGTTTCATGACCCATAATGTCTTGTTTTATTTTTATTTTGGCACAAATAGTTTTGGTAGGTGAACTAAAAATATGTTAACACATTGTATTATATATTTTTGGAGTCTAAAAATATGTTAGTGTAGTGTTAGGCCCAAGGTTATTCCAACCTCATTATTATTTTTTGCATACTTTCTAATGATGAAATATATATATGTGATTTTGGCATAAATATTATGTTAAATGTGAAGTGAAAAAGATACACTTGGTCTTAGTTGAAGTTATATTTTCCACTAAATAACTTAACAATGAGAACACAATATAAGTGTTGATTTGTGAGATGTATTTGGGTTGTAGTAATGTTGAAGTGGTTCTTCCATTAGTGAGAATCATGTTGATTTCACATAGCTAGATCATGGGATTCCTAAAACCATGTGAAGTCTCTAGGGGTATGACATCATTAAAGGCTATGCAAGGACTCTATGGATCAATTGATTGTTGACTGCATATTTGTCTATAGTTTGACCATAATTTCTTTTACATTTACCAATTTGTAAGATATAAAAAAGATATATTTCATTTAATAATAAAATAGAATATATTATTTAAAATTTCAATTCACAATAATATTTGGGTCTTATTACAATATTCACACTTTTCAATTTGATATTTATATTACAAAAATGAGTTGAATTATGTTTTCAATTAAAATACAATTGAAATATTCATCCAATTTTATAAAACTTGAGTTAACCTAAGTGTGATCAAAGCTGAAAAATGATTTAGAACACTTCATGAAGAAATACAAACTCTATGAAATTAAGGCTGGTGTTCTTTTTTATGTTCCACCTACTTCATCAGAATGTCAGTCGTGTTAGAGTGTCAGACACCTCATATTGCTTCATTACTCTACCAACACATTTCATGACCACTTCTTCCCATCGCTTGTTCAAGGGAATGTGATCACTATATTAAACCTATTCATAACAATATTTCATCACTATATTAGACATATGCATAAAAAAATTACATTTCTATGTCAAATATGTGAATAAAAATTGACTTATGCATTATCATTTTCGCTAGAATGTGAATTTGTATAGGAAGCCGTAGACCAAGATGAGGAATAGGAGTTATTTCAAATGAGTTTTTGGTGATATTAGATATATTACAAGTGGCGTTGATAGTACTTCTAATGGATTTACTACTTATTTTTTTGGTTGTATGTATGTTTGCATTACTGCCAACTAACACTTTACTTCAAAATCACAACTTATTCTTGATAGTTTGAATTTGTGTTCAACGAAGAAGCATTGTATCCCCTTAAACAAAAAAGTAGTTCATTCAAATACACAATGAGTAAATCTTTTTTTCAAATACATAGAAAAGACTAAAATGATTACCCATGCTTTTATCTGAAAATTTGAATAAATTATGACTGTAAATGATTCATTGACTTCGAAAGGAACTAATTAGGAGGCTTGCTTTATATACGAATAAATAATTTCAAGTATTGAACATTAGTAATAGCTTAAAAACCCACCAATTCCTTCAATTTCCTTCATAATATTGGTTCTAGCAGTAGAATTTTAATGCTCATCCCAAATGTAGAAATCCACAACATCAAGAATTTCAGTCATGCGTGGAAAGCTCTCTATTCTATATGGGATATCATGCATGATGTTTTAGTTGAGATAAAACCACCCTTGAATCATTGAATATGAAGTGTTGTTTATCAAACTAAAACAAAACATATGGGTATGTATCTTGCATATCCATCCTAGTCCCCATTTTCTATAATCAAGATAACAGAGATAAAAATAACTTAGAAACCTAAATCCAATAAAATGAAATTAAAATAAAGTTGAAATATGAAAGGAATCACACGTGAGGGAATATAATTTATATAATACTACATATATAGCATATTAGGGAGGGGAATCTTATATTATAGGTTATAGATTGCCTTCCTTTCTATTTGTTGCATGTTCCCATCCAATTTATTTTTCCTTCCTCTTCCTTTGTTTCTAGGTTTCAATCTTGATCTAGAGTGTAATATTCCCAAATTTTCACATGATATTTGGAATATTAGAGTTCTTAATAAACTTAATTAGTTAAGTAAATAAAAGGGTGGAGGGACCCATAATACTCAAAGATAAATAAAATCCACTTTTTATGTGTGTATGTGGATATTCTAGATCTAGATCTAAAATCATGGAGTAGTGGAGCAACTCCATTAATGGAGATCATGTCTCATTTATGAGATAGATTATGGAGGTTGAAATAGTCAAATAAGATCATGGATCTTAAATGCAAAATCATGAGGATCTTTGATAAGGTCAACTCATATCATAGTGCATTCAAAGAAGATCATAAAGCACTTATGATAAAGATAGTGGAGGAAGTGATGCATTTAATGCACACATGATGGAGAGGGTAATCACCCCATGTGAACATGATGGAGGACATGGATCAACAACATAGTCAACCATGGAGAATTTTGTCCACATGGACAGTGCAGTTTTGGAGTGGGCCTAGGCTATGGAAGGCTCATATCTATATAATGAAGGTGAAGGCACATTGGAGAGCATGATTTGGATTATTCATTTCTTGATCTGTTTAGTTCTAGATTTGGCTTAGTACATTTCTACGCAGGCTTGGGCTATTTAGCAGAATTTGCAGTGATGTTTAGCATAGGGTTTTCTTGAGTGGGAATCCCACCTCTTTATTTGAGTAGCTTTGGAAAGAGGGTTGTTATTCATTCCTTATTAGGCATTGGTGCCATCTTCAGGAGGTTGTTTCTAGCATTCAGCTAGGAAACCGATGGAGGATTCATCCTACCACTTTGTTCTTCACATTTAGCCTTTCAGGAGTAGTAGATCTACATCTAGCATTCAGGCCACTGGGTCTTACCTCCATCCAGCAGCAGTACCTTCAAGGGTTGCGCAATCCAGTCCTGTAGATCTATTGGAGGAAGGAAGTTTCCAGTATTTCAACTGGAATTCCCGTGAGGGATCGTCTCCTAACATTGGATATATTGTTTCCATCACTCAGGAGCTGATTTGACACATCTAGCAGTAGGCTATTGAGCCTCCCTCTCTTATAGCGTAGTTTTCTGAAGCTGTTGCTCATCCAGTAGCTATTGTCATTGGATGAGATTTGAGGAGCTAGATCTTGAGCTTTTACCCAAGGATCTAGTGAAGGGATCAACCCTTCTTGCATAGATCTGATTGTGCATCATTGCAACCATTATATCATCAGATCTATCTTTAGATCTGCATTCCCAGCAACATGTATGTGAATCCTTAAGAGGGTGGTTTTCTTATAATTACAGATCTGAGACACCCTTTCTGGGTTATCTTGGGAACCCATCATTGAGCCCTGATCTACAATTTTAGCATCATCAGAGCTCCCATTCTTCCTATATTTGAATTTCTATCATTTAGGAAGTTGCAGTCCCAACAGTTGCAGTAGGGACAGTGAAGGTTACCTTCTAGCAGTTCAACAGTTACGCAGTCCCTCTTGTGGGATCATTGCAGGGTCATTCCAGGGCATCCCTTTGGCTTGAGTGTCTCATATTTTGAGCACTGTTGTACTTTATTTTTCACCTCCAATATAATAAAATGGCTCAACTATTTCTGTGCATTTTGATGTGTATATAGATTTATTGTTTACTTTGCTGCAGTTCTTATATTGTATTTCAGTATTACTGCATTCTCCCTTTTGGTATATTACAGTAGTATGAGAGCATGATCTTTGGCTCAACTTGTGGACACTTCATATTTTGCATCAAAAGAAGAAGCAAATAGATGAGATCTATCATGAAGGAAGATAATTTCGCCACTCCTTTCTTGAGATCCATGCAAGATCTCTCTAAGGAGGTCAATCAAATGAAGAAGGAATGGCAGAAAGAAGATCCAAGAGGAACATTTGATGAGGAAGGTCCAAGCACTTCCTATCAGCAGGAAGGAAGACCAGAGAATCATAGATCTCCTCATAGATCCACTATGCCCACTTTCTTTGGAGAAGATGAAGAGTGTATAAATTAAGAAAGAAGAGAACCTGAGACTCATGAGACTCTCAGTCTATATCTTGAAGAGTGTTAGGGTCCCGTGATTTGGCTGATTGGCAAGCCAAATGATAGTGTAACATCAAACCAAGCTTTGGAGCCCAAGGACCTAGCCTTCCTGGACTCAGAGAGGGCTCTCTCTATATGTGTAAGGGATATCTGTGTGTTTGCTTATTATGTTATGATTTTAGGCTAGTTATGGAGTATGTTTTTTGGTTTTGGTTTTTTAAGCTGTGAGGGATGAAACTGATCAAAGATATGAAATAGGTAACAAGATGTTAGATTAACTGGGCTATGGGGTCAAAAGGTCAAGAAAGCTATTAGATGACGATACAAGGCTGTTGAAGGGCCGATTTGATCCAAGGTAGAAAGGATCTTTGGGAAAAATGGAGTAAATGGACATCAAGTTTGTGAACGACAAAGAATTTGAATCATAACTAGTTTAATAGCAGACATAAACATGGTAGGGAAAACCATTAATCATGCAAAATGTAACTATAAGCTAATCAATACATAGAAATAAACATTCAAGCCATGCATAGAAGTATAAGACCCTCTAACTTTGGGAAATGGCTATTAGACTTTGGGGAAAACACTTAAGGAAGACAAAAAACTCAAAACACTATGCCGGAACGCCTAAACATAGTACTTCAAGTTATTGGGCACTTTGAACAACAAGATTTGCATTGTTTTAGGCAAAGGGCTAGATCGAAACTAGGCCTCCTTGGTTCAAACAAAATGATAATCTAATCAATCAAAGAGAAGTTTCATAGATGGAACTATAGCTAGCCATAGGTAAGCAGGGCGTACCGTAAGTCCTTCTTAGCATGTACAAAACCATGAATGAAACAAGCAACAATATCCTAAATATTTAAAGAGCAGTCAAGAATTCTTTAATGTTACTTAGGAAGAAGAAAACAAAGAGGCTATGGAGAAACAGGAAATTTGAGGTGCCTCCATGGGCATGTCTCAAATTTGTTCCCTACTGATCTATAGCAAGCAAGAAACATGTATTCATGAATGAAAACTAGAAGACAACAACAAAGCAAGAGACACTATACCATTCTACCAAGTCATGGAATCCATCAACAATCCTTCATCATTCATCCAAGAACATGTAAGAGGCAATCCAAAAGCATAACACAAGTATTTGTTCCAAAGCTTATATTACCATATATTGCTTCTCTTCTCAAGTTTAGCCTTGTTTTACAATGAAAGCCTTTGGAATATATAGGCTCAAGTGAGGAAAACCTCATGGTTCAACTTCCTCTCCTATTGGCCTAATCAAAATATCTAAACTTGTCGTTGAGGCTTTGCAAAGCCCAAGGCACAAAAAAATCTCATAAAATATCTAGAAAATGCTAAAAAAGGAAAAATAATTGACTTTGCATCATTTTCCATGTGAAAAAATAGCTAAACGCACATTTGGAAAAAGCAGATTTTAGAGGTTCAAAAATTACAAAAATATCCAAAATTTATATCAGCAAAAGGTCCCTTGACTTGCCGGAAACATTTGGCAGCCTTCCTGGTGTCGAAAAGAGGCTCATGATAGCTCGTTGGAAAGCTCTAAGTGTCTACTTTCTGGCACAACTGAAATTTACCCAATCTGATGCATGGAAGTCCTCCAAATCGGCACCTGTGTGTAAAAAACTAAAAATTATAGTCTGCTGATAGACCGGACAGAGTGTGCAAAAAGCGAGCATTTTTTTCCGTTTTGAGGGGTAAAATGATCTCCAAATGTTCTGAAAATCACTGAGGGCATGCTCATGAAATTATGGCATCCAAATATACCATTATCCTCCCTTGAAGAATCCTCAAAATGAAATGGCGAATTTCATGAATTTTGACCAAAAACTCAAAAATGCCAAAAAACCAGAACATGTCAAAATGTGCCAAAAATTGGTGTGTATGACCCTCAAGGGTCCTCAGCAACATGCTCTGAAACTGAAGCCAAAATGTCAAGTCCTGATGTGTCCTTCTTCACTTTCCGTGCCCGGCGCTTCCCTTTAGCCTCCTTGTTCATCACTGTCATGCTGCTCCTGCTGATATCACTGTTTGATCTTTGATTTATTTGCCTCTATGCTGTGTGAAATGTTTTCTGTGATATCAGGTCCTTGATCCTCCCAAAACACTGCCTTTCACTTGGTATGTTACTCAACAAGTAAACTTAAGGACAAAAACACAGTCAATAAAAGTTAAACAGTCAAAGGGTCACTGTGATGGTGTAAGGTCACTAGCTTCTTGAGTTTTGGTGTGAACAAAAACCACCCTGTAGTCAGTCAACAACAACCATTTCTCACAATCAACACATTGATCTGTATTTTCTTTTCCCTCACACAGATTATGACATACATCTACAAAAGGTAGTGTCTGCTTTAAATACTGCAGCTTGTTTTAAGGTCAAAGAGGTGGCAGTGGTTTTTTTCTGTTTCTACCCTACAGAGATGACCCTTTAAACACAAAATTCCCTGCTCTTTTCAAACCATTGTTTTTACCCTTTGCCTGCCACTTAACAAGTATATTTCAAGAATAAATACACAGTCAATAAAAGATATACACCCCCTTATTAAAGTATTTTTAATGGACAGAAAAGGTATCATTGATTCTGCTTTCTATCACACAGAGATGACCTCTGACAGTGACCAAGCAACATATGTTTGATTACCATGTTTGAAAATAGGCCCACTATTTCATTTGTTCTAATACTGTTTTTCTGCCTTCAAACAGTGCTTTCACCTTTTAATATTGTTTAGGGGACAGTTTGTTTGGTCTTTTGTCATCCATCAAAATACACCACTTTTACTAAGACAATGTTGAGAAAACAAAGTCATTGCAGGCCTGGACCTTTAAACAAGAACATCAACTCTCCTCAAAAATGTCTTCACAAGTGCACACAGCTGACAGAGTTTGTGTGTTATGCTACAATAGCTAGAATGTTCTTCATGTTTGACAAACTCATTAGAATAGGAGTATGATGTCTTAGCATTTTTACGGGCAATTCTGGGCTCATTGAAACTTGAATTAACACTTCATCATCAACCCACTGCAACCCTCTTCCAAAATGACACTCAACACATTTGACTTACACCATGACCCTTACTTCTTCATAACCCTGTCTAGCAACTTGATTCAAAGGGAGGGTAACACAAAAAATCCCTTGAAAGATCATTTCAATCTTTTGTTTGCAAGTTGGAGCTACTTTGAAATGATTTGGAGGCGTTTTAGGGCTTATTATAGGCACGGCGTGTTTTAAGGGAAGAGTGCTACTCAAGAAATGGGCCGTCGGGTTGACTGTCGGGCCTTTGTGACCGGAAGCCACAGGAGTGCCGCGCGCCGCTATAGGAGCATCGCGCGCCTTTGTTGTACTTTGTAAATTCTGTGCACAGGAGCGCCGCGCACTTTTCTAGGAGCGCCGTGCAACACTTTGACCAAAAAAAACTCTGTTTTTTGCTCAAAAATTCTTTCTCCAGTTTTGTAAACAACAAGGGGGAGTTTGGATTGTTCTTTGGAATTTTCAAGATGTATGGTATTGGTCTTAAGCTCTATTGAAAATGAAACACCAAAGTTTCTTTCACACTTGTTTGGCGAGGGTTTCTCTCAAAAGATTTTTGAAAATGGCTCCTTTTTTACACAAGGCTTGAATTCCCCCATTTTTGGATATGTGCCACAGTGGTAAAGACCACTCGTTTTATAAACCTGACCTCCTTTGAAATAAAAACAAACCCTTTTTTCAAGAAGAAACTTTCACTGTTTTTTATTGGGGAACAAACTGTTTTCCCTTTTTGAAATGACACATCTCTTACGAGAATCTTTAAACTTTGACTGTTTTCTTAATATATAGAAAACTGCCTTTCCTTTGATATCTGCACTGTGATGGGAGAAAATGTTCTGAGCCATATGAGGATTATTGAGGTGCTTTTGAGTGGTGTTGCCTTTTTGCTGAAGATGAAACTTAACTGCCATTTCAATATTCTCCTTTGCACCTCTTGTCTCTGTATTGCATATCCACTGTCACTTGAGTCATATGAGGTCTCTTTGATACTTTGGAGGAAGTAGCTTTACCCCCTTGAAAACCCAAACTGACACAATTTTCCCTTGATGTTTTAAAGGTGACAGTGTCTACTGTGAAAACTAATGTAACTGTTAGGTGTCCTCCAAGTTTCTTCCTCTGACAGTGGGTGCAAAATTTAGTTGTATTTACTCATGATTAACCATTCTCTGCTCACTTAAAGGGAACTTCTCTAAAACCTCTCCTTTTACTCAGAGTGAAGAAGTTATCTAATAGTCTTTCTTCAATGATGCTGAACCAACTAGTTTCACATTGTAGCTCAAATAATAATGAAATTCATGCAAACAAATCATTAAAGCCTGCTACTTTATCTCTGCTTTTAATCATCATTTTCCTTCAGAAAACTCCAGTCACTGTCCCACTGTTTGCTAAAAACAAATCTTGTCTTACAGTCAGTTACAAATTTTCAAATCAAACTTTGGCCATTGCCCTCTGCTTGTAGATGAAGGAGGCGCCTTAACCCTCTACTTATAAATGAAAGAGGTTTTTAACCATGACTTATCAACAGCCTCTTGAAAGTGTTGCTTTTTCTTCTGTTGTTCTTTCAGGCTGTGAATGAGGTCGCAAGAGTTTGATGAATAACTCTTTGCCCTGCAGATGCATCTCAGGCTCATGATCATATTGAGAAGCAACTGTCTTCTCATGTGTAGCTGAAAATAGTCTTCTGAGATGCTGACATGTCTCCTGTACTTGTAAAATCCATCAAACAGTGTAAAACACCTAAAAGCAGCTTGAGATTATGGTCTGTGTATTGTTGAGACTTAAGGGTGTATAAGTGGCGCGACTTAGGGCTGTGACTAACTTCATTAGCAGAGTGGAAGATTGGTTGTGACTGGTCTTTAGCAGATGGAGGTTTTTTTGTCTCTTTGATGGTTGCCAAGGGTGAAATGCCTTAAAGCGCCACTTCCTAACTTAGGGGAGGTTTTCTTAATAGATTTGGACTGTCTCTTTAGAGCTGATGGGCAGACTAGTATGGCTGAGGCAAGGTAGGATTTGATAATGAGGTTTCATCTCGTCATGAGCAAAGTGAAAGGTAAGAAGGCAAAAAGTTTTCATGGGGGTTTTCTAGATGAAAAATTGACATATGGAGATCAGCTTCTAGAAAACTCAGCTAGGAATTTTAGTCATCAATGACAGGTGAAAATTATTGATGGCTAACAAAGAGTACAAAGAACATTCTAGAGAATTCAAAGAGATTCTAACTCTCCAAGAATTCTTCCAAATCAAAGAAGAAAGAGGGTCCTATAACATCAATAGAATAAAGAGGCACAATATGTTTTATTTTCCTACATTTGATGGATCTTCCTCAAGTAATGTTAAGGCTTGGAGAGAGGAGTTAGATACATTCTTCAGGCTACATTCTGTAGTTGAAGGAGAGGTTGTTCAGATTGCAACACTTCATCTTTATGGTAAAGCCAATGATTGGTGGTTTGGTCACATGGAGCTTGCAAAGGTGACTGAATATTTATATTTCTTTCACAAGTTGAGGAATAAGTTTCATGTGAAGAAAATAGATATGTGCCACAAAGACACATTTCCTAAGGAGACAAGGGAGGATGTCAATCTTGTCACTCTAGACAAGGAGTCACTACATTCACCACCAAATGCAGAAATACATACATCTGGAGAAGAGAAACTTGAAACCTTGCAAGATAGTCTTGAGCTCTTGACACATAGAGTCCCATGCATGATTCAGGAGATGCATGAGGAAGAGGAGGAAGATTACAACACTGGTACACTTGGAGAAGATTAGCCATCACTCTTACCAACAATTGGAGATACTATTGTTCCGGTTGGAGGAACTCTTGTGTTCTGGAAAGAGGTTCCCACACATCAGTTGATCCAATGTATGCATGAAATTTCATCACATACTGTTTCAGTAGATATTATTGAAACTTATGAGGAAATTCCATTAGAGAAAATGCATAACCAAGGGTTAGAGCAAAATGTTGATTTGAAGCAGAAAAATATCACAGCGCAAAGGACCCTTGATCTGATCAAGGATGAGAGGAAATGCTATCCCAGTTTGTCATTGATGGACTACATTCAACTCTTTGATTTGAAGTGTGGATTTTCAAGAAAAGGGATTAGCATGATCCTATGTACAATGACTGGCTATGAGATCGATATTGTGCCTTACTTTGAGACAACACATGTAATACCATGCAGATCTATAGCGTTGTCACTTAGTAGTAGTGATAAAGAAGGAGCCCCATCATTCTTGGAGCATTCTGAAGGTAGCTTCACTCATGAAGTAATGGAAGTAAAGATGGTATATGGTAGACATCTTGAGATGAGGAATATTTTCTCATTTCTAGATGACACATTCTCAATGAGCATCTCACTGTTCAAAGAGAAACTTTTACCTTCAACAGATCCAAAACTTCATTGGTTTTGGAGGGCCTTTGGTGAAAAGAGAATCTCCTTGAGAGATCTCATTGGAGGTGCACTTCACCATTTCATGAAGTGCAAGGGTCTTCATCAGTTTAGGGAGGATGGTATTCTACAAAGGGAGGATACCATGATTATGTAGTACATCATTCATCATTCATATTGGGATGAGTGGGTGAGGATTATAAGCAAGGGGTTGCATGACGACTTGTAGATATAGTACATGGGCCAACAAGCTTGGTTACGCTAGTTGATCTTGGGAGATTTTTTTCACTACTCAAAGGCTCCTATTTATTTGATCCATGCCTTGAAAAACACATATGAAATGAAGAAGGAGGCATAGTTGTGTTGGCTGCTCTTGGGTGAGTATGGTTACCACCCAATAGCGTATGTGTTTCCGATTCATGCCTTGTGTATCAATGATAAAATGCAGTAGAAGAAGGCATGTTCATTTTGGTTGAGAGATTTTGGCCATCACATAACATCTCCCATGTTCATGTGTTTTGTATTGATTTTAATATGGCATAACACTCTTATGATATGTGATAATGGAGTTTGTTGGTATTGGGTTGATATGAAATTTTATATTTCCTTCAGTAAGTTGTTGTTACTCCATGATTCACATGGTGGTGTGAAGAGGAAACATGAGATCTTGTTGCTGTGGCTTTTATTGGGGGACTTAGGTCCTACATACTCCCCTACTTTTCATAATATTGTTGGAGGATGGAAGAAAGAGGCACTCCTCCAATGGCTCTTACTTGGGGAGTATGGACACAATACCTGGTATCTTGATGGGGTGGTATGGCAGTAGGAAGCATTTCTGCGTTGGCTAATATTGGGAGAATATGGTTTGACATATTTTTCTACCCATATATCTCTACTTCTTGTTTTCTACAATGTTGGGATGATGCTTAGATCCTACAAGGCCAACAAGGCTAATGATGGAGGCATGAAAATCCTCTCTTTACTTCATGTAGCATGGGATGGGGGTATACTTTTTGAGCTAGATCTTTCCTCTTGTGGGAGGAACCATCTATTTTTATGTATCTCATGCATTGTGGAGGATGTTGGACAATTTTTGGTTGTCACTTGGAGCTTCATGGTTGATAAGGGGTATCTAGCTACACAGTTAGAGATCACTCTAGACATTCTAGAGAGGAAACTTTGGTGCTGGGCATACATAACTCATTGCAACAAATGGGGAGACCTTCCTTGTGTGGATGCCATTTGGAGGGGGGAAGATTGCTCTAACATCTAATTTTGCAGTTGCTTGAGGACAAGAAACATTTTGTCAAGGAGGACTGTAATATTCCGAAATTTTCACATGATATTTGGAATATTAGAGTTCTTAAAATAAAATTAATTAAATAAGTAAATAAAAGGGTGGAATGACCTATAATCCTCAAAGATAAATAAAATCCACTTTTTATGCGTGTATGTGGATATTCTAGATCTAGATCTAAAATCATGGAGTAGTGGAGCAACTCCATTAATGGAGATTATGTCTCATTTATGAGATATATTATGGAGGATGAAAAAGTCAAATAAGATCATGGATCTTAAATGAAGAATCATGAGGATCTTTGATAAGGTCAACTGAGATCATAGTGCATTCAAAGAAGATCATAAAGCACTTATGATAAGATAGTGGAGGAAGTGATGCATTTAATGCACACGTGATGGAGAGGGTAATCACCCCATGTGAACATGATGGAGGAGATGGATCAACAATGCAGTCAACCATGGAGACTTTTGTCCACATGTAGAGCACAGTTTTGGAGTGGGCCTAGGTTATGGAAGGCTCGTATCTATATAGTGAAGGTGAAGGCACATTGGAGAGCATGATTTGTATTATTCATTTCTTGATCTGTTTAGATCTAGATTTGTCTTAGGACATTTATCTGTAGGCTTGGGATGTTTAGCAGAGTTTGCAGTGCTATTTAGCACAGGGTGTTCCTGAGCAGGAATCCCACCTCTGTCTTTGAGTAGCTCTAGAAAGAGGGTTGTTATTCATTCCTTATCAGGCACTGGTGCCATCTTTAGGAGGTTGTTTCTAGTATTCAGCTAGGAAACTGATGGAGGATTCATCCTACCACTTTTTTCTTTACATTAAGCCTTTCAAGAGTAGCAGATCTACATCCGACATTCAAGCCATTGGATTTTACCTCCATGCAGCAACAGTCCCTTCAAGGATTACGTAATCCAATCCTGTATATCTATTGGAGGAAGGAAGTTTCCAGTATTTCAGCTGGAAATATTGTGAGGGATCATCTCCTCACATTGGATCTATTGTTTCCATCACTCAGGAGATGATTTGTCACATCTAGCACTAGGCTATTGAACCTCCCTCTCTTACAGCGCAATTTTCTGAAGTTATTGTTCATCCAACAACTATTTTCAGTGGAGGAGATTGGAGGAGCTAGATCTTGAGCTTTTATCTCAAGTATCTAGTGAAGGGATCAACCCTTCTTGCATATATCTAATTGTGCATCATTGTAGCCATTATATCATCATATCTATCTTCAAATATGCATTCCAACAACATATATGTGAAGCCCTAAGAGGGAGGTTTTCATAGACTTACAAATCCGAGAAATCCTTTCTGGGTTATCTTGGGAATCCATCATTGAGCCTTGATCTACAATTTTAGCATCATTGGAGCCCCCATTCTACCTATATCTGACTTTCCATCTTTCAGGTAGTTGCAGTCTCAACAGTTGTAGTAGGGACAACGCAGTTTACCTTCCAGCAGTTCAACAGTTACACAATCCCTCTTATGGTATTATTGCAGGGTCATTCTAGGCCATCCATTTGGCTTGAGTGTCTCATATTTTGAGAACTGTTGTACTTTCTTTTTCACCTCCAATATAATAAAATGGCTTAGCTATTTCTATGCATTTTGATGTGTATATAGATTTATTGTTTACTTTACTGTCGTTCTTATATTGTGTTTCAGTATTACTGCATTCTCCCTTTCTAGATATTACATAGAGCTAGGAGATATTATTATCCTTATCCAACTACAGATATAGAAACCAAGGAAAACATAGTTTCAAACACCCACCTATGATGTCCATTTCTCACATTCTTGATTATGATCTTCATTATCACCCAACCATACAAACCAAAATCTTTCTAAATTTTAGAATACAATAAAACCCTAAAAGAACACCTATTTTAGCAATTCCTGCTTATAATCCAACAAGCCCTTGGAAGAAACCTTAGTACACTTAAAATTCAATAAATTAAAGAGAAAATCCTTTTTGTCTTCTTCAAAATTCCATAGTGGCAAAGCAAGGAGCCCTTGAAACAAGTACCCAACCATTCAAATTAAAAAAATCAAAATGTTGATATTGCGACTCATTGCCTCTAATTCCCTACAATATTCAGGACTTCATATTTAGTAATATTGAGCCATGATTTATCCTCAAGTGGGATTAGCTTAATCTATAGACCCCACTTATCTTCCAAACAAAGTATTCTTACTATATAATATAGAAGGATTCAAACTAAATGAATATTTTGGACATGAAAAACCTTTCCAAATCTCAGGATCCCCATTTAATCGTTCCCTTATATGATCTTTGATTCAACCTTTATTTGGTCACCCAGTGACACTCCTATTTTAATAAAAACTCATAATTTCAAGTGGTTTACCTATTAATCTAGTCACAATGATGGTAAATTAAGCTCAAATGGTTACCAGTACAAGGAACTTCCTACCTCTTGAATAAGCTTCCCACAAACTTAGTTACTTAAGACTAGAAAACTGAGAATGAGATATTTGCTAGCATTCATGCATGAAAAAGAAACAAAACATGGAACATTGAATAGGCCCATGGTAGTAAATAGATAATGTGCTAGATGAGAGATTGTTTCCTTGGTTAATTTATGGCAATCTAGAAAGCAGGTGGTGGTTGCCTTTGGAATTTAAATCTATAAATTTCATTGCAAGTGTTTCTTGGGATTATCTTATAGTTCATTCAACCAACAAGTGTCTAAGTAAAGTTTCCACCTAATTTACAGATAATCTATATTCAATTGCAATAAAACCAATGTGTAAACTCCAATTCAACAATTTCATATAATTTTTATGTTTTGATTAAAAGTAGTGGTTGGTTGATCGATGTGTAGAACCCTTCTTTGTATTATTTACTTTGATTATATTCGTTATACATTATATTGTCTTCAAATCTGTTAAATGATGGACAAATTTTTCAATCTTGTTTTTTGATATCATACTTTTGTGACCCATAATGATTTTTCAGGAAAAAATTTCGATTAATCACATTTTGAACCTAATAATGAGGTCCATCTTCAGGACCAAAGTGAAAAAATAGATCAATCCAAGGGATTAAATAGGGATTAGATGCATCATGTTCTAAAATTAGTCATTAGGAAAATAATATTATTTAATAAAAAATAACCATAACGGCTAGTTAAGGAATTCAAGTAAAAGGGAAAAAATAACTGTATAATTAATATAATTAATAATTTATTAATATTGAAAAACTAATTCGGTCTAAACAATTTGTTAAAATGGAATTAATTTGAAAATTATTAAAAGATTATTGTTAAATTGGGTTAATTAAAATGAAGTGAAATTAAAATTATTCTAAAATTACTATTAGAGGTTAATTTAAAATAATGTTATTATTATTAGAAGGGTTATATATATATATATATATATATACCAATAAAAATCACAAAGGAAGGGTCAAAATCCAAATCTTACTCAATTTCCAACCATCGTCTCTATTGCGATTATTGGCTTGTTTTTCAATTTCAATAGCCTCTCTCAACTTCCTATGGTGGAAATGATCAATATTCGCAATGAACCTGTAATTTTCAATGCAGACATGGTGCTTCATTTTCTATGCATGCTCAACAATAGCTGAGGATTGGGAACGATTATGCCTTATGTCTATTGCATGCTAACGAATTCTCAGATTAATGGACCGACTGGTCTTTCCAATGTAGGTAATCCCACATGACAAGGGGATCGAATACACCCCTTTCATGTATTTAGGGTCCACATGTTCCTTGACATGGGATCTCTTAATCGTATTAATGATTTGAAGGTAGCAACAAATTTATTCCTCTTAAGAACACGAGAGATCTTGTCTGTGGTTCCATGGATGAAAGGAAGAAGAACATTTGAAGGGTTATGATCATGAGATTTCTTAATCAAAGAGAATTTATTGGATTTTTGAAAAGAAATAATACCTCAATATCTATTGTAGCCATTTTTCTCAAATACATCTAGAAGGTGGGATTTCTCGTCTTCAAGGTGGTTTTCACCCGATACCCTTAGCGCACGAGTGGCAAGGGTGTTAAGAACACCAAATTTTTGTGATGGGAAATGATGAGAATCAGAAAGAATATATTTCTCGGTGTGAGACTTGAGTATTCTTATGAAACGCCTGGTGAGACAAGGAACCATCTTCCAATCCACATAGGAGAACATCAAGGAAAGGAAGACTTCCATCTACCTCAACCTCCATCGTAAATTTAATGGAGCTCGATTGAGAACTTATGTGAGAAAGGAACAAATCCAAATTTTTCCGACCATGGGGCCAGATGACACAAGTATCATCTACAAATATTTTCCAGAGCTTGGGCAGAAATCCTCCATGAAAAAGTTAGCAAAAATAGGAGAGAGCAGAGAACCCATGGAAACACCACATGTTTCCTCATAGAATTCACCTTGGAAACTGAAAAAGGTATAGGTCAGGAAAATACTAACTAATTTTGACATATCATCATCAGTAATACGATTGATGACATGGATTTCCTCATTAATGGGGATTTTTGTCTAAAGGGAAATCATGTCAAAGCTAGCAAGTAAATTCCTAAGGTCAAGTCTGGTACCTCAAAGTTGATTGAAAAAGGAAGCATAGTCTTTAACAAAGGATCTAGTGCGGTCAACCAAAGGCTTGAGCTTTTTAGCCAAGAACTTGGCAAGAGGATAGGTACGCCCACCTATTTTGTTTACAATATGTCTAAGTGGGATCCCATCTTTGTGAAACTTGGGAAGAGCATAAATTCTAGGGGTGAGAGGGTTGCTCTCAATAAGCTTCTTACTGAGGGGACTGAGAGTAGGGTTATCTTTAACAACATTGATGAACTTAGTAGAAACTTTTTTAATAGGATTCTTTGAGAGTTTCTTTTAATTCCCACTATTATCGAGGTGGTATAACATCTTGTTCAGATATTCTGCTTTATCCAGAATATCAACAACCCCTCCCTTGTGAGCCTTGTAGGAATTTACAAGATAAGTTCCTTAGATCAAACAGAAAAGGTCACCGCTCACAAATAGATCACAGATCAGTACACCAGTATTTTACATGGTTAAAACCCTCAAAGAGGGAAACATTCCATAGCTTGAGCCAAAGTGGCCACTTCAGGAAATTTATTAATATAAAGAAAGAAAATTTACATAAGCTTCTCTCATAAATGGTTACTAGAAAAATAGCCCTCCATGCTCTTGAAATAGAGATCATGGACCAATCGGGTGTTAAGCCACGGATCAAGTGTTGGTAATACCGAGGAGAGAGTGAACCGTTAGATTAGTACATATCGTGACTGTCAGATTATGAGTTACAAATTTACATAGTAAGGAAACAAACTTTACCTAACTCTATGCTAGACCAGGTTATACTTAACTATTTACTATGTGTTATAATATCCTAACATCCCCCCTTAAGAACAACTTGGGATAGGATTGAAGGATTTACAAAGGTGACACAATAGGAGACTATTTACTATGTGTCGGAATATCCTAACATCCACCCTTAAGAACAACTTGGGATAGGATTGAAGGATTTACAAAGGTGACACAATAGGAGAAGGAAGGAGGCATTAGAGCCCATCCCCCCTTAATGATAAGTTTCTTGAACTCCAAGCATAGATCGAAGTTTGGTAAACTTCGCTTTTGTGAGAGCCTTTGTAAATATTTTAGCAACTTGATCATTGGTTGAACAATACTGCACTTCAAGAAAATGATCGAGAATGAGCTTTCTGGCGAAGTGTATGTGTAGCTAAATGTGTTTCATGCACTGATGCTGAACTGGATCTTTGCATAGTTGAATGGCACTCTGATTATCAAACCAAAGTGTAGTTGGATGCTGCTGATGAATACCAAATTCAGTCAGTATCTGATGAAGCCACAAAGCTTCCTTGTTGGCTTCAACTTCACCATGATTCTCTAGTTCTGCCAAAGAAAGAGAGATGGAACTTTGTTTCTTACAAGACCATGTAATAGGTCATGAACCAAGAGTGAATACGTAACCTACAGTAGACATTTGATCATCAGGGTCACCAGCCCAATCAAAATCAATGAAACCAATCAACAATGGAGATGCTCCTGCACTATAATGAATCCCGAAATAAAATGTACCTCAAATATATTGAAGTATTCTTTTAGCTTCTTTCCAATGACTATCATGAGGTTGGTGCATAAATCGAGCAACAAGACCAATGAAAAAGGAAAGGTCAGGATATGTATGGGTTAGATACAAAATTTTACCAACAAGTTGATGGTATAAGGTAGCTTCAACTTTAGGGGAAGTACAAGTGACTGAAATCTTGACTCCAGACTGAAAGGGAGAAGGGGTTGGCTTACAATATTTCATGTGAAATTGGCGTAGAAGATCATAGGCATATTTGGATGGAGAAAGGGAAATACCTTCTTTGGATTGCAAGACTTGAATACCAAGTAAATAATGCAAGTGCCTTGAATCTGTCATTTGAAACTTATTTTTGAAGCTAGACTTCACATGGTTTATATGACTGGGATCACTAATAGTGAGGATAAGATCATCAACATAAAGAACAAGGATGATTAAGGACTTACCAAATTTCTTGCTTTAGACTATGTTGTCAGAATGACATCTAGAAAATCCATTATCTAAGAGAAAGCTATCCATTTTGGCATACCAATCCTGAGGGGTTTGTTTGAGACCATAAAGAGACTTCCTAAGGAGACAAACAAGGCTAGAGTAATTTTGGATAAATTGAGGGGGTTTTCCCATGTATATTTATTCATGCAAATCCCCATGTAAGAAGGCGGATTTAACATTCATTTGATGGACTTCCCATTTAAAGAAGGCAACAAGGGAAATAACAAGGTGGATAGAATTCATTTTGGCAAAAGGGGAGAAGGTTTCAGTATATTCAATGCCTTCAACTTGTGAAAAGCCTTTAGCAACAAGACGAGATTTATGTTTATCCACTTTTCCATCTGGTCCAAAATTTGTTCTGTAAACCCATTTGCATATGACAAGTTTTCTTCTTTTTGGAAGAGGAATAATATCCCAAGTATTGGTTGCTAATAAGGAAGGATATTATTCATTCATACGCGCACCCCATTATGGATGACCTGAATCTTCTTCAAAGGTGTGTGGATCAATATTTTATGGAACTTGAGCCAATAAGGAAGAGGCTCTTTCGAACTGAGAACTTGTACGACGTTGATTTGTAGGGTCACTTGCAAGAGAACCTGCTGCATCCCGAGTAGAGCAGACCCATCTTGGAAGATGAAGGAAGATCTTGAGGAGGTGGAGGAGGATTGTCATCCTCACTGTCATCATCCAAACTAGAAGTAATTTTGTAAAAAATAGAAGAGATAGAGAGAGGTGGCACATATGATGGATCAGGCTCACATGCCAAAGGTGGCACACCCACCAAACTAGCCTTGTAGACCAATATATTTTCTTCAAATTTTACATCTCTTCTAATGATTACATTTTTGGATTTTGGTTGAATAAGTCTATATCCTTTGACATCTTCATAACATAAAAAAAATGCATTTTTCACTCTTAGGTTCCAAGGCTTTATGTTTCGCATCTGGAATATGGGCCTAAACATCACTTCCAAAAACACGAAAGTGACTTACATATGGTTTGATTGAGCTCGAGGCTTCTTCTGAAGCTATATTCCTTAAAACCTTAGTAGGAGTGCGATTTAATATGTAATTTTCACAGTTAATTGCTTCTGAAAAAAATTAAGAATAAGTCCATTAGTTTGAAGCACAAAATTAGCCGTTTCCTTTAGAGTTTGATTCTTCCTTTCAGCTACACCATTTTGTTATTGCAATTGAATGTCATGCTCAATGAAAAAGTGGATAAATTTTTGTTAGCATATTCTCCTCCATTGTCAGATCTTAACTTAAGAATGCGATGTCCAGATTGTTTCTCAACAAATACCTTAAAGGCCAAGAATAAGTTAAAAACTTCACCCTCAAATTTTAAGAAATATACCTAAGTGTGTATGGAAAAATAATCGATGAAAGTTAAGATGTACTTGTATCCAGAGAAATAAACAACTGTAATTGGACCACATAAATCACTGTGCACAAGTTGCAAAGGGGCTTAAGCGTGCTAAGATGAAAATTTGTCAAAACGTTCGCGATGATGTTTTCCGTGTACACATCCGGAACAAACACCATCTCGACAAGATACCATAGGAAGATCTGTCACCATATTTTCTTTACATAGATTTTGAAGAGAGTGATAGTTTAAGTGACCAAATCACTCATGCAAAAGTTTTCTCACTTCATAATTATGAGAAATATAAATGGAGGGAAGACATTATGAAACAAAGTTGTCAAACTTATACAACCTTGTGGAATCATCAACAATGCCAGTAGCTAAAATATGTCTTGGATCTATTAGGTCCTTAATTACAACATCATGAGGTGAGAATTCTATTGTTTTCCCTACACCTAAATGAGTTATCTGATAAATAGGTAGAAGGTTACAGGACAAGGTAGGAACACATAATACATCATTAAACTAAACATTATCTAGATGAATGGTTACAGACCCTACAACACTAAGAGATATATCATCACCAACATACATTTTTTTGGTGTTACAATAATTTAAAGAATAAAACATGGCTTTATTTTTTTTCATGTGGTAAGAGGCTCCAGAATCAATGAGCCACTCATGAGAATGATAATAAGAAGATACATTCAATGCATAACCAGATCTTGATACTTGACAACCACAAGTCGAAAGTGCCATTCCTGAAGATGAAGTTGAAGAGTTCTCCAAATTGATGTTGTGTTTCTTCATTGCTGCTTCCAAGGCTTCCATCTTCTTAAAACATTTTGACTCTACTTGTCCATCATGATTACAAAAGTTGCAATGTATTTCTATCCTTTTATTTTCCTTATCAGTTTGTTAAGTTGCTTTTCTATTTTGTGGCTGAAATTGCTTAAGATCCTTGTTTGGTTTAGGACCATTATTTTTAGGATGCTGCTTCTCAGGATTCTTTGGATATGGTTGTTGTTGGGATGCTAAGGATTTCTTAGAAGAGTTTCTAGTATTAATAAGACCAAGGTGTAATAGTTTTTCTTTTTCTCTTATCAAATAATAAAAAAAGACATCAAAACAGGGGGACTTGTAGGCTGTTCCTTGAGAAATGAGGGCTTCTCTAGTGGAATGGAAGGTGAAAACAAATATACAATATGAAGGGCCAAGCTTAGCAATAATGGAATAGATAAGGCTACCATCTTCCTTTTTTACCTTACAACCTTCTAAAATAAGTCTACGAGTCTTCAGTTTGGACAAAAAATTATTCAATAGAGGAGAAATTATTGGGGCCCAAAGTAAGAAACTCATGTGCAAGTTGGTGGGCTCTGATTTCATTTTTAATGTGAAAAACAATATTTAGCTTTTTCATAGATTTAGCAGGGGAGTCAATTTATTGGATATGAAATCTAAGATATTGAGCGTTGGACATTCATATCAACCCTCATGCTTGATCTTGTTTATTTTCCCATTTAGCGGATTTATTTCCATCGGTAGGCTTAGATTATTGTATTGTGATTATTCTATAAAGCCCTTTACTTCTAAGTAAGTCTACCATGTAGGATAGCCATTGGAAATAATTGGTGTTTTTAAGAATAACTAGGCATGCACTTTCCATTTAAAAAAAACTTTGAAGCTTAAAAGGCTAAAACCAACTGCTCTAATGAAAAAATGTCGAAACATTAGGCCGGTTACAAAAAACGGCTTTGAAAACGGCTTCCGGATGAAGAATTTATGCCTTTTTGAAATAACATTGTAGTATATGTCGAATAGTACGTGATAGGTTGAAGGTTGATGCTGATGTTGTACTTAAAAAAAAATCCCCCCCTCCCCTCTTTTCCAAACTTAATACAGTAAGCTCACTTTAAAAAAAACTACTTTATGTGACTCACTTTTATAAATAAGTGAGAGTCACTTTTACAATGTTACTTTAAATGCAATTTTTTAAATTAAACCCCCTTTTTAAAATGAACAACTTGCCAAAAGGCTTTTTAAGAAAAAGTAACTTAACAAAAAGCCTTTTAGAAAAAGAAGCTTGAGAAAGAGACTTGAACCCAAGGCCTCTATTCTCATAGAGTAAATTTACACCAAGTGAGCTAGTAAAAGAATTTTGTAATTGTTTGAAAGGAGGAAGGTTTTTTTTTTGGCTCTTCAGTGTGCATGCTTTTTCCTGCAAAAAAAAGACATTCCGTGCAAACAAAAAAATACAAGCCTTACGACAGAATGTTAGATTTCTAGTTACTCCTTTCGTCAACTATCTATTTTTCTCACTATTTCTATTTTCCCGAGATTGCACAAAGTTTCGAGGAAAGAGCATACGTAGCAGAAAAATCTCGTCTTCCTATAATAGAGGCTCCGGACACAACAAAGCAATTCTACCGGCCTGAAAGTGGTTAGAAACAGTAAATCTGGAAAATGGCAGTCACATGTAGTCAAACCGACTTTGGATTTGGGTCAACAATGGATGCAACCCTCAAAATAGCTCTGATACCATGTAGAAATTTACAGGGTAAGTTCCTTAGATAACACACCAAGGGTCATTGCTCACAAATAGATCACAGATCAGTGCACCTATATTTGACGAGGTTAAAACCCTCAAAGAGGGAAACAGTCCACGACCTGAGCCAACGTGGCCACTTCAGGAAATTTATTAATATAAAGAAATAAAATTTACACTAGATTCACTCATAAACGGTTACCAGACTAATTACCCTCCATGCTCTTTAAATAGAGATCATGGATATATCGGGTGTTAAGCCATGGATCAAGTGTCGGTAATGGTGATGAGATATTGAACCGTCAGATCACTACATATCAAGACGGTCGGATTATAAGTTAGAAATGTATGTAGTAAAGAAACACACTTTACCTAACTCTACGCTAGACCAAGTTATACTTAACTATTTCCTATGTGTCAATATATCCTAACAAGGCTTAAGAACAACAATCTGAGGGTTATCTTTTAAGGACTTAAGAGAAAGAAATTCACCTCTTTTAATGTTGCTCTTCGGAGGTATAGCCTTTCTAAGAATAATGGTGCAATATTTCCTAATCACTTCCTTAATATTATGAGGAATGTTCTTTATCCTATATTCGACTTTGCAAATTATGTCCTCGATGGAATTTTTCCTAGCAGCTAGGGAAAATTATAAGCCTTTATTCAAGAGGCGAAAAACATAAGGATCAAAATCAATACAACATAAATTAACAACATTATTAAAAGAAGATAGAATTTTTATTATTAATATTATTAGATATAGTATTATTATTAATATTATTAATATTATTATGACTACTAATCTAGTTATAATTAATTTTATTGGTCTTAATATTTTTATGACGAAAGGGTTTTGATGATTTTAAAAAGTATTATTATTATTAATAGAATTTATATTATAATTTCGTTATTATGAATAACAATAAATCCTTATTACTATTGATACTAAAAAAATTATTAAAACCTATTATTATTTTTAATTCCATTGTGTTAATTATTATGAATGTTATCAATTGCATTGGAAGAGGAAGGGATATCTGTGTTAAAATAAGAATTCTTCTTGGGAGGGAAGGATGAGCAGACCGAGGTGGTGGAAAGAGAATTGCTAGAGGGATAACCAGTCATGCCTGGGGACGAGGAGTAGACTGAAGGGTCGGAGAGAGACTGGGAAGAGGAACATTCTACTATGGAGGAGGAGGATCTAGGAGAGTTCTAAGGTGGGTTATAATGAGGAAGGATTTGGTGGAGGTTCACTATAGTTTTTGAAGGGAGTTAACCAAGAAAATGGACGTGGAGAAGATAATTTCCATGGGTCTTCTCTGCTTTGACATGATGCTCTTCTTTGGTTCAACATGATGCTTCTCTGTCTCGACCCTTTCTCTAGTTCAATATCCATCTTTAGTGATGGGGGTGACTGGAGGAGACGTCGCAGTTGCTGAGGAAAACTGCAAAACTCGTGCCATGGACTTCTGTCAGAGATGATTTTCGAGGGGGAAGGATGAAGGCTTGAAGTAGCAACAATAGGTATATGAACAAGAAAAGAGACAAAGCCCGAGGAGGAAGACTGGTGTACAAGCCATGAGCTGAGGGAAACGATTTGAACATTCTTAATACGACTACTTGATGAATTCGAGAGAGCCGAATATGAATGGAAATGCGATCCATTGCCTGCCATCTTCGTAAACTTGGATGATTGTTTCTTCCTAGCCATATCTTCCAAACACTTCACTTTCAAAGATGAAAATCCGTCAATAATTCTCCAAAGAGTGACATGAATACTATTGGAAAGATCCAAATGAAGAGAAAATAATATCTGAGATGGAAATATCCAAATGTAGAGAGAATAATATCTGAGATAGGGACTCAAATTCGTATCTTACCTTGCAAATCTTAAGCCGAACCAAACACAGACTAGTTTTCAAAAATATGCGCTTGTTTATAGATTTTTTAAGATGATGATTATATAGACAACAAATGAAACCAGTAATGCATCCCTACAATGTTTTAGAAATGTAAGATATGATTTTTAATTTGAGACCTGCAACTGAGTTATAGTACCAGCCTAGATCCATCTTAACTCCGGATCTATCAAGCGCCGAGAGGGATCAAATCTCTCGAGGTGAAAACCTCTTTTTTGAGTGCAAAACTTGAGGAAAGGTTTTCACCTCGAGAGATTTGATCCCTCTCAGCGCTTGATAGATTCGGAGTTAAGATGGATCTAGGCTGGTTTCATTCGTGTGTGACCAAGGAAAATATATCGATAATAGGAGGAACATATGCTTAATTTTATCAATAATATGTAAATACATCTAATATTGACATAACCATTTTAAATATGTTAAATATGTCTGAGATTTATTGAGTCATTTTAATTTTAAATTTGATTAGTTACCTCAGTTTGTTGGGATGATAAATATTGTAAAATAAATTTAATTATGAAATAAAATTTTGAATGCAAAGTGATAATGTAATAATATTGAATGATAGAAACTGTGAATAATAAGAATGTAGTCAATTACGAATAGTCTTCATTGTGATCAATTTCAAACTATTTTCTTCTACTATTCTTATTTTCACCCATGTTAGTTTTGTCATATTTTCATATTGATTATTTGAAAAGGACAGTTGGAATTGTAAACCATTTAAATATTTAGCTCGAGTTGTTGTAGTAAACATCATACCTTGTATCTCTTTCTCTTCAATATTAATAGGTTGAATTACTATAACACAAAAATCAATCTACATTGTCAATAATTTTTTTTTCTTACACTGAAATCATTGCACACACACTATTAATCCAATGGCTTTAAAATTAATGTACCATCATACATCCAATTACATCAAATTAGAAATCAACATATACACTGAAATCAATGCAACTAATGCAAGAAATCAAATAATAATAGAAAACAACATCTACACTAAAATCAATGTATCTAATGCAAGTAATGAAATATGATTAGAAATCAACATCTACACTCAAATAAATGAGTCTAGTACAAGTAGGAAAATAGGATTTAAGGCCAACATTTACACTGAAATCAATGCATCTAGTGCATGCAATCAAATAGGATTAGAAATCACCATCTACACTGAAATAAATGCATTTAGTGCAAGGAATCAAATAGGATTATAAATCATCTACATTTAAATCAATGCATTTAGTTAAATCATCTACATTTAAATCAATGCATTTAGTTAAATCATCTACATTTAAATCAATGCATTTAGTTCAAGCAATCAAATATAATTATAAATCAACATCTACATTGAAATTAATGCATCTAGTGCAAGAAATCAAATAAGATTACAAATCACCATCTACATTGAAATAGAGGCATTTAGTGAAAGAAATCAAATAGGATTAGAAATCACCATCTACATTGAAATCAATCCATTCAGTGCAAGCAATCAAATAGGATTAAAAATAATCTACATTGAAATCAATTCATCTAGTGAAAGGAATCAAATATAACCAAAAATCAAAATCTACATTAAAATTAATGCATTGAGTGAAATCAATCAAATAAGATTAGAAATCATCATCTAGACTGAAATTAATTCATTTAGTGCAAGCAATCAAATAGGATTAGAAATCATCTACATTAAAATCAATCCATCTAGTGTAAGTAATCAAATATCATTAGAAATCAACATCTACACCAAAATCAATTTATCAAGTGCAAGGAATCAAATAGGATTAGAAATCACCATCTACACTGAAATCAATGCATCTACTGCAGGAAACCTTCTTCCCTCTCTCCCCCATATATATCTATATATCCATCCATCTCTCCTTCTTTTTCTCTTTATCTCACCCCACCATACACACACTCTCTCTCACTCCATATCTATCAATTTCCTTGTCCGTCCCTCCTCTCCATCTATCTTTTTTTCTCTTCACCTTACATTTATATCTATATCTCACTCTATCTCTCTATATCAACTCCAAAACATAAACTCTCTTTCTCCAATCTATCTATCTATCTATCACTCCCTCCTCCTCCTCTCTCTCTCTCTCTCTCTCTCTCTCTCTCTCTCTCTCTCTCTCGCTTCTATCTCTCTTCCTTCCTGCTACCCTTTCTCCCTCTCTCTCCATCTTCTTTATCACTCCCTCTCTCTCTCTCTCCACCTTTCACCCTCTATGTCTTTCTTCTTACCTCCCCCTCTCTCCCTTTCCATCTTCATATCTCTTTTCCTACCTCTCTTCACTCTATCTCTTCCTTTCTCTCCCCCCCCCTCTCTCTCTCTATCTTCACCTTCCAACTTTCTTACCATATGCCTCTCTCTCTCTCCTTCGCTCCCGCCTTCTCTCCATTTCTCCTTATTTGTCTCTTTATCTCACCCCAAAACATACACACTCCCTCGTCATCTCTCTCTTGTCACTCCCCCTCTCTCTACACTACTCACTCTCTATGTATTTATTCTTCCCTCCCTCTCTCCTCATCCAGCTCCATCTCTCAATCCCTCCCTCTTTCCCCCTCCAAATCCATATTTCTATCCTTCCCTCTCTCCTCCCCTCTCTTCTCCTCTCTTTCAAGTCCCCTCTCCTTCCCTTCCTCTCTCCCTTTCTCTCCTACCTCCCTTTCTCTTCCCCCATCTCTCTCTCTCTCCATCTCTCAATCCCTCCCTCTCCCCCCCTCCAAATCCATATTTCTATCCCTCCCTCTCTCCTCCTCTCTTTCAAGCCCCCTCCCTTTTCCTTCCTCTCTCTCCCTTTATCTCCTACCTCCCATTATCTTCCCCCATCTCTATGTCTCTCTCCTACAATCCTCTCTTTCCCCATCACTCTCTTTCTCTCTCTCATCATTCCTCTCTCACATCCTTCTATTTGACCCCCCAACTCTCTTTCTTTCTCTCTCTCTCTCTCTGTCCTCCAATCCTCTCTCTTCCCCCATCACTCTATCTCACTCTCCAACTATCTTACTATTTCTATCCCTTTATCCTTCTCTCCCCCCTTGTCTCCATCACTCCTCCTTTCTCCTTCTCTCCCCCTTGTCTCCATCACTCCTATGTATCTTTATCCCACCCATAATCATACACACTCTCTCTCCATCTCTCCCTTGTCACCCCCTCTCTATGTATTTCTTCTTCCTTTCCTCACTCTGCCTCCAGCTCCATCTCTCTATCCCTCCTTCTCTCCTCCACCTCTCATCCTTTTTCTCTCTCCCTTTCTCTCCTACCTCCCTCTCCCTTCCCCCTTCTTTCTCTCTCTCTCTCAATCTCTACCCTCCCATCCTCTCTCCTTCTCCCTCCCTCTCTCCTTATCTCTCTCCCACCTCCATCTTTGTGTCTCCCTCTCCCTATCTTACCCTTCTCTAACTCTCTCACTCTTCTCACTCTCTCTCTCTTCATTCCTCTTCTCCCTTCTCCTTCAATTTATCTCCATATCTCCCTTGTCACTCCCCCTATTTCTCCACCTCTATCATATATCATGATATATTAATATATATTACAGTATAATAAATTTAATATTCTATTAAACTAAACATATTAAATTTAATAATATTAATATTTTAATACTAATGTTATGGTTAATAATGTTTTTTTTTCCATGGTATTAATAATAATTTGGTCCATTGTATTTGACCCTTATACTTCATATATAATTAGATCTTGATTTCTAATCGTATTTGATATAGTTTTATTTATTTACCTTACCTCTTTATACCTCTTTTATATTTACTTATTTACCATACCTATTTTATAGATATATTATTTGGCCCATGGTATTATTAATAATTTGTCCCATGGTATTAATAATAATTTGTTCCATAGGTTTCACCTAAATAAAACCTGTTTTAGAGTTTTTGTAAATACAAAGTGGTTTATTGAGTAAATATAAAAATCTGTTTTATTTATTTACCATACCTCTAGTTTATTTATATTTTTATTTATTTACCATACCTCCTGACTAATATAAAAAGAGGTTTTATTTATTTACCATACCTATTGTTTATTTATATTTTTACGTATTTACCATATTTTATTTATTTACCATATCGCTTTTTTGAGTGTTAGTAAACTCTTCATAACCAATGAACTTTATTAGTCATATCCCTTCAGTGTGAGTTTATAATTTTTGATATCAGAATTTTGCAAACCATAATGATTTTTGAGGAAAATTTTGAGATTAATCTCATAAAATATTTTTATGGTCTATTTTTGGATCAAGTGAAAAAAACAGATCAATCCAAAAGATTGAATAGCTATGAGATGCACCATATTCCACTCGATCTTGCCAATATTATTCAATTCACTCTTTGGAGAACTATTGACAGATGTTCATCTTCGAAAGCATCGCGTTTGGAAGATATATCCACAAAGAATATTATTAAATTGGGAAATGTGGGAAATGTCTCGCATTTCCATTCATATTAAACTCTCTCGAATTCTTCAAGTACCCGTATTAAGAATCATCATATCGTTGCCCTCATCTCATGTCTTGTCCACCCGTATTCCTCCTCGGGCTATTTCTTTTATTTTTTTCATAGCCCTATTGTCATTGCTTCGACCATTTTTCCTTCGCTGTCGAATGCTGCAGTTTGTTTGGATCAAGAAAATCATCGAATTCATCCTCCGTAGCAGAATGTTCCTCTTCCCGGCCTCTTTCTGATCCTTCGGTCTGCTCCTCGTCCCCCTCACTACTTATCCTTCTCCCCTATCCCTTTCCATCACGTCTGTCCGCTCATCCTTCCCTCCCCAGAATAATTCTGATTTTAACATAGATCACCATTACTCTCAAAATGCAATTGATAACATTCATAATAATTCGTACAATGGAATTAATAATAATAATAGGTATTTTAATAAGCGTTTTAGCATCATAGTAATAATGATTTTATCATTATTGATAATAATGAAAACTATAAAAAAATAACAACAACAACAACAACATGATTATTAGTGATAATAATATTATTAATAATAATTAATTTCACTAGTTGCAATCTCACTTTTTCATCCCTATGAGCATTACTTGAGGCATTGAGTGCTAAGTGGACTATTAAAAAATCATGAGAAATTAATCACTTCCGACTATCTCATGGAAATGGTCATAGATGAATGACTTACTTAATGCAGTTGAATCCCAAAATATGATATCTAATATAATTCACTGCGAAAACCCCTCAATACTTCAATACAAAGAGTGAAGGGAGCTCTACTCGAATGGTTCATGAGTCACAATACTTGCTAAGGTTTTGAAAATGGGGTAGCAAGTTAAGTGGTCTTGATTGTGGGGAAAACTCCTCAGTTAAGCGTACTTGAGCCAAAGGCGATCTGGGATGGGTGACCTTCAGGGAATCCCTGGTTACCAGGTTCAAGCTCCAGAAGTGATGATTTACGTTATGTGATTCATTTCACTAGTTTCAATCTCACTTATTCACCCCTATGAGCATCACTTTATGCAAAGAGTGCTAAGTGGACTATTCAAAGATCACGAGAAATTAGTGAGTTATCACTACCTCTCATGGAAGTGGTCATAAATGAATGAGTTACTTAACACATTTCAATCCCAAAATATCATATCTAATATAATTCATTGAGAAAACCCCTCAATACTTAAATAATAACTCTTCTCAACCCTCTTTTAATAATGTTTTTAATTTATCCTAAATTGATTTTAATCCTCATGTTTGTCACGTCTTGAATAAAGGGTTAAATTTTGCTCTAGCTCTTAGGAATATTCCCATCGAGGAAATAATTTGCAACGTCAAATATGTTGTAAATAACCTTCCTGATAATATTAAGAAAGTGATTCGACAAGATTGCGACATTATTCTTAGAAAGGCTATACGTTCCAAGAGAAACATTAGCAAAGGTGAATTTCTTGCTCTTAAGTCCTTAAAATGTAACCCTGACATTGTCGTTCTTAAGGCTGACAAAGGAGGGGTTGTCTTTATTATAAATAAAGTGGATTATATGAACAAGATGTTAGACCACCTCAATAATAGTAGGAGTTACAAGAAACTATTGAATAATCCTATTAAAAAAAAATTCTACCGTGGTCATCAATGTTGTTAAATATAACACTACTCTTAGCCCCCTCAATAAGAATGTTATTGAGAGCACCCCTCTCACCCCTAGAATTTATGGTCTTCCCAAGATTCATAAATATGGGGTTCCCCTTAGACCTACAATAGGCGGGTCTACCTATCTTCTTGCCAAGTTCTTAGCTCAAAAGCTCAAGCCTCTGGTTGGACACACTAGCTCCTTTGTTAAGGACTCTGCTTCCTTTGTCAATCAACTTCGAGGTATTAGACTTGACCTTGGGATTTTATTGTTATCTTTGACGTGATTTTCCTTTACACAAAAATCCCCATTAATGAGGCAATCCATGTCATCAATCATATCACTAATGACTATACTGCCAAATTAGTTGGTATTTGCCTAACCTCTACCTTTTTTAGTTTCCATGGGGAATTTTATGAGTAAACATGTGGTGTTGCCATGGGGTCTTCTCTTTCCTGTTGTTGCTAACTTATTCATGGAGGATTTTGAATCTAAATATTTAGCCTCTTCTTAATTTCAACCCAAGTTCTCGAAAATATTTGTAGATGATAATTTTTTGTTCTGGCCCCATGGTCGGAAAAAGTTTGATTTTCTCCTTTCTCACCTAAATTCTCAATGATCAAACAACATTAAATTTATGATGGAGGTTGAACTAGATGGAAGTATTCCTTTCCTTGATGTTCCCCTCTGCATATTGGAAGATGGTTCCTTGTCCCACTAGGTGTTTCGTAAGAAGACTCAAACGAAGAAATATCTTCGTGCCAATTCTCACCATTTCCCAGCACTAACATTTGGTGTTCCTAACACCCTTGTCAATTGTGCACTAAGGGTATCAGATGAAAATCACCTGGAAGATGAGAAATCCGACCTTCTCGATGTCTTTGATAAAAATGGCTACAATAGACATCAAGGTCTCCTTGATTTTCAAAACTCCAATAAAGTCTCTTCGATTAAGAAATCTCATGATGAACACTCTTCAAATGTTCTTCTTCCCTTCATCCACAGAGCCATAGACAAGATTGCTCGTGTTCTTAAGAGGAATAATGTCACTACAACCTTCAAGCCCCTTAATACGATTAATAGCTCCCTTAGATATGTTAAGGACCATGTTGAACCTAAAGACATGAAAGGGGTTTATTCGATCCCCTGCTCATGTGGGATTCCCTACATTAGTGATCAAAATTTGGATCACGGCCTAAAATTAGCTAAAATTTCGAAGTGCTCAAAAATTCTTTAAACCAAGACGAGAGCGTAGAGCTCGTCACGAGGATTCGAACGCAACTCGTCTCATCAAATTATGAGTTTGTATGATTGAGTTATGGCCTGCAGTTCACTTTCCAAAACAGTTTCAGAACCAGATCAACCAGCAGAGTGGGATTTGAATTGGTGGCTGTCATGGAGTCTTGAACTCTGCATATAGAATCAGGGATTTCACAGCCACGGAAATGTTACAGGTGGAATGGATGACTGTGATTCAGTCAACAACGAGGGTTGAGCGGTGGTGATTAGATCGCAGAAGCAACAGTGGGATAAAAACGGGAGAGAACTCATCGCAGTTGAGAAAAAATGCAGATCGCACTGAAAAAAAGTTTACCATTAAAGAGTTTCACAAGTTAAATTGTTTAACCTATGAAGCAAAGTGAGAAGGCGAAGATATAACATGGATCGTCGGATCAAGAAACAAACCAACGACGGAGATTGCAACACCCGGAAAAGTGATTTCACAAATCACAATATTCAGAAGTTTAGAGTTCGCATGATATGTTAAATTGGTTGCGATGCAGTAAAGTTGAAATATGAGATGCGATGAGGGGATCCATGTGTCATCATTGTGCAGAAGCGCACATCGCATAAATTATGGTTCAGCATTATTGGTACCAAGTTAAACTTGCGGAAAAGCGATTTACGATGCACTGTGATTGGTTGCGTGTTGTCGGACCCAAGAACCCTGTGCCGCATGTATGTAAGCTATTTAAGGCTATGTGCGATCTTTTTTAAAATTTAAGAGTTGTTTGATCATGAACGTATGCATGTTTAATTGAACTCCGATATTGTATTCCGCAGTTTCTGCTAAACTTTCAATCCATTAACCATTGGAGTGCACATGTGGCCACCACCCTAACCATAAATTTTAATGCACTAATTTATTGGGGTAGAAAATAAGGGCACACCAAATTTGGCAGTCAACCCTAATATTCTCCAGTTAATTGAAACTCTCCACATTTAGTGGATTTTTCATAGGAGATATTGGGAAAAAGTGTAGAAGGCTCAATTTTTTACCATTCTGAAAAAAGGAAGAGTCATTATTGACTAATTCGAGCATTCTGGAGCCATAGGTAAGGTTTTCAGATCTAGATGAGGACTTTTGAGCGTGATTTTGCTTCACATAAGTTCCAAGGGCCACGAGGGCCACTAGGAGCCAATAGGAGAATGAGGCCTAGTTAGGGCAACCAGAGGCCACCCTCAGGAAACCAATAGTCATTTCTGACTATCTTGAACCTTCTATATCTGATGATGGGGTTTTTAGAAGAATTTGGAGACTTATAGAGCCAAATAAGCCACATGAAAGTTTCAGGGAGCCCAGTGCCACCAGGTGTTGGAGGCATAGAACGAGGAGCCTGATTTCATTCTAAGCGAATGAACAACCTATTTTGGATGATTGATATGTGCTAGAGACAGTAGAAAAGGTTTTAGGAGTATAAGAGGACTTCTAGGAGAGTGTGTGCCACATAGAAGCTCAAGGAAGCTCAAGGACACCGTCTGAATAGGTCAAGCCCAAGGGAGCCTAGGTCCATTTCCAGAGATTGTGCAGTCAATCCAGGGGTATTTTGGTATTCTAAACCCAGTGTTACAGTCCAAACAACCATTGGAGTTGAGCATCAACTTGTAAAAGAAATTGACCATCTTAATTCCAAAGAGCCAAGTCCATTGACGGAGGCTCAAGGAGACATAGCCCAAGTGTTGACAGTGAAATACTTTATTATGTTTGTTGTTATGTGTTGTTGGTTAAGGGTGAAAACATGAAGTTGGGAAACACTTTTTGCTCTTTTTTGACATTGAAAATTGTAAATTTTTATGTTTTTTCAACTTCAACTCCATTAAACTCATATTTTTAATGCAAATTATGCTTTGACATAAAAACAAGATTTGTAGAGAATTGTCTTACCTCCATACTCATATTTTTTTAAAGAAAAAATATTGACATATAGAGGGGTAAATTTGTTGTTTACTAACTGCATATATTTGAAATTTTGAGGCAAACATAAATAGTCACTTTTTGAACCCTAATGTTTTTAGGGAAGGTTATTAATTTTTTTGGAAATAAACCATATCATCACAATCTACATATATTGCACTAGTGAACTGACTATTTTTCATTAATTTTCAATTTAAATAACTATTTTTTGTTATATTTTGAAATGGACGAAGACAAAAAAATGGTGATGTTTCAGTACATTTTATGACCTCCAGATTTTCTTTTCAATGTGATTGTTAATAAGAAAAATGAGAGTACCATTTTGAAGTAGACAGGGAGAGGAATTGCAATATGATTTTTCTGAATTTTTTGGTGTTGCCATTTTAAAGTTATTGAATTTTCATTTAGTGCAATTTTCTGAACAATGAAATTTCACAGTGACACAGTTTAGTATAAAATTAATAAAAATTTGAAATTTTTAATGAAACTCCACAAATCTTACATCATCAGAGACTAGATTTAGAAATGAATCTAATGGTACCTGGTCCGAAATATAACATTTTGTTTTTGTAGGTGTTCCGCCCCTCCAAAGTTGCAGGTTCCTGAAAACTGTACAATTTTCTGGGTTTTTCGTTGACTAGAAACTCTCGGCTGAGATAATTTCAAAGACAAGATATTTATTAAAATCTCGAACGAGAAATTTAAAACTCTTGACTTAGAGTTTAAACCAGCACAGGTTACATTTAACCGCGTGGCTAAACTCCGAGCTTGTGCTCGAGAGTTTACCCAAGCCAAATCTCGGCCGAGAGTTTAGTGAAGGCCAACTCTCGTCCGAGAGTTTTATAAACTCTCGTTCGAGAGTTTATTATAAAACATTCTCTAAATGTTAATTCAAAGCTGACGCAATCTTTCAGGTGAGAGTTTTATAAAAATACTCTCGTTCGAAAGATTAATTCAACACACCATTCTGAACCAACGAAAATTGCGAAGTTACGAGGGTTCGAAAATTGCGAAGGTGCGAGGGTCCGAATTCTTTTTCTGTCAAGGTGCAAATATTTTCTATGTGCAAAATTATTTTTGGCAAAAAAAAAAAAAAAATTAGTTTTTTTGGGTGCGAAATTTTTTTTGTTGAAAATCTTTTTGAAAGTTTTTCTGGGTGAAATTTTTTTTTTTTGAAGGTTTTTTGGGTGCATGGATGCATGAAGTATTTTTGCAAAATTCTATATGAAGACATGGAGTATTTTTGCAAAATGTCTCTATGAAGGCATGAAGTATTTTACAAAATGTCTTTATGATTTTAATTATTTATTTTTAATTTTCTCTCTTATTGAAAGCATGAAGTACTTATTCTGAAGTCTTTATGTTTTTTTGGGTATTTGGTCCAAATAGAATTGGATTTTAGGTTTCCAATTTTTTGAACATGGGAAACCAAAGGAATTGCTTATCAAGGCACGATCGAAAAAGAACTGGTTCAACGGATAAAAATGAGAGATTACAAAAAAAAAGGCGAGAGGAAAGGGAAAGATTAAGCCATGAAATAAATGTGGAGGTAGAGCATCGTGAAATAGATGTAGAGATGCATGAAAATGACGAAGAAATGAGAAATATTGAGGAACTTGTCAATGAGAATATTGATATCGATCTCACTGGTGAGTCAATAGTTTCTTCAATTTGAATTTTGTATTTTTTTTAAAAACATTGTAGTTCAAGATAGTTTTAAAATTAAAAATATGTAAATGTAAATTTCAAATTAGAAGGTAATATTGTTATTTATGCAGGGACAACATCAGAACCACAAGAAGATATTACCACACCTCGAATTTCACTGCAATTAATTGGAAGTTCCAAGAACGTTGTATACAACTACAAGTTTCTAGAAAATATGGATCCAACTAAAATTGAAAAATTGGGACCACCAATGGCTGAAAGGACAGTTCGAGATAAAGTAAATTTTGGATTGAAACATATTTTTGAAGGTAAGTCTATCATAGCACAAGCTTATATGTTACGTGGATTTTTAAAGCACAAATCTCTCAAAAATGTTGTGGAATTATTGGGCATTAAAAGTGAGAAAGAGGTTTTAGCAAATGAAATGGTATCAAAAAATGTGACGTCGACGCTTTCCACACTAGCCAGATAGTGATCTCAAGTTGAAAAGAATGCTCGTAGAGCACTTTTAACAGGTGTAGTCGCGAAACAAACTTCATCATGTCGGTTGATGTCAGCAAATTCAAAATTGTTTAAAACATCAAGAAAAAGTTTATGGAGGCATACAAAATTTAGAATTCAATTAGATGAGAATGATGAACTTGCATGTTGGGCTAATATCTACAGGCATCCATATCATGATAGACTTCTTGATGGTGTGAGGGATAGGGTAAAAGAGTTTTAGGATTTGAATTCTCGTGTGTCGCCAAATGAAAAGGATTATGTGCGACGCTGTATATCTAAGGGAGTTTATGAATCTCATTCCAAACATATAACATAGGTCAGTCAAGTAGAATTATTCCAGAACTTTATGGAGAGTAATACTGATGTGAAGATTTCCCTTAGCACATTTGTGAATATTAAACCATGGTATGTCATGACTATCACTGTTCGAGACACATGTTGTTGTCGATGCTGTTTAGTCAATTTAGCGTCCTAAATTGCTAACATAAATTATCGACCAGGGCTAGTAAACTGATGAAGTGTGGTGTACTATATGTGCCTAAGTGACCTCTTTCTTACTTCGTTGTATGTGTTTTTCTTATTGTTTTTTGGGGGTTTTGTCTTTTTAGTACTTAGTACGCTACTCTATGTTCAAAAGATGAAATCAAATCTATGTCAAAAAGAAAAGAAAATGAAACCTTAGACTCAAAACAGAGTGTAAATTCTATCCCTAATTAGGAAAATGATGAAAAACAGAACATTCTAATCCATGGATATCCTAGCTTGCAAATGAACATTTATGAAATGAAAAGTGACTCAAAACACTACAACTTAATCTGATTCATTTAGTTAGAGATTTGTTGGAAGAGCTTGTGAAAAAGAGTAATTTTAATGCAATGAGGATCTCCTAAAACATAAAAGGAAATGCTGAAAGAAACAGTAACTTAAAACATTATAGTGAAATCTCATTCATTTGATAGAAGTTTATTGGAAGAGCTTGAGAAAAAGATTACTATAATGTAGTAAGGATCTCCTATGAAATGCTGAAACAACATATAACATTACAACTAAATCTCATTCATGAGTTAGAGGTTTATTGGAAGAGCTTGTGAAAGAGATTAATCATAATGTGATAAGGATCTTCAATGAAGCAAAACAATCCATAACTCACAATACTACAACTTAGTCCCATTCGTGAATTAGAGGTTTATTGGAAAAGCTTTTGAAAGAGACTAACTACAGTATAATGAGGAATCTGATCTAAAATTGTGTGAACAAAATATTTCTTATATAGAGATTGACAGTAGGGGCTTTTACTAGTTATTTCACCTTTACTAGAAAGGATGAAACCAGAAGCTTCTGGCCCTCTTACTGACTCTGCCTAAAGAAATATAATGTAAACACTAAATAGATCTGACAAATGAGGATTTTCTTTTTAACTAAATAACAGAAAACGAAATGCTAATAACTCAAAATATCACAATTGAATCCCATTCATTTAATAGAGATGTATTGGAAGAGCTTGAGAAAGAGACTAACTGCAATATCATGAGGATCCTTTATCTAAGAAAATGACAAGAAAAATAATGCTAAAAGCTATGATTTCAGAAATCAATCTAAGTAAGGAAATATGACAAAACAGAATTGAAAACAACTTATCTAGAAAACATGTAAAACCTCCTTGAATAGCAGGGGCCCTCTGCTACCAATTTGGTGTAATCCTTCTTCATCTCCTTAAAATTGTAATCAAAACACCATCAAGGAACTTCTTTATTGAAAAAATCACAAATCTACATCCCATTCCATCTTAAGCTTTGTTACAAAACACTCTCTATTCCTTTCTCTCATTCTCCTATTTTTCACTATTTTTTCACTACCCATGATAGGATAAAGCTTCTCCTATTTATACAAAATATGAGGAGTTATCTCATTAATGGGAGTCCATGAATCTCTCCCTCCATCTCTAGAGTTACAATCAAAATAGGAAATGATAAGACACATGTCTTTCTAGAGTTTCACCACAACTAAGAAATGAGACACATCTCCTCTTAGAGTTTCAATACAACAAGGAAATGAGACACATATCCTCATGATCCCATGATCTTCTCCAACCAAATTCGAATTTGTCTTTAGAGTGCCACATAAGGGTCTTCTAGAAGTCTCCTTTTGATCTACACATGTCAACAATCGCAACCCACTTGTTAGGTATAAGCATATGCACATTATTTTCTAATTTTTAACCACAAATTCACTTAAAAAGGCTAAGAACTAATAAAGTTTGGAAAAACATAAATGTGGCCCAATGATAATTAATTGGGATGAATGTAGTGACATAGTAGTGAAATGGAGGTGATATAATTGACATAATAGTGAAAGTGTAATGGAAATGAATGACATTTTCAAGACCCAACATACCCCCCAACTGAAGTTATTGCATGTCCTCATGCAATATATATTACATTAACTCTCTTGATCTTTGAGCTTTGGCTTAACTTTGCATGATATCATCTGATAACTTCATATTTCTGCAAAGTGTTTTACTTGAATTGCAACATAGTTGGTTCTTGTGTGACAACCATGATTTTGTTTGTATCCAATTTATCCTTTAAGCATTTTTTTAAAAAGCCATTGTATGCTCATAACAACAATGTAATAGTTAATATATGTTGGAAGTATGTGGGCTCCTGAGTATGATATGGACATGGTAAGATATGAAGATGAAATTTATTCCCCCCCCAACTGATGGTATTGACAATTTTATGAAATGATGAAGAGAAATGTTTTTCCAACAATTATCATTCTAGCTTTTTATGGAATTCTATGGTCAAAAGTTAGAAAATGACGTGCCTTAACTTACCCTTTGGAATGGATGAGTTGTATGTGTGGTGGCTGCAAAATTCTGATCATATTCGTCTTCAAGTGGCTGAACAAGAGGAGTCATGGATAAAGGGATAAGATGAATTTTTATTGCTCCTACTAAAACTTGCTGAATCTGCTCCAAAATGCTGAAAATAATAGTCTTCATGTCTTCAAAACTCATTGGCACAATTCCTACTATGTGAAAAGATGTTCTGATGTCGAACATAGTAGGAAATTGTTGACTTAGTGGCTATTAATGGATGCCACTAGTCAACACAAGAACTCTCACCATTGATGACAATGAGATTCAAGATGCCCAAACACATCTTGCTAGGTACGAATGATTTTGCCGATGTCGAGTTACCTAGAAGATCTGAGGAACAAGGGACATTAATTTATTCTCATTGTTTGTCAGCATGAGAACTTGCCATTAAGGCATGCAAGCCTCAAGGTGTTTTTACAAAGAACTTAGACTCAAAGGACTATGGACTCAATAATTTGAATTGAAGCAGGGCTTATTTGCGAAATGAAAATGACAAGAAATGGAAGATGAAAATGGAAGATGGAAATGGAGAGTAGAAATGGCAATGGGCAATAAACATGTGAATGAGCCTCTTGCTTTTATTTGTGGGTTATGAATGGACAAAAGAAATGGAAAGTGGATGTGAATGTAAATGGAAAATATGAAGTGAAATGAGGTGAATGGTTTATTATGAGGTATGGATGTGATGGAGACAATAATATCTGAAAGTTTTTCAAGTGTTTGGATCTGATTTTACATCAGCATATTTCCTCTTTGTTGCTGATCATCCTATTATGAAACAAATTGGTCTCTTAGAGAGACCATTCTCTTATAGTCATTTGTCCTTCCTCCTGGAACCTGCAAAAAAAACTAATACTTCTTCTGCAATGGAATGTAAGATTATCAAAGGAGAGAGGTGATCAATCTCTCTAGTTATGATATTTACACACAAACCTAAGAATTTGTATTAATGAAACAAGTTCTCAAAGGAAAAATCAAAAGAATTTATACCTGTTTTGGAATTAGTGCCTCAAGTTGAATGTTGCTTCTTTTCAGCAATTTATTTCATTATTTATCGTTTCAAACTCTAATGATGGATTTATCACTGTGTAGATCTTGTTGAGACCTTTCCAACAATACTTGAATCATCAAAATCTGATTTTGTATGAGAAAGTTAGGCTGATTTGAACAATGAGGTTTTTCAACTGCGGAATTGGAGAACAACTGCGGTATTGGACTTTAGCTGCAGAATGTCGACGGTTTCTGTAGCTAAAAATCTTGAATAAAAATTTAGCCATTCATCTTTCATCATCAGTCCAAAATTAATCAATAACTTCAGAAAAGTGAGCAAAATAACTTATTCATTTCATTGATTCAAATTTTTTATTTTTTTTATTTTTTTTATTTTTTATTTTTTTTGTTAAAACAAAACCAATAATAAAGAAAAATTGAAACAAGAGCCTTTAGCTGTGCACGCCTAAATAAGACAAACTCGTTGTGCCCAAGTATGCAATCAACGAACTTGGATATTGAATAGGAAATAGGATAGAAAATAATCATAAGGATGTGCACAAGCCACAAAAATTGTTTGCACCAACAGAAAGTCCGTGTTGTGAACATTCAACATATTGCTTGTGGGATAACCTTTCAAAGAGCGAGGACCAGTTGTTAGATTTGATTCAATAGATTTTGTTTTCAATTCAGATTATTCTTCCTGGAGATTAGGAAAACCGGATCGTGAAATCCCTCAACTGATTACCAAGAATTAAATTCAAAAACCATTTTTTCCTCACGCAGACAACGACACAGGGCTCTGAAGAATTGGAAAATTCTCTCAATCGGTTAAGAAATTTAGAAGACTGTTTCCGGGTTATTTAATTTCCCATGTTCTAAGAAAAACCCATGTCGTGGATTTTTGAAATTATCCTTGATTTTCTCCGAATTCTCGTTTTAAAATCACGTGTCAAATACAGTTGCGTTTTTTGAAAATTCTCTTCTGCTCTAGCAACGAAATGAATTACTGGTGGAAGGTTCAACGACTGCCACATGCATCAAATTCATGAGTTATATCAGAGTATTTGATTTTAATTCAAACTCTTATGCTGAAAAAATGGATCTGTGCAACGAATTTGTCCAACGATTCTCTTAAACAACAACTCTCTTTCCTTACAGTTATAGTCCAGAACCCTCCAGAGAACCTTTCTCCTTTCTGCGTCTTTCCAAATCATCATCTTTCTCCTGATTGTTTGAAACAACATAATCTTACCTAGAACAAATATCTTGAGAAGTACCTTGCGCTTCCACAACTCCAGAAAGGTTGCCTTCCGCTTCACCGTTATAACTATGCAGATCATGAATTCTGCCATTTCGCTGGGCAATGATCTTTTGAAAACTCCGTTGCTTTTGAGCTAATCCATCTTCCTCTGCTGGATTTTTCCTCTTCGAATTTACTTTCTGGTTCACCATCTTTGATACTTCTTTTCTAGAAGAGACCTCAGTGTTTTTTGGTTTCTTTGTATTCTCAACATGAAAGCTGTTTTGATTGTGGGGCGCTCTGGTCAGATGATCTACAAGTTTTTTTTTTTAAATTCTCTTATGCTAATTTTCATCATCGTAGATTTTCTTCGCAGAAAATTATGGAGAAGGCGTCCAAAACTGTTTAATAACTTCCATTCAGAACGTTTAGTCATTGGATGGATATTCAATTTCCCCTCCTATCGTAGACTGTAAGTGATTAATTTTCTGAGCAATTTTTGAGTATGCAATTGATTAGAAGGCGTAGATTTGATGTATCTAATGGAAACACAGAAAAATCTGATGCAATTGCAGAGAGAAAATTTAAAATCAAGGTGTGAATACTTCCAGAATAGGCCTTGGAGAAATTGAGAATGGTATCCGTGGTTTCAGGAGTTAGATCCGCTTCTTTGGTTTCGTTTTACCCAAATGCCATGGCCATTATCGTTGGTTGTTTCAATTTGTCATGGGCCATGTTATGGCATTTGTTGTTGTCTTTTTTTTTTATTGATTTATTTTGATTTTTTTTTATTTGTTTTTGTTAATAAAATTACACATGCTATATTTTCAAAAATAAAAAATATACATATGTATTTTACTAAACAAAACAATTTATTCAATTTTTTTATTTTTTATTTTTTTAAAATTTATTAATAGAGAAAAAGAAGACAAGTTTTTATTTTTGTTCTTTTTTTTTTATAAATGATTTGTTATTGAAATTATATATATATATATATATATATATATATATATATATATATATATTTTCAAAAATTTAAAAATATACATATATATTTTAGTAAACAAAACAATTTAAAATTTTTTTATTTTTTCATTTTTGTATAATTGATTTGTTTAATAAAATTATGTATGTTATATTTTCAAAAATTTAAAAATACACATATATATTTCATTAAACAAAACAATGCATTGGAATTTTTTTTCATTTTTTTTTTCATTTTTTTTTTTTTTTTTTTTTAATAAATCAAATGAAATGATGAAAACAATTTTTTTTATATATTTTTTTGAACATAAAATTCTTTTTTCTGATCCTCCAGATCACACAAAGTGCAGGAGGAGGGCATACTCGAGAAATTATTAAAAAAATTTTTAACATAAAATTCTCTTTCTAATCCTCCAGATCACACAAAGTGTAGGAGGAGAGCATATTCAAGAAATTATTATATTTTTTTTAGATGTAAGAAATAAGGCTACCTAGTTACACTTCCCCGGCAACGGCGCCAAAATGTCTAGTCAATTTAGCGTCCTAAATTGCTAACATAAATTATCGACCAGGGCTAGTAAACTGATGAAGTGTAGTGCACTATATGTGCCTAAGTGACCTCTTCCTTACTTCGTTGTATGTGTTTTTCTTATTGTTTTTCGGGGGTTTTGTATTTTTAGTACTTAGTACGCTACTCTATGCTCAAAAGATGAAATCAAATCTATGTCAAAAAGAAAAGAAAATGAAACCTTAGACTCAAAACAGAGTGTAATTTCTATCCCTAATTAGGAAAATGATGAAAAACAGAATATTCTAATCCATGGATATCCTATCTTGCAAATGAACATTCATGAAATGAAAAGTAACTCAAAACACTACAGCTTAATCTGATTCATTTAGTTAGAGATTTGTTGGAAGAGCTTGTGAAAAAGATTAATTTTAATGCAATGAGGATCTCCTAAAACATAAAAGGAAATGCTGAAACAAACAGTAACTTAAAACATTATAGTGAAATCTCATTCATTTTATAGAAGTTTATTGGAAGAGCTTGAGAAAAAGATTACTATAATGTAGGAGGATCTCCTATGAAATGCTGAAACAACTTATAACATTACAACTAAATCTCATTCATGAGTTAGAGGTTTATTGGAAGAGCTTGTGAAAGAGATTAATCATAATGTGATAAGGATCTTCAATGAAGCAAAACAATCCATAACTCACAATACTACAACTTAGTCCCATTCGTGAATTAGAGGTTTATTGGAAAAGCTTTTGAAAGAGACTAACTACAGTATAATGAGGAATTTGATCTAAAATTGTGTGAACAAAATATTTCTTATATAGAGATTGACAGTGGGGGCTTTTACTGATTATTTCACCTTTACTAGAAAGGATGAAACCAGAAGCTTCTGGCCCTCTTACTGACTCTGCCTAAAGAAATATAATGTAAACACTAAACATATCTGACAAATGAGGATCTTCTTTTTAATTAAATAACAGAAAACGAAATGCTAATAACTCAAAATATCACAATTGAATCCCATTCATTTAATAGAGATATATTGGAAGAGCTTGAGAAAGAGACTAACTACAATACCATGAGGATCCTTTATCTAAGCAAATGACAAGAAAAATAATGCTAAAAGCTATGATTTTAGAAAGCAATCTAAGGAAATATGACAAAACAGAATTGAAAACAACTTATCTAGAAAACATGTAAAACCTCCTTGAATAGCAGGGGCCCTCTGCTACCAATTTGGTGTAATCCTTCTTCAGCTCCTTAAAATTGTAATCAAAACACTATCAAGGAGCTTCTTTATTGAAAAACTCACAAATCTACATCCCATTCCATCTTAAGCTTTGTTACAAAAGACTCTCTATTTCTTTCTCTCCTTCTCCTATTTTTCACTATTTTTTCACTACCCATGATAGGAGAAAGCTTCTCCTATTTATACAAAATATTAGGAGTTATCTCATTAATGGGAGTCCATGAATCTCTCCCTCCATCTCTAGAGTTACAATCAAAATAGGAAATGATAAGACACATGTCTTTCTAGAGTTTCAACACAACTAAGAAATGAGACACATATTCTCTTAGAGTTTCAATACAACAAGGAAATGAGACACATATCCTCTTGATCCCATGATCTTCTCCAAAAAAATTCGAATTTGTCCTTAGAGTGCCACAAGAGTGCCACATATATTCTAGAAGCTCTCTTTGATCACACATGTCAATAACTGTCCCACTTGTTAGGTATAAGCATATGCACATTATTTTCTAATTTTTAACCACAAATTCACTTAAAAAGGCTAAGAACTAATAAAGTTTGGAAAAACATAAATGTGGCCCAATGATAATGAAGTGGGATGAATGTAGTGACATAGTAGTGAAATGGAGGTGATATAATGGACATAATAGTGAAAGTGTAATGGAAATGAATGACATTTTGAAGACCCAACAGAAACCATGTAGAATTCCAATTATTTTATGAGAAATTTGTAAATTTGGCATAAAATATTGGTCAAATGACCCCCCTCCTTCAAGTGTTCGTGAATTTTTATCAAATATATTATGTGCACGAGAGAATAATGAATTATTTTATAAAAAATAATGTGTTGGTGGAAGAAAATGCATAGAATGTTCTCATTTGGCACTCTACAAAGCAAAGTATCGCATTGATCCTAATGATCCCAGACTGTCAAATCTCAGTCTGAATTGGAAGCGATATGAAAATGTTACTTACACTCCTGTTGCAGATTCAAGCACAACATAAAAAAATATCACTTTACTTGACGATGAGATTCCAGTGACATCTTTTATGGAGAAGTTCAGGGTGCAAATATACAAACATTAGGAGAATTTTGAGGTCTAAAATTGGCCTCCTAAGAAAATAATAAAATAATAGTTAAACCAATAAAATAATATTTATGAATTTGAAAATCACTTTTTGCACCACAATCCATACAACCATAGTTAAATTCAATTCAAAAGTTGCACCAAAATAAAATTAATAAAAAAACTGTATTGATATGACTATAAATAAGAATGAATTTCTTAAGAAAAAGTCATTATCATTGAACAAATAATGCATTTTTCTTTTGTACTTAAATAACTTAAAATAAAATATAAATATAAATTTATAAACTCTTAATTATATTATATGCTATTAATTAAAATTTATATTATTTAAATTGTATAATAACATGTAATTAATATACTATATAAAAATAATATAATATACTATAATATAATGTAATATAATGAATGTATAGGGATATGCATTGTTTCTTTCAAGAAATATGAAATGACAATAATATATTTTTATTCAAAAAATGTGAAATGACATTTATTATGAGTACTTTACTTTGACTTTAAAAGTATTTAGAGCACTACCATGGTTAACCATGAGTTGTTATCCACCATTGAGAATCTGACAAGTAAGTACCTTTAACTCAAGCAATGCCACCTCAACCATTAGGGATGATGTCATCTCCTAAAATGTGATTGATTCTCATAAAGTGAATTTTTATTGTACATTTTCCTTAGGAGGCCCATTTTAGACCTCAAAATTCCCTAATGTATATTAAGGATTGTCATATAGCACGATGGTAGGATTTACAGTTCAAGAAATCACGTGATGTGTTCCCAAAAGGAACAATATTATCAGTGGTTGATTTCGCTGAGAATTACACGTTTAGTCCAGAAAAGGAGATACAAAGTGAGTATTATCATTCAGACCAAGTATCTATATTTGTGCATATTTTGTATCGACATACAGAGCTTGCTATCGATGGTTTTGATAGCGATGAAAATAATCGTGAGGTGATTAAGGAGTATCATTTCTACATCAGTGATGATCGAACACATGATACATGTTTTGTTCAACATTTTTTTAATGTTATTTATAAAGAATTGTTGAAACAAAGGGTCACTTTTAAAGAACATTGGACATGGTCATATGGTTGTGCTGGTCAATTTAAATCAACAAGATCGTTCTTTTGGTTGTCTCGTCTTCATAAGAGAACCAAAATTCCACAGACATGGAATTTCTTTGAGATAGGGCATGGAAAAGGAGAGCACGATGATGCCGGGGCATGCGTAAAACATGCACTTAGGAGGCATTAATTGAATCACTCAGCTTTCCGACTTGCAAATTCTTTAGATGTTGTTAATTGGTGCAAAGAAAATTTAAGTCATGTATCGAACCCAAGGATGGCTGAAGTGCACAGCTAGGCATACACATTTAACTAAAAATATATTATACATGTCTAGATATATGTGTGTGTGTGTGTGTGTGTGTGTATGTACATATATGTGTGTATTTTGTTATAAAAAAATAAATAAATATTGTTCAAAATTTCACTCATACATGTGCACGTGTGTTTTTCTCAAGCAGGTACTTTTGGAATATTGCAATGGGTGATGTTGATAGATCCTTGCCATTTAATTGCCTTAGAATCGCTCAAACAAGAAGTTTACACTCAATTAGGAGTAAGAACATGACAAATATACATTGCATTGAGAAACGAAAGTGCTCTTGCTTTTGTTCTGCATGTATTGATCAGACAGAGTCCATCGATGATTGTGAAAACCAAATTAAGAAATTTGTTAAACCATGGAAACACGAAGAATTGACACTATTGCCCCCATTTGGAAACATAACTGACAAGGAAATAGACAATGAAGTGGTTGTGATTGAGAGTGATTATCATCGTGTTTCTGATATGGTTAGAGAAGGTGATGTCTTCACTGTCATTGCACCAGAAAATAATCAAGAAAAAATGCATTATTATTTATTACGATGCACTATGTCTAAATCCACGTTGTTGCAAGAGTATAATGATCCATCAAATTATACATACCCAATCGGTTCAATGGTGTTAATGGGACATTTTTTTGAAGAAGTAAAGAAATGTAAAGATCATATTATTTTTCAAGATTACCAGCCAGAGGTTATTTATGCCCAATATAGTCACTTGGTCATAGCAACTCGACTGCAGTTGAAGCAAGTGAAGAGTAGAAAAAAAAAGCGACAATGGAGGTTATCGATAGATGATCATGATGCCATTTTGGAAAATTTGCCACTAGCACATTTCATATGAGTGGAACACATTGTTCAAGATGAACAATGAACTTTGATTCTAGGGTTAGAACATATAATTGCTACAATGCATTGGACTTTATATAGTTTAAGACTATATTGTGGATTGCTTTCAAATAAATGGACATGTGGATGGTTAGATGTGTGTTGGTATGAACAATATATTATGATCTAATGGATTAGGGTGCTTTGCTAGATAATTTTAAGTTATGGTGATTTAATGTGTCCATGGTGATTTAATTTGTCCATCATGTTTACTCCTAGATGATCTTAACTCGCCCCTTTTTTTTCATGGATATGATGGTGATGAATGAATATTTAGTTAAATGTATATATATAATAATGGATTTAATGGTGATTTAATGTGTCCATCATGTTTACTCCTAGATGATCTTAACTCGCCCCTTTTTTTGCATGGATGTAATGGTGATGAATAAATTTTTAGTTAAATGTATATATATATATAATAATGCCCAAGGCACCCGTATGGTCACAACTTAACAAACCTGATATGGGGACCCTCTAACAAAACGACCCGACCCGAACTCGTTTCATCGGGCGCCCTCCCAAGGAGCGATGCCCTCCACTCGACCGAACGAACGCACAAGGGAGAAAATGATAAACAGCCCGCATGAACATGCACAAAGCACCCATGCGATCACAACATAGAAAACATGATACGGGCGCCCTTAAACGAAATGACCCGACCCGAACTCATTTCATCGAGTGCCCTCCCAAGGCGTGATGCCCTCCGCCCGACTGAACGAATGCACAAGGGAGAAAATGGAAAATGGCCCGCATGAACGTGCACAAGGCACCCATGAGGTCACAACTTAGCAAACTTGATATGGGCGCCCTCAAACGAAATGACCCAACCTGAACTCGTTTCATCGAGCGCCCTCCCAAGGCGCAATGCCCTCTGCTTGACCGAGCGAATGCACAAGGGAGAAAATGGTAAACGTCCCGCACGAATGTGCACAAGGCACCCATGCGGTCACAACTTAGCAAACCTGATATGGGTGCCCTCAAACGAAACGACCCGACCCAAACTCGTTTCATCGGGCGCCTTCCCAAGGTGTGATGCCCTTTGCCCGACCGAACGAACGCACAAGGGAGAAAATGGCAAATGGCCCGCACAAACGTGCACAAGGCACCCATGTAGTCACAACTTAGCAAACCTGATACGGGCACCCTCAAACGAAACGACCTAACCAGAACTCGTTTCATCGGACGCCCTCCCAAGACGCGACACCCTTCACCCGACCGAATGAATGCACAAGGAAGAAACGAAAAACATCCTGCATGAATGTGCACAAGGCACCCGTGTAGTCACAACTTAGAAAACCTGATACGGGTGCCCTCGAACAAAACGACTCGACCTAAACTCGTTTCATCGGGCGCCCTCCTAAGGCGTGACGCCCTCTGCCCGACCGAACGAACACACAAGGGAGAAAATGGCTAATGGCCCGCATGAACGTGCGCAAGGCACCCGTGTGGTCACAACTGAGCAAACCTGATATGGGCGCCCTCTAACCAAACGACCCGACCCGAACTGGTTTCATCGGTCACCCTTCCAAGCCGCGACGCCCTTCGCCCAACTGAATGAATGCACAAGGGAGAAAATAGCAAATGACCTGCATGAACGTACATAAGGCACTCATGTGGTCACAACTTAGCAAACCTGATACAAGCGCCCTTAAATGAAATGACCCGACCCAAACTCGTTTCATCAGGCGCCCTCCCAAGGCGGGACGCCCTCTGCCCGACCCGAACTCATTTCATCGGGCACCCTCCCAAGGCGCGGCACCCTCTGCCTAACCGAAGGAACGCACAAGGGAGAAAATGGAAAACAGCCCGCACGAACGTGCACAAGGCACCCGTGCGGTCACAACTTAGCAAACTTGATACTGGCGCCCTCTAACAAAATGACCCTACCTGAACTCGTTTCATCGGGTGCCCTCCCAAGGTGCGACGCCCTCCACCCAAACGAACGAACACACTAGGGAGAAAATGACAAACGACCCACATGAATGTGCACAAGGCACCTGTGCGGTCACAACTTAGAAAACCTGATACAGGCGCCCTCTAACCAAACGACCCAACCCGAACTCGTTTCATTGGGTGCCCTCCCAAGGTGCGACACCCTCTGCTCAACCAAACAAACGCACAAGGGATAAAACAGTAAACGACCTGCACGAACATGCACAAGGCACCCGTGCGGTCAGAACCTAGCAAACTTGATACGGGCGCCCTCTAACAAAATGACCTGACCCAAACTCGTTTCATTGGGTGCCCTCCCAAGGCGCGACGCCCTCTGCCCACCCCTTATAGCAATAAATCCAAAATTTTTTAGGTGAAATTATTATTTCCAAAGGAAAACAACTCAACTCTCATCAATGTTTCAATATAGATGAAGAGACATGTTTCAAAGTGCATTTATGTCTTACCGCATGATTAGGTGTCTATTGAGTTTATATGTGATCCTGACGTTAGTACAATATCTTTCCGACAATTCTCATACATGGTAATCTCACATAGACAACTTTCCACATTTCTCGAGGTAGTTCATGTTTCCCAATGCAAGTGGCCATAGAGATCAAACAATCAACTTGGTCTTATATTGTTTAGCGTGATGAAAAGATGATATGCCATTTAAACAAATTTCAAACAAAGAAGGCAATGTCAAGTTATAGTTGATCAAATATGGTCAAAAAGGTATTGCATGTTTCTAGGTGGCATAACAGGGATAGATTTTGACATAATCTGACATGTAATATGTCAAAATTGGTATATTTATAAAAAAAATGAGGAACAAAACCCATATCTCAGTTTCTCCAAATTCCAAAGGGGCCATAGAACCTACACAAGGGCATGATGTTATGGATAGGGTAGTGATGATGCGCCAATGAAGGGCATAATTTGGTCACATGAAACAAGACCTTGATGAAATCAGGTCAAGTTACAACAAACTCGGGTGGTAAAATTTCCAAATCTAGTCATTAGAGAAGAAGAAAAAGGGCGACAAGGTCGAGTTTACTAGTTGTTAGAAGTCAAGTCAACAAGTCATAAGAGCTTCAAACTAGACATTTGGAAATTCAAGTGGAACATTGGGGTATCTTTGGACCATTTTTCAACTTCCAGATCATTTTCAAAGGGAGTGTTGGACCTCCAAGGAAATTTGAGTCAATTTGATCCCTTAGTGAACAAATTCATGAATGTAATTGTAATATTTTAATAAAATTACTTAGTCCCCAACATGTGGATGACAAGTAAATAATTTTTCCTAAAGGAAGATTCAATTGTTGGCTAGTCATTATCTAGACATTGGACCTTTTTTATAAAAGGTTATCCTCTCTTCTAGAGAATTTGTTGTTGTCTTGTGAGATTAGTACCATTAATAAAGAATTTCATTAGCAAGCATGTGTAATATTTTGCGTTGTGTGGGTTGGCTCTTACTATATTTTTTTTGCTTGTTCTATTGTGTAATCTATTTAAATATTATTTTTTCCGATAAGTAATATTATACAAATAGTAGAGAATCAATCCATTGAGGGCTACATAGCCACGTGGAGGGGGACAATGAGGGAAGAATCTTTTTTTTTTTTAATTACAGGTGGATCGTAAAATATTTGAACCATTTCAGTAGGGAGCTTCAACCGAGAAGGGATTTTGTATCTCGTGGCATAATTGAACCAAAATCCAAAGAAGGAAATGCTAGTGATCACTCCTAGTTGGCTTTGAAAAATGGAAGAAATACTAAGTCATGGGTGAGAGAGATTGCTATTGAAGGTCATTCTCACTTCCTTCATAAAATGAAAGTTCAACTTAGAGAGGAGTGTGTTTCACAACCTAGCTATTAAGGTAAAGTTATTATGGCACAAGGAAAAAAGAGTAACAAAAACTTTATTTAATAAACTCAAAACCTTTTTATTTTCGTTTTAGTTTAGGAAATTCACTTATTGATTTTTTTAGAATTATATCACAAATAGTAGATAATTTACATTGCGATATTAAAATAAATCTAAATATGAGCCAAGGTTTGATACATTGAAATTGAATTATTTTTGGATATCATTACCCTTGTGTATCAAGCGATTTTATTGCAAAACTATGCTTTTTACTAGTTGTTACTAAAGAAATCTACAACATTTTTCAATGTTCTCTACCCATACCATATAAATAATTCATTTGAAACATTGTGTTTAGATTCTAGTTTGAATAGGTTTGATACATTGAAATTGAATTATTTTTGGATATCATTACCCTTGTGTATCAAGTGATTTTATTGAAAAACTGTGCTTTTTACTCGTTGTTACTGAAGAAATCTACAACTTTTTTCAATGTTCTCTACCCATACCATATAAACAATTCATTTGAAACATTGTATTTAGATTCTAGTTTGAATTTATGTTGTTGATTTATTGCTTTAGAGTAATAAATACACTTATATATAGATATTGTTGAAGTAAATTTAACTATGGATTTTTTTTGGAAATAATACCCATGGGAAAATTGATCCAGGAACATAGAAATACAATTTCCAGCTTGATGGAAATATTTTTTGATGTTCATAATTTTGGATGTGGCATTTCAAGATCAAATTCATACTTCCAAAATTCCGCACCCCTAGATTAATGATGTACAAGTGTTTTTACACTCAGAGTGTTCTGTTTTAGTGAAATTGGTTGTTGTCCCTGCAAATTTTGGAACTTATTTCAACAAGACAAGCAACAAATTTTCTCTATAACGCCTTTAATCAATAACCCAAACTGAAAAATAACTTTATAATTGGCTAATATATTTTTTATACATCAATTTGGAATACTCACATGCCATATCTAAAATCATTTGGTGTAGTATTTTGTTGTTTTTATTCTTTTGCTACACGAAAATGATAAAATCAACAAGACATATTTGAATTAACTCTTTCACCTCACCTTTTGATCCCATTTAAGGCACTAGTCTTGCTTGGGTGGATAGAGATATTGAGTTGAAATCATCCCTTGGCCTTTCAAGGAAAAGTTGGGCCTAAAGAGCAATGGTTTGGGTCGAGGTGACAATGGGCCTTTAGAGTGTGTGTGCCCATCCTAGGAGATTGCATAGACCTTTGCAACCTTGTTAATCAGATTAGCAACATTTTTTGGTGTCATTCTCAGGAATAAGGTCATTTAACCCTAGTTATACACAACCACACACTTGGTATTTTTTTCATTTTGTATCAGTACTTGATGAGATATTTGTTTCAAGACTAATTTGCAAGATCTCATCTGGTGACATCACTTCAACAAAACATAGAAAGGTACAATACAAAATAGTACTCTCTAATGTAAGAATCAAGTTAAATATTGGTAATTCCACATTTATGGTAATTGTTTCAATTTAGGGAATTATCATACTAACGTTTGTAGTATGGATTTTCATAAGATGTTTCCTATTAAAGATATATTTTTTCTTTGGATTTATCATGCATTCCAAGATATCCTCATTTTCCCATTGTTAATTTGCATATGCACATCCCCAAATTTAATGGAAATCCACAATTTGCTCTATATTTATTGTAGTCTTTTATGAATTATAGTGTAGATACTAATATTTTATTTGAAGATAACTCAATGAAAACCTGTGCATGGGAAATGCAAGGATATGAAGCATGGAAATGGTTTTTCAGTTTTGATCCCATAGAGTTAAATTCATTCCCTTAGTGCATAAAAAGTTTGCAATGGTGATGGGTCTAAAATTATGAAGAGATTGAGGATATAGATGTCTTCATTGTTATGCAAGAAACTATTAATGACATGATGTCAAAATATAACAGGTGTCCCTCCTATGATCTCCATATGAAATCAAAGAGAAGGAGAATGCAACCATTTTCCTATCAGAGTATGTCAAAGAAAAATATGTTGAGCCTTGTGTGTAGAAGCTCGAGGAAACAATGATCATAGAGGCTATTCCAGATCCCATCATTAACATAAGGCCAGGGATAAATAAATTACAAATTATCACAACTCCAAACGGCTTCAAAACAAATAAATTGGGCTACTATAGTTCTCAGAGGAATGATTACTCATATTTTTCTTAGAAATGATTATGCCCGTAAAAGGCACACTGAAAATTTGAAAATCTATGTAAATAATATTGTTTACTCTTTAAATTCTCTTAATCAATATATAGTGACACCAAATATGAAGTCAAACAAACAAAATAAGCAACAAAACATAATGAAAAGGTCAATGAAGAACTACTTGAAGGCCTTGAAGAATGTTTATGTTCTATGGGAAAAGCCTTAGTTGATAACAAACAAGTATCTGAAGAGACTCAAAAGAAAATAAATAAGATGCATCATGGAATACCTCCCAAAATAAATCCAAAATCATTCCTGCTTCATATTTATTTCGACAAATTGCACTTCATATTAGCTCTCCTAGCATCACTCTTGTAGAAAAAATAGTTTCTCTTTCCTTAAGAGCAACCTGAAAGCTCTGAAATTTCCTCGAAAAGAGAAGAGGAAGACCATTCTATATTCTTGCATTATCATGTTCTCCCATATCATGATTCACTTCAATTAAATATGTCAAGAGCACCTACACTAGGCCTATATGTTAAAGAAAAAATTCCCGATGTACAATTATTTGCAGAAGGTTGGTTTTTAGAATGGAATATAGGTGGATTGACCATAGGAAAAATAAGAAAATTCATATATAAGATGAATGTGTCCTACAAAATATTGTGTATGAAAGGAAGAACTGAAATTGAAGCACACACGAAAATTATCTAGTGTTTTATAGGGACATTAGCAAAATGGTGGGAAATTGAATCCTCACTAGCATTATTAGAAAAAATGGAGAAAGAAATTCTCAGAGATGATAGTGGATATATCGTATATCATGATGATGAATTCCCATAGAGTAATATGATTGGAGACATTACCACCCTAATATTGGAACATTGGTGTGGTACTAAAAAAGATATTGTTGACAAACATGCATTAATACTTATGAATATGAAATACAGGAAGATGTCTGAGTATGAATACTTTCAGAGGGAATGGGTACAAAGAATATATGAAGTAAAGGGTAAAAAAAACATTTTTTGGAAACAATTTTATTTCACTGCTATTAATAGTAAATTTTTTGAATACTTAAAATCCCATGAAGCCTTCAAACAACCTTACGAACTTTACACTTGGGGAGAAATATATACCATCAGTACTAAAATGCTTTTGAGTCTTTTTACAAATACAAAAGTCAATAAATCAATCCAAAAGATGTCTAGGTTTCCTGATAATAAGTCCATATGTGAGAAATATCGCTTGAGCATTGATGACCCTATTAGAAGAAAAAGAAAAGGAAAAAGATTTTATAAGAAGCTCCAAAAGGGAAGATACGAAAAGAAGGATTATTCTCAAAGAAAACAGTTTCAAAAAATAGGCGCAAAACCTAAAAGAAGATATAGGAAATAGGCACAAAAACATTACTATTCCCTAGAAGACATCAAATTGAACACACACAAACAAAAATAATTAAAAGAAATAACATGTTGGTTATGTGGGAGAGAATGTCACTTAGCAAATTGATGTCCACAAATTGAAGCATCCAATAAAACCAGTGGAAAAACTTCAGTAGCTATGGCTAGGGAAAATAAAGAACGAGAAGAAAAAAAAAGACAATCTATCATGATTCATTGCAGTAGATGTCGTTATAACCTACACAACACAGAGGAATGCCTTCATCACCCCTTTAAGAGAAAGTAACTCCATATTATGCATGATGAATGTTGTTTTGATAACACTCAAAATTATAAATTTTAATTTGATTGAGAGGATGCTTCTGAATTAGAAAATGAATATTTTTTAATAGTAAATGACTATAATTTGTTGAGATCCTAAATTTTCTGGTTGTAACACTAAAGGAGAAGAGGAAGAGAATTTTGATTTATCTGAACTAGAAATGGTTAATCATAATCTTAAAATATACATGGATTAGAATTCATCAGAAAGAGATGATAAAATGTTAGTAGATATCAAAGCTTTACCATAAGGACACATGAAGATAGAACTCACATATTCATTTCTCCATCTGGTAATGATCCAGAT